>JAOUQZ010000030.1:12785065-12796602 GCA_028564935.1 Neosilurus hyrtlii
TATAAAAACATTAGATCTGGAACACCATATGGATCCTGGCCAAGCTAATTTGTGATATATAGATCTTATGTAGATGTTATACTGTAATTTGTGTAGACGCATTGATGTAGTCTTTACTTATGAAGTTCTAAAAATTATTAAATTGTTCAAATTCCCCTATTCCACAATGGTGCAAAATCCTTTAAAAAATTTGTAGATCCGGATTGTGATCGGGGTCACCATCAAAATCTAATGAAGTGTTACTTGGGTAGTACTCCATACCACCAGTTAAAAATAAATAAATAAATAGATAACATTGATTTAAAAAAGATTAAAATCCATACATTTGTGTATTACTGCTAACATACAAATAAACCAGTGGTGAAAAAAAACATGACTACCTTGGCAGAGGTAATTAAATACATGATATCTAGCCGACAAGCAAAATGAACCTACATAAACAACAGCCCTAAGAAATGTGTACATGGTTTAAGAAATATGGCATTATATAAGGCAATATAAGATTACATAAACTCTGTTACATCATGACAGCTTTTTATTTCATGCTCCAACATCCACCGGTTGTTCTCATGATAAGTAATAATTAAAAAAAGGAATTGAGGCATGACTAACAGCTGACCAAAACTGCAAACACGGCAGCGTTACAGCTCAGGACAAAGCAAATAAGCCCGAGGGCCATAAAACACAAATGGAGAGCCAGTGAACCTCTTACCTCTCCTGCTGTCCATGACGTACGTCTCTATGATGGCACTTTTCTTGCAGATGTCGTCGGCCATAGAGGAGCAGCTGACCTCCAAGTGTTTCACCTTGAAGCAAGAGCAAACAGCACACGCTATACAGGTCCCTCAACGCACCAGGAGACATGACAAACACTTTTAACTAAATGGATGTGGCAGGTTTAAAAAAAAGAAGAAGAAGGAAGAAAAAAGCCATCATGCTGATGTTTCATTTTAACTTAAAGATAAAATGAATTGTAGGGGGATAAAAGGAAAGTAATGTGATCATGAGCTTTTTGGCCAGTGACCCGTAATTAACAATAATAATAAAAAATAATAAATTGTTTCCAGAAAGGCATATGTAATGTTAGCTGTGAGATCCAACCTAAATCAGTACTTTTGCTTGATGCACATAAGAACCCTGAACCTTCTGTGCCATAAATAATTTCTTGGATTTGTTGATTTAGTATTATGTATATTTCTTATAAGAAGTTCATGAAAATGATTTTTATACCATAAGCATCATGGCCTGAGAGGATCAATTCATTGAGTGTTCATTTTTAAGCTTTCTTGCACTGGTTCAGTAAATATTACACACATATATCTCTAAATATTATCTGTGTGATCCAGTGAGATTTTCACTTTTATGCAGCTCTGGCACTTGCCACAAAATTTGAATTTTAATCAACGCCAGATTGGGCACTAACACAGCAGGCTGCAGTCGCTCTTATTTAACTCCTTAAAGCTTTGGTTGGCAAGTTTTTAGCTGTATACACAAACTGTTATATTGGTTGAAATGGTCTTTACCCCGACAGCAATCGGTAACTCATGAGATCTGAAAAACATCCAAAATAATCTTTCATCTGTGGCCACTGTAAACCTGTAAAAACACTGACCAATCACTGCATTGCATTGGCTGAGAAATATCCAATCAAACGCTCTCATGTGTCCCTGCTTGTGCATGACCCTACCATGTCCGGACCATCAGTCAGAGAAGATCTCGTGCTTGTGGAGAGTGGCTTTGTAAGGACCCCTGAGAGCAGGGAAGGGTTTAGCCGGAGCCCTGACGAGATGCTAGTTTAAAATTTTCCTTAACAGCTTACCGAACAGCTTCAAAGCCTGAGAGCCACTGCTAAACTCTTGATTAAGACACATAACTATCAGCTGCTCAGCTCTGCATTTCTGATTCTCCCTTATTTACAAGCAACCTTTGATAAAATCGTATACTTAAGGAATAAAAGTAAATCTGTTGTGATATTAGTTACAGTATCCACAATTCCCCAGTAACCCCGATCAATTCCCATGCACTGGGATGCACTAGCATGCACTAGAGAAGTCAAAGGTCACACCTTCTCCTCCAGCAGCCACTTCTCCTGCTGCACCTCGGCCAGCCTCTGAAAGAGTTCGTTGACCTCGTCGTCCGAAAGGTCAGCTGGTCTTTGGGATTGAGGACTGCTAGTGTTGGACTACAGATAAAGACAGAGATGGAAAATAAATATACAGCTTTTCCAGGGTTACACGAACTTTCAGTCCCAAGTGGACATTATAAAATTTCTGCAACTCCAAACCTTGGCCAGTAGAAATTTCTGTTTAAGATTTATTATTCACAATCCATACGCTATAAATGTTTCAGTACATGTTCGCTTTCTTGATTCTTTCTTTTCACTGAGTCAGTCACTCAATATTTCTGAGAAAACAGCTCAGATGGATTTTCTGACATGCCACGCTAGTGCAGTGTGTCAGAAGAAAAACAGAACATACACCTCTCATTTAAAAATGGCTATTTTTTATTTTTAAATGGTCAAAAAAGTGACATTTCAAAACACTACCACCAAAAAAACCTGTCTATTATTATATCATTACAAGTAACGAGATACAATCAAAACGTTCTGGGACTCTTCCTGTAGCGTTAATCAGTCAGCGTTCCAGGTAACATTGTGCAGTAAACATCTAGACCTTAGATTTTACACACGTTTTTGTGGCAACACGCATAGTGCATTTGGAATTTTACCATGAACTAAACAGCAAACATCAAATTCTGTTTCAAACCCAAGAACCCTCCAGCAAAGTCCCTTAAGGTGTTCTGAATGGCGCTCTTGCATCAACTGGGGCAGGTGGTCATCCTCCAGTGATATCCTGCCCATTGAAACAAGTGCCACTCAAAGCACCCTGCCTGGATCACTGCTTCATTGCCTTCTTAAAGCATTTTAAGGGTCTCCACTGCTGTGCATAAAGTAAACGCACACATGCCAGTGTAACACAAATTCCGATGCTGGCAGCAGGATGTAAGAGTATAGGTGGGTAACAGGTATAGAGACTCACGATAGTTGGTGCTTGCTCCTGCTGCACACGCATCACTGAGCTGTGCTCTGTTCATTCGCTCCAGGTCCACTCCCACAACCTTTTTGATCGCACCTCATATAAGAATTACTTGTTCATTTTCCAAGCTGCTTATTCCTAATTAGGGTCGCGGGGAGGCTGCCGCCCAACTCCGCCAACTCTGGGCAAGGGTGGGGTACACCCTGGACAGCTCCCCAGGCCATCGCAGGCCCAACACACACACATACACACACACACACACACACAACCATTCACCTGGTGCGATTTGGAACAGCCAATTAGCCTACTTCTTGCTCTGAAAAACGTGGACGTGCTAACCACGAAGCCGCAGTGCCGCCCATATAAGTAGCAGCAATAATATTAATTTAAAAGAATTCAAAAACTGAACTATTTCAAAAAAACAATGATTATTAATTTGGATTTGTTATGGCATCATTTCAGTTAAAAGAATCCGAAAAGTCTCTCGTCGTTGAGCTCGATTACTCTTCCAGCAAGTGGAGCACTGAAATGGAGATGTGGAACAAGCACAATGTAAACATTTGAGTGCTCGCCACTTAGCACCTTCCATCTGTCCATCCATCTGTCCATGTGGAAAACTTCACACTACGCAAACACGGCGCCGGGAAACCCAGCTGTCCTGCTAAAACGGCTGGAAAAATCCTGCATTTGTCTTCAGCTCGAATGAAACTGAAATGGGTTCAGCACGGCCGACTTACTCACAATGAGCTCAGGACGGAAAGAATGAGCCTGTTAGTCAGGACGGTAGTGACTGGTCAGATAAACTACACTCCCTGCAGCATCACTTCTTAAATCTTTCGATTCATGCTTCTCCTGTTAATGCTAACTACACATTTCAGTTTCCGGAACGTGAGTGTACGAGATGAAAAGAAGGTCAGAATGTCCCTGAGACTCGAAGCCATCCCTTGCGAACCTTGCTGCCTTCCCCTGCGAGTCTTATCTTCCCCCTTCAGCTTATTAAATGAGCTTCTTTTACTAAAGGACAAAGAGGATTCGGCTTAAATAACGGCTGCTTCGTTTCAGCTTTGGGTTGGGATTGTGAAAGAAGAGCAGTTAAAGGGGAAAGAAATAAAAGTGCAGATAACCTCCATGCTGATTTATGTGAACTGAGTATAAATCTCAACACTGTGCGCTGCAACCTACCTGCTGTATTTACTGTTTAATCAAACGCTTGCTGATAGAGAGTTTATTTTAAAACAGCAGTATTTATAGTTACTACAGTACCCAGGAGTATATTAATAGCTGCATCTGAACTCAGGAAGCTGCAAATAGAAAGAGTTGTCCATGGCAACAGGGCGAGAAGGATGCGTGGACCGATTTGTGTGTGTGAGAGTGTGAGTGTGTGGGTGCTATTCAGAGTTTGGTTTCTCACCTCTGTTCCAGAAAGCCTGTAAGAAATACATCATGTCCTCACAATGTTTCTGTGTTTTTAACCAATGCTTATAATCAACACACAACGTCACATACGGGTTAATCCGCAGCTTTTTCCAGATCGGGTCCCCTTTTCCATGATGCATAAGTGGGTGTATCATCTATTTATTGCAGACTTTTAACATAAATGTGTAAAAAAAAAGTGTGATAATATATAAGCTATCATGTCACAGTGCTACTCAATTCTTGATTCTAATTGGTCAGAAGCGGTTAACTTAAAAAATATACATCACAGGTTTATATTAAAGAGCAGGTTCAGACACCTTACCGTTTCTATAGTAACCGCTTACATAGGTAGACCTGCCACACAGTCCAAAGCTAATAATAAATAGTTATTTAACAGGGGGGGTTAATGATTATTGATATATGATTAATTCTTCATTTAACATTTCAAACTAAGAAAAACAAAGCCTCGTTCACACAGGAAGTGGCGAGCTACCATGGGCAACAAGAAGCGAAATTTTCTCGTACGACACAAAGTGGGCAGGCGCGAGGTTCATCTGAGCTGAACATTCACATAACATGAGTCAAGCGATTACTGTTGACTGACAGATGCTTCCAAACACAGACTTCCACATAGTGTTTCTGTATGGAAGTCATAAACATGAGCCTAAATGCGCCGCTCACATCAACATGGAAGAAATTTTTTGGATAATGACCTGATACGTGATGCCTGGGTCCACGTTTCTGAAACTGTCAGCATTTCCTGTGAGTTTATAATTACATATGTTTATTAAGAGCTACACGAAATGTACATCAAGTGGGTAAGGTAGTACCTCGAGCACATGGATTTCCTAACATCTTTTCCTACTCAATTGTGTCAACAGATAATGATTAACAATAATAAATAAATCCGTAGATTAAAAATGTGTGCTGTTCCGAATAAAGTACTGCTGAAAGTGTACTCGGCTGAAACGAAGCACCTAAACAAAGCTATGATTCTCTCTGTGATGATACCGAGCCTGTATCATTGGGTGAACCCAGCAGGAGTGGATGTCCTGGTGCTGTTTTCTCAAATACAGAGCAGACATGGTGAGGCGGGCAAACTGTTCCTGGTTCATGATGCACTCAAGTCTCCGTTCTATACTCGATGTGTGATAATAATGACAGCCTATGAATGAAAATACGACTTATTCTCATATAATATACGATAATGATAATAAGAGTGGTGCTGCTCACAGTTTCACTTGGAAAAATTTTGAAGGAGAAACATGCAAGGGGGTTACCTAGGCAACGAGAGCTGAGAGGTGAAGCGATTTGCCTCTCTCACCAGGCAATTCTGCGTGTCGCTCAGCAGCGAGCATGTAACTTCCTGTTTGTATACGGCTTAATGGAAACATATGAAATGAAAACAAACAAACAAAAAAATAACAACTACATTTTCAAATGACCCTTTCATGCTCACATGACGTGGTTTTCAGATGAGTCAGTAAAAATGTATTTCACAAAACTGAAACAAATGTTTTCTGTCCTTCATAGAAGTCACATGATATGATGTGGAATAGAAGGACATTAGTTGCTTTTATCACCAAGGGGGTTGTGTTTACCATCTGTTTGTTTGTTAGTAGAATTACACAAAATATGAGTGGATTTTCATGAAATGTCTACTGGGGGCGGGGCTCTGGATGAGACAGACGTCAAATTCTGGATCCAGTAATTTTTTAAATGATTATTTAACATTGTAAGACAGGATGATTTTTGACATTTTGGCTCATATGGGATATCGCTGGACTTGGCGAAGGTTTGCACTCTCCACATTCCCGGCACTTTGGCAGACACCCTTACCCAGAGCGACTTACATTTTATATCGTTCATACAAGTGAGCGGTTGAGGGTTAAGGACCTTGATCGAGGGCCATACAGAAAGGCTAACCTTCTGATCAGAAACCCAAAATCCTAACCACTGAGCCACCACTGCTGAAATAAAAGTCTAAACATTACACCTGTGAGGAGAATTCGAGTCTCGTAGGAGTAGTAATTTTTTTTATTTGCTCCTCAGAAAGGAGGAACTAATTTCTTTTAGAAATGTGCATTTAATATGGAAAAAAATGACCTGTAGTTCATGTGGTGTAAAATGAAGTTTCTGAATCCTGTCTACTGTTGTACCAAAAAAGAAAATCACTTACACATAGTCTGGCCACTGAAGGAGCTGTTTTCACTCAATCAATTAATTAGCTGTATGAATGACAGTGGTCTTTTAAAAATAAATAAATAAATAAATAAATAAAATGGAAAAAAAAGCAGGAACATGCAACCAGGGGCAAAAAAAATTATTTAAAAAATAAATAAATAAAAAGGGGTGGGAGTGCTGACACTGAGCTAGGCAAAACTCTACTGTTACTCCAAAATTAGCCAGCCTCAGGATGTAATACACACTCGTACCTCATTACACACATCCTTCATTTGTTTTAATCACGAGTTGTCTTGCGATGCTTAACGATAAAACATGTTGAAGTAAAAGCTAAGTGTTCAGTCTGGATGAAGGCATTAAAGCTGTACATTTACTGATGAAGTAAAACCTAGTTAAAGTCAGTGCGTGCAGCATGCTGTAGGGGTCTGTGCCAACCCTGTTGGAGTCTGACTACCTTGTTGGTGGTCTGTGCAGATGCTCCTTCCTTCATCATCTCTCTGTAGCTGAAGGAGGAGACGCTGCTGCTGTCTCCGGTTTGCTGCGTCCGACATGGAGAGCTGATTTCAGACAACACCAGCTCCTCCAGACCTATACACAAAAACACACCCATACCTCACATTAACAGTCGTCCCACTTTCGCATTAATATACTGTAAAAGAGAACACATGACAACTTAGTACCTGCAGTGAACCAACTGGAACTACCATCTGGCAGGTACATGCATCCACACATCAAACAAAGAAAAGAATGAACATGAAGCCACAACGACCTTGACCTTTACTTCCAATTATAATGATTTCATCATTGCACAAATTTGCAAAAACTCCCACAAGCTATGCCTGGAACCTGCGTTCACAAGCAAGGAATACAGTGACCTTTAACCTACAAGCTTCCAAAAAAAACTAATCGGTTCATTCCTGAGTCAGAGTGGACGTAAATGCAAAGTTTGAAGGAAATTTCTCAAAGCACTCTCGAGATATTGTTGACACAAAAATGGGCCTCATGAGGCTACAGTAACCTTGACCTTTGACCTCTAAAATCTAATTAGCTCCTTCTGAGATTTCTTTTATATTTTTACCTGCAGGACTCCTAAAAATCATCAAAATCATAATAAACAAATAAACAACACAATACACAACTGTTTTCCTTTTAAATTTAACTCAATGATAAAGAAATGACGCCAACATCCAACCTCCTGCAACAGCTAGGATTCAGTTCTTTGGGTCAGCGCGGCAATATAAGAACCACACATTTATGATTATTTGATATTCACCCAGAAATCTGTTCAAGTGCCATATCGCGAGATCGCGTGACGCAGTCCTAAAAAAGTCTGAGTAAGGACACGGCAAAGAATTTCAAACATTGAAATTGAAAGCTGAAAATATACATCCAAAAGTCTTGAACTCGAAAATGCTTACGAAATATACCATAAGGACGACTCAGAAGTACAACTCATAGATTGAAAACACTGCTTAATTGAGTGAAGAGAAACATAAACAAGAGGCGTAAAGCACACGGCGACACAACAATAAAGAGAAGCAATCAATCAGGTGGGTTAATCCTTCAAAAACCTGTTGCTGTGACTTAATTTCCATCATAGTGCCACTGAAGCACCACCAGGGACCGCCGCTTCAGACACCGCACTCAAACATACTGCAGTACAGAGCACGAAGTAGCAACAAGATTGCTGAGAGCAGCAATAACAAACAGAATTAAAGAATCAGCACAGAGCAAACTTCCCTGTGATCACTGAAAGCAACAGATCAGACACATGTCACACATGGAGGAGTAAAACCAGCTAACTAGTCAAAAAAGTCACGCCTGAACCAACTCAAATATAATCAACAACCAGAACCACAGAGAGGAAGGAGAAGAAAAACAAAACAGGAAGGAAGTAAATGGAAGAAAAAAAGAATGGAAGGAATGACAGAGAGAGTGGGAGAGAGAGAGAAATGGAAGGAAGGAAAAAGAAACAAGGAAAGAAAGAAGGGCTGTCTACAATTTGCAAAAAGACAAGTACATACAGAAGGAATACAAGGAAGGTAAAGACATGAAAGAAAGCAATATAAGATATTTAGGAAGAAAGAGGGAAAGAAAGAAAGAGAAAAAAGAGAAAGAAAGAAATGGGAAAGTTACACAAAAACTATAACATGGACAGGAAGGGAAGACGACATTTAGGAAGACATGAAAAGACAGAACAAAGTAAAAGAAAAAGAAGGGAAAAAAAAGACAGTGAAGGAAGAATTACAAGGAAGGTCAACATGAAAGAACATGAAGGAAGGAACAGTGGGAGAGAGAATCAATGAGAGAAAAGAAAGAAGACAAGGTAGGAAGGAATACAAGGAAAGAAAAGATAGAAGAAAGTGAAGAAAGAGAGAGAAGGAATAAAGAAAAAGTATGATGTTTGGTATGGTGCAAAATTACACATCGATGCTTGCCAGTGATTGGTTAGTTTCAAACAAGTGGAATTATTTCAGACTTTCATGGACTCTGGAAATGGAGGCTAAAAGTGACGTCAAGCCTCTAGAATCCTTACCAGTCAGAACTTCCTAAAGTCTTCTCTTCCTAAATAGTCAGGAAATGGAATCAAGTATTAAGATAATAAATTACACATGGGGTCTTTTGGGGACATCTGATGCAAGACTGACTGTTTTATTTATTTATTTAAATATTCAAGCTGTGAGTATGCTGCTGGTCTCAAAACACTGTGTGACCTCAATCCGAATGAAACACTGCGGTTCCACCTGAAACAGGTCAAGAACAACAATATCAAACCATATCAAACAGTACCAAAAAGAGAGAGATCCAGTATTACAGAGGAATAAGTCATGTAAGCACAGATAGGACCAATAAACAAAGAGGGTCAAACACATCTTCCTTTACGTACTTTGTGTTTAAATTATCTGTTCAATAAATATATAACAACCTTAAATGCTGTGTTTAAGAGTCTGTATTAAGATCAAGAGACAATCAGGCAGCAATTCAGATTTTTTAAAATTTTTTTATTTTAAACAGTATTCAACTGAACTGATGCGAGTGTTAAACTATTAAAGTACATCGTGTACAATAGGCACAATCCAGCTGCTAATAAAGTTAGGACATCTGCATAACTGAATTAGCATAAACAGGATCTCTGATGCTCTTTATAGGCAATAATTGCAAAGTAAATGAGGTACTTAAATGCTACGTCAACCAAATGACTTCCAAACACACAATCACATCAATACCCTGCAGTCACAAGTCTCTACAGAAGCGTAAATGTTTGTGTGTGTGTGTGTGTGTGATGCAAATAAAGTGTACCTTAGAGATAAATGTAGAGGTTGTAAAAACTGCTAAAGTACACAAAGATTACAGAAAAACGGGCGTTTGGGACTAAAAGACTTCATCAGCTATGCAAGCAGCTGCTTAAGGACACACACACACACACACACACACACACACACTCATTATAAAAGAACAAATATAACATTGAACATACATCCATTTTTTTAAATTACGGAACGTTCTGGAGTGACATTAGCTCTGCTTTGCTTTTTGACGTTATAAACTGCCGTTGCCTCGCCAGCCTTTCGTTTTCAGCTCTTTATGTTAATGAGAGGAAATGCAGCTTTGTCATATTACCAATAATCTGCAAAGTCCTCTGTACTATAGACTCTCCCTGTGGCAAACAATTTAATCAGAACAGCTTTACCTCAAAATGCTGATGTGGTCTCAATCCATAAACGTTATACGGGCTTCATAATGATTCCATTTTTCTCTTAAAGAGGAATTAAACTCAAACGTAATCAAAGCTTGCATGCATAGTTTATGTCCACACCTATCTTAATAAAACCTTCTTCATGGAAATAAATCCTCACACCATGGGGGTGTCATGGTACTGCAAAAAAAGTGGAACGTGACAGACATGGAAACAATTGTAAACACAGGACTGTTGTGCATTACATGTACTCTACTATATACCACGTGCTCGTGTGATCAAGCAGTCTGATTTACGTCAATTTACTGTACTATTACGTGTAAATGTGCCTAGTTTCATTATATATATATATATATATATATATATTCAAAAAGTTTATTAGTTTATATCTGATTTGTTAGAATAATACCTGAATACTGTTATTGTTGCTGAGATCTTGCATTATTTTCGCACTCAGACAAAACGAGGTTTCAAACTGGCTACTGCAAACTATCAAACATATTTCAGCAGATTCCAAAATGTAATTAAAAAACACCTGATGATGAAAATATACATATGGTACATTCAGTATAACAGGAGAGTTTATAAGGCTTTCCTTTCATTCCAGTTTAAAATGTAAATTACATAACAGCCACATCATATGTCTGGGGGTTTTTATTTATTTATTGTCTCTTGTGCCATACTTACTAACAGTGTATGGATAATGTCCAAGTAGTATAGTAGCCAATCTGAACATGCAATTGCTCATATCCAGTGGCTGTAGATAGTATACCATTGATTATTTTGTTCCAATGGCACCAATTGTATTAGACAGTCAGTTCTCAAAGTTGACATATCAGAAGTAAGAAAAATGGGCAAACATATGGATTTGGGTGATGGCAGGCTTGTAGGTTTTTTCCAGCATGCAGTCTTAAATACCTACCAAACTGCTCCAAGCAAGGATAACTCAAACCTGCAACAGTGTCATGGGTGCCCAAGGCGCACTGATGTGTATGGAGACCGAAGGCTAGTCAGTGTGGTCCAATCCCTCACAAAAGCTATGATAGCACAAATTTCTTATAAGGTAATGCTGCACAGTAAAACTCCTCTTTCAATCATGGCCACACATTTAACTCTAGGAAATTTTAATGTGGGCCCTGCGATGGCCTGGCGAGCTGTCCAGGGTGTACCCCGCCCTCGCCCAGAGTCGGCTGAGATGGGCGCCA
>JAOUQZ010000030.1:12803161-12840098 GCA_028564935.1 Neosilurus hyrtlii
AGAGAGAGAGAGAGAGAGAGAGAGAGAGAGAGAGAGAGAGAGAGAGAGAGAGAGAGAGAGAGAGAGACAAGCCTACTTACTGCTGAACTGCCTTTCTTCTCCAAAATCCTCTGTTCGTCTACAGTGTCTCTAATCTCCTACAAAGCACGCACACACACAAAGGTTAGTCTTAATTGAGCATATAATGTCTAAACTACAATCCTGTTTTGCTGCTCTGAAAATGTTAAATCCCCTTTGAGACAGACATCACACTCACTCACTCACGCACACGATTTTGGATTGGTTCAGGGAACTAACCTTCACAACTGAATTCTGATTTTGATCTGATCTTCAAATAATTTATGCAACTAAAAGTTTTAGGTTGAAGGCACTGCAGGGTCCAGGATGATTTAAAAAACATTTACCAGCACCTGGTAGAACATAATGAGTTACGACTGCTGGAAGGTGGCAGTAATGTACCTAAAAGTTGTTTACTAATTACATTGTGTGTGTGCACATAGGGTCATAGTATAACATGTATAAGCCAATAAAAAGTATTCTAAATAGTCATAATTGACAGGACAGACAGATGACTTGCACTACAGAGCATCAGTCTTAAGTGCCTGTGAGAATAAACACATTTTTTACACAAGACTTAAAAATGTCTTTGAATTTTTTCCATAACGTACACAATCTTTGAAACATAAACAACAGCTAAACACACAAGTCCATCACTTGTCAATCGCTTGTGTGGGCTTTTGTGTGAGCATGCATGGTGCTCGGTACACAGAGTCACTGTTAACGCCTTGGGAAGTTCGTTATTTGTTTCTAACAGCATGTCTTCAAATGTTTTATTATTTATGTACAACATTAATATGGTTATTATTTTAGCAGGAAATGTTTACACTCGTGTTTAATGCTGTGGAAATAAACAGAACATTGTTCACAAAACAAACCAATTCCTGTTATCACTTAGATTATAGCAGCTATGAACAGTCATTCCATAATTAGCCCTTCTTTTTCTCTATTAAAATTGATACAATTAAAATGTGCAGCTGGTCACGCTACAGAGATCTTTTTACAAGAAACCTCAGCATACAAACAAGTAAGCACACTTCCTAAACCTGTTTGCATGGAGAGTCCTCCATGTCCCTGTATGAGTTTTACAGAAAAGATAGTCTTAGAAAACCAGAAATGCGTTCATGTCACAGAACATCCCATAGTATCCACCCTGTGGTCAACTGAAGCCTCTAGAGTTTTAGTGGTAATTTTTGATTAATTGACTTCTGTGACCTTAAAAAATAGGTCAAGGTGACCTAGTTTCAATGGGCCCGTAGGGCGTGCCAGAGGGAACGTTCAGCATAAATATAAAATGAATCAGTAACAAACCAGCACTGCTAGAGAGTTAAAAATAAGTTTCTGCAGTGGCGAATGCGGACAGCCCCTGAAAACATAGTATCCCCTAAGCTTTGTGGGAGGATAAAATGAATTTGCATATTATGACCAATCAGAATCTGCATTTCAACAACACTGTGGTATAAGATAGGTATACTAGATAAAAAAAATATATATATATATATATATATATATGTGTGTGTGTGTGTGTGTGTGTGTGTGTGTGTGTGTGTGTGTGTGAAATCATTACCTGTTTGAGTTTAGCGATGGTGTTATTCAGCTCCTCTCGCTCTTTGTCCATGGTGGTGATCTGCTGTTTGACTGCCTCGACCTCTCCCAATTTCTCCTACACACATTCATATGAACATACGACCACTTTGCCACTGAGAGGGAAAAACCTCAAACACTATATTTTAGGAAGCTGTGTTATCTCATTTAGAAATTGTTTGGAAAGTTCCAGGTATTCCAAATGTAGTCAATCAAAAGATGTGCTTGTGGCTGATGATTTCTGGTTCTCCTGCTTTTACGGTTTGCTGTGGATAACAAATGATGGAGGTCTTTCTTAAGCCTTGGTCTCTCATAGCCTGAACTACTTTACAGTAGATGATTTTTTGTGGCTGAATAACATTAGCTGCCCAACTCTAGTTTGCAGGTGTTAGCATTCTAGCAGTACAGCTTTCTTAACATTCTAAATAAAAATTTTATGACTGAGAGAAGTAGCAAAAGGTCTACTTGACATCAGCATGGCCAAGTTTTTTCTTTTAGGCTCTGCAAAGGCGTTTCTGTGTGGAGTTTGCATGTTCTTCCTGTGCCTGCATGGGTTTCCACCGCATACTCCGGTTTCTTCCCACAGAACAATCACATGCACATTAGGCTTTGCAGCTGTTGCAAATTGCCCCTAGATGTGAATAAGTGTGAATGGGTGATGACCATGCTATAGGCTGGCGGGCTATTCAGGGTTTACCCCACCTTCGCCCAGGGTCGAGTAAAAACCTAGTAGGATAAAGTGCTTCAGTGAATGAAAGCCAACACTGGAGTGCACCATCACAGTACAATAATTTCAGGCAGAACTGATGAGGTGGTATGGGACATAAAGGACATAAAACGACTTATAGTCATCAACATTTACAACTTTTCACAGTGTCCCAGAGTTTAGAGCAAAAACTGCTTCAGGATATTGCTATTTTCATGCTGTCTTACTACCGCAGACAGGCTACACTGCTCAGGACAAAAACGAATAAACTAGTGCAAGTACAATATAATAAATCTGTATCATGTTACACCATTTAAGCGTTCTTAATATGCATTCACGTGGATGAACCTGGTGGCTCAGATGAGCTTTTTAATCATGGAACAGAGAATGCACAGCATGGAAGCTCATGTCCGTCAAGAGACCCGATTTATACCATCTCGGCTGATGTTGTATGAATGTGCTTCTGTGCACTGACACCGCTGACAGCTCTACACTAGCTGAGTGGGATCTCATTCTGACATGCAACCCACAGCAACGAACACGCTCTCCTCCAGCACTGGTCACGACGAAATCGACATGGATCTGATTTAAATTCTCTTTCGTTTTATAGTATAGAACAGCTTTCATCTAGTTTCAACCAGTGTGTAAAGCTCCGGAGGTGGGCTGTTCCAGGGTGGAAAAGTAAAAATCAATAGGTGATGTCACAGAGTGTGTAGGAAGGACATTGTGACAGACAGAGAGACAAAAAGTCCAGACTCCGCATTTGTTGTCTGCCCATTACATGCCATCCTACTGAAAACTCTGTGACATAACCTACTGATGTCACAGCGGGCAGGTCATGTGACACACTGCCAGGACATCATGACCGAGGGACACAGAGACCACCAGCTGGTGGGACATCCCACAATAAAGTACATTCAACCTTATTTCTTGAGCATCTGCCTCACTAGTGCTTTTTCCACCACCCTGACGACTCAACATCTTCCTTCCGCCATGACTGCGGAATATACGATTGACTGGTCTATGTAACCCATACAGTGTACAGAAAAGCTGTTATTTTAAGACGCCAGCCATCCATCAACACTCCCTACGGTATTACTCCCCATTTTATGACCTCACTCCAAATTAGGGAGGGAATTCAGAGGAAATGTAACTTTCGTTAACCCCACCCCCCACCATTAAACAGTCCAAATTGAACAAAACTTTTCTGAGGTGCTTCCAAGAAAGACGTACCAAAAAAAAAAAAGGAAACACAGGCACATTGAGGTTATATAAGCTGTGCATAACCACACTCTGGGGAGGTTGTGGGTTTTAAGAATACCTGAACTCTAACGGGAGTTAAATAAGCAAGTATTCGTATAGAACTTATTCATATTGTTATGTACTGTAGGTCAGGGCTCTCCTGCATATTTAGCTACAAGTTTAAAAGAGTACTGAACATGACACATGTACATATAAACACACACACACACACACACACTCTCTCTCTCTCTACCTCCAGCTGGAGGGCTTGTTGTCTCTGCAGTCTCTCGATCTCCCCTGTGTGTTCCAGTCGGTTTCTCTCGATAGTCTCCTGTTTACACACAAACACCTGATTTTTACTACGAATTTGCAAAAACTCTTACAAGAAAACAAGGATTAAATGATAAACGTTTTCACTTTGAAGTTCTAAAAAAGACAAAACAACACTGACATCAAGTGGTCAGGCTGATTATAATGAATTCTTAGAAAGCACGGAGGGGAAAATGGCAACGCAGCGATTGATGATCCTAATGTTGAATGGGAAAACACACGCTCTCACACACTCGTGTGCACACATACACACACAAACTTACATTCCCCCACTCACTCATGCTTTTTCTTGGGCACACACAAACACTTTCTCACACTCTCTGGCGCACTCTCTCTCTCTCACGTGCACACACCCCCTATCTCACACAGTACCTCGGCCTCTTGGAGCCTGCGCTCAAACCATCCCTTGGTTCCCTCCATGGACTGCACCTGAGCCTGCAGCTCTTCCACACTCTGCTGTAGACCCTCAAGTTCCTTATTGCGAGCCTACAACACACAGCAATGTTTCAAACTCTTACACACACACACACACACACCCTGATAATCTATATTCCTCTCTCATATAATTTCTACTCCACTATCTTCAATGCATTTTCTCTTTTCACCATTTACTCCTGTGGTATTCGTTTGAGTGTGTAAGTGCAATGCAGGCAAAAATTATTGAAAGAAATTTTAAAAATTGGACAAATTTGTAAAAACCGTGTTACAAGATTACATAAGATTGTGAAACATAATGGTGCAGGTACTCCGTACAAATATTTATACTCGGACAAGAGCAACATTCATGATCAGGACTACACCGAGTGCACATCTATCTATATCTTCAGGCTTATCCGTCCTGGACCTTCTCGTCTCGTAGCTGGGCGCGGATCTCCTCCTCTGCCCGGCTCTTGTCTTCGTGAAGGCCACGGAGCTCTTTCTCGTAGCGTGCCCGGATGCTTAGCACCTCCTTCTCGTGCTGGAGTCGCACGTCACTCAGCTCCTCTTTGTGCCTCGACTTCTCCTGCGCCATCTCGATGGCCAGCTCGTCCAGCATTGCCTTGCGTTTGTCTGCTGTCTGCCACAGGGAGGAGAGGATAGTCAGCAGACGCACAAACACAGCTAAGGCATGCCGATAACGCCAATAACAATACACCCTGCTGGCATCAACGTGGCCAATTAGCAAACTTTAGCTGAACTCATCGACATCACAATCAATTACTTTTAATTAATTGAGGAAGCGTACGTTTTGGTTTTTAAGTATAAAAGAAAAATCAGTCGCAGTGTATAATGGAGTCCCTCGGGTCTTGTACAATCAAACTTTCTGCCCATTCTGGAATATTTCTCTGAAATATTTAGTCGATATTTTAATATTTTAAAGACCGCAGGGAGAGCAACTTTGGAGGAGATAATTACGATAGTGCTTATTACAGGTCATTCTCCTCGATAGTACTGGTGCAACATCTCTCATTTTCACCTCCAGAAAACAGACGAGTGATTAAATCAAATTATTAAGCAATGACGCTCACATAATTTCATAAAGAGGTAGCATACAGCAATCTGGACCATTTGTATTATTTCAGTTCAAACTGATGCATCTTACACTCACCATTCGCCAAGACACAGTGGACAGACACAAGCGGTCAGTATGCATCAGTGTAAATATGCACTACTCTCACCAGCCACTTTTATAAGGACACAAAACAAGGTGAGAATAAAAACTATTCGCTGCGCATCAGAATTCAGAGTAAACTTCAAGTGAGTGATGAAGCGCTCAGAACATGAAGCCTCTATAACCAATAAACTCACTTTATAGCTGCACACTGCACAATAGGGCTGGGTGATACCCCAAAATTATATCTCAATATTTTCAACAATTTTCACAATCACAATACTTATCACTTATATAATATATAATGCTCTAAAACCTGACAGCATATGCAGATCATTTAAGCATTTAGACTTTGAAGATGCTGTGGGTGTTCCTGCACCCTTGCGCACACCTGCAGCCAGTTCAAGCTTGTCAGATAAACATTTTCATTTACAGCTTTTGGCAGATGCTCATGTCCAGAGCGAGTTACATTTATGTCATTTATACACCTGAGCATTTGAGGGTTAAGGGCCTTGCTCATGGGCCCAACAGTGGGAACTTGCGGGTACTAGATCTTGAACCCTCAACCTTCTAACCAGTAATCCACAGCCTTAAACACTGAGCCAACACTGCTGTCTTTAGATAATATCATATAGTATAATATAACATAATAAAATATACCTTAAATACAATACAAGGTAATATAATATACTATTAGCAGTGGCCTAATGCTTAGCTAAACAGGTTTGAGACCGTAAGGTGGCTGGTTCGATTTCCAAATCGGCAGAAAAAGTGTACTGTATGTTGGTGGGGAAAGTGAGTTACCCTCAACCGCTCTCCAGGGTCCGTAATGCCCACCCTTCTGAGTGTGTGTGTGTGTGTTTTGTGTGCTCTCTTTTGATGGGTAAAAATGCATATCAGCCTGTAATGCAGTATTAACTCTTCACTGATGGGGTGAAACGAAGGTAAGTGAAGGTAAAACTTTATTTCTGGAGAAACATTGATATTTCTGCTAAATCGCAACACTCACAATATTCAATTGGCTGACAATATAAATAGTCATATTATGATAATTTTCATTAAATCACCAAGCCCTACTGCACAATAAATTATTTTTCCAAGTACAAAAGCCCATAGAGCGCTGCACCAGCATCCATAATGATTTGTAAAATGTAATCTCATTTTAGTGAGCTTTTTACCTTATGTTCCCATGCAGTATATACTAAAACAATTATGCGCCTCAGGCTCGGTGGATAACACTGAATTGAATAGCCCCTGGATATTCCGTCTTGGGAACTGTTTATTGACTTTGTCTTCACTTTCAGAGGATGCAGTAGTACGGTGTTAATAGGCGCTTCTTTAAATGCGCTTCTGCTGAATATGCACCCACCCCGGTCCCCAAATATGTAACATGGGGGCGACCAAAATGCGATTTTTTATTTTTTGCAGATGACCAAAATTGGCTGCATTAGAGCAATTTAATGGCATTGTGCTTTGATCTATGCCAGTGTTCATACCTGCACACAAGCACATTCACAACTGCATATTAGATAAAATATATAAAATATTAGCCAAAACGCAGAGTCACTTAATATACGTTGAGGTGCAGTGGACTCCGACATGCGCACATTAACGAGACTTGTCAGATGATAAAATTATGATGCAAAAAATGTGATGAATGAATACCTTTCTGGCTTCTTCGAGATCTTGCTGGAGCTTATCCTTCTCCAGACCCAGTACTGAGATCTGTTCTAATAGTCTACTATTGGCTCGGTTGGACTCCTGCACAAAATACAACACACAAACCCAGAACAGAGAGATGGTTAAGAGCACAATCTGCATTTAGTCTTTAATACAAACACATTTATGTCAAGTCCCAACCCACATTAAACGCACCTGCATTCTTTCACCCTCTACTTACTAAATCACACTGAAGGGTCATTTTTCTTACTTGTGTGTAATTGGACAGATCAAAAACATTAGCGTAAGTACTTCTTGATAGTGTGTTTAAGAAACACCTCCGCCTTCCTTTCACTTTATCATACCATGGTCAGTTAAGTAGATGGGCAGATTAATAAGATCATCCTGGCTGCTTGCGGAGGAAGCAAAACGCAGCCCCGCTCCCAGAGCACTACACTGTGGTTATTGTGCTTAGGCAGCAGAACCCGACCCTGAGAGAAGTGGTTTGTAATGTGGTTGGTTTATAAAGACCTGGAGCTGAGAGCTGAGGTCGTCTTTCTGTGCCAGTAAGCTCTCCTGCTCATTGCGTCTCTGCTGCAGCTCCACGTTCAATGCCATGCTCTGCTCCCTGAGGAGGTTTAGCTCCTGAGTTTTCGCTGTCTGAATCTGTCATACAAACAAACACACACACACACACACTATAATCATAGCAATAATTAGCAGTTTTCCACTGATTACATTTAAATGAGTGTGACTTCTCAAACCCTGGGAAATGGACCATACAACAAAAATTAGTATTAATCAATTAGAATGTCAACACAGCTGAAAATGAGAATGGAGGATAAAAATGGAGTAAGCAATTTATTAAATGACACAGCGGATGAAAGGAAAAATGGCCTTTTCGTGTTTGTTTTGTTACCTTTCGTGTGAGCTACATGGAAGGTACTGTGATGCCGATTTTCGTTCCGCAGGAAACAGTGTGTGTGTTTGTCTGTCTGCTGTCCACGAGTGCACGCTAAGTCCTTGTAAGTTATTACTTTTCACATGAACTATATATTGTTCATGTTGTTATTACTACACATTTGAGAGATTACAGAAATTGTTCTAAAGTAAAGTAATATCATGACAGTCATTACATTTACGTAGACAGGAACTTTTTAGTAGGTCTTACACCGGGATCTAATTAGATCATTACACGTTACATTTTTCAGAGACCTGGAGGAAGTATGTTTTTAAATTAGTAATATTTTTTAACTTAAAGCATCATCTTCAGGACAGTGAGGATGATGATGATGATGAAGAGGAGGATATCAGAACAACATTCTTTCGCATATTGACACTGGTGAAAAATCACTTGGTATGAGTTTATGAAACGTCGGTATTATATTCGCTGCATGTTTTTGTCTTGTAGTATCACCTCGTTGTCCAACCAGGAAATATTTTCTAGTACTGACTCTATTAAAAACAGCATGCTTTAATTTACCCCCCCACACACACACACATACAAAAAGAAAATGAACAACTCTGAGCTGTTGTATCATCAACACCATAACTCTGACATGAAGTCATTGTTACAACCATGATGGCAGGAATGAATATTGTAATACTGAGACATTTATGGGAATGGATGGCTACGAGCAGTGGAACTTGGACGGCACTCGTCAAGCTGTACCTGTTCTAGGGCAGCTAGATTAGTCCTGAGCGCCTCATTCTCACTCAGCATTCCCTCCACCTGCTCCTGACTCACCGCACTCTGACACGCTACCTGCAGCTCCACCCAACACCATGCACAGCCACAGAGAGGAGGGGGGGGAGACAGACAGAAAGAGAGAGGGGGAGAGACAGAGAGAAAAGAAACAGAAAGGTGAAATTTGAGTGACTCAGGAGGAGCTGTAAAGACAAGGAGAACACCGAATCAAAAGGGAGACACAAATGAAGGAATAAAAACCGAAAAAGCCAAGAAAGAATTTGAACAGAGCATCTTAAAGACACGTCCGGACCTAAAATGAAAAAGAAGAGATAAAGCAGAGAGGAAAGTCCTTGGTGCTAATCTCTCAGCTGCCCATCACAGCCAGGCCGTTAAGACCCGTGACTTCACAGAGGAAAAAAATTGACAGTCATGGTGCCTGTATCGGGTACTTAAAAGAGCAACAGAAGCTGGGTGACATTTCAAACAAATCTCAAACCAATAAGCCTCACAGCCTCATCAAACTTTAATAATTCAGGTAATCTTTAGTGCATTCATTTATTAAAACTCACAGACCTGCTGATAATGTAAAAAAGTTTACCTATTTTCCATTGCAGGATTTAATTAAAGAGAGAGAGAGAGAGAGAGAGAGAGAGAGCGAGAGAAATGCAGCAATAAACAGCTGTCTCAAAACACAGCATGCTATCAGACAGACAGTAACATCTCTGATGCTGTGTTTACATGATAATGGCAGACAGCAGACGGTAAACCAAGCATCAGTGAGGTTGTTTTTTTTTGTTGGGTTTTTTTTCTTCTTTTTTTCTTTCAATCGTGTTCCACTGAACCACAGATGAGGAAAAAAGCTTTCCTTATATACTACATGGGAACAAAGAATTTTAATTGATTCTTGGAGTAATACTAGACGTGAGAGGTGTGTGAGGTCTAACTGCTCCGGTATCTCATGATTAAAAAATATTATCCTGAGCGTTTAATGCTTGAATCAAAACGACAGACACTCCCGGTTTGTCCCGTTCACTTCGAGCAGAAGGCATCACTATCATCACACTTTAAAATAAAAAATCATAAAAATATTGTTTTAGTTTGTTTTTCCTTCATGTTTACTTTAGCATATATTATACAACGCCTTTACATTCCTTATACTACAATTACTTTACATTCCTTTTTCTAATGAGTAGGATGAACAGATGCTATTAGTTACATCGTTTAGTTCAGCTTGAAGTGCAGAGCTCACCTGACCTCGCTCGGTGACATGGTTAAAATATATAAATCTCATAATAGTTTGCTTTTCATTGTTACCACAAAGCATATAGTTAAACTCCTAAAGAGAGTTCAAAAGACACCTGCTTGCAAGTGCGCTCAAGTTCACCTGCGTCTGATGTGATCTTTTTAAATTATTTTTTTAAATCATAAAAATCTTTGAAGTTTGCATCTTTTCACTTCTATTTCCTAGTAGTAAATCAATTATGCAGCTTAGACTTGGTGGATGTCGCTAAATTGAATAGGAGGAGACTATTCAGTGACACCCACCTCGCCTTTATTGCATAAATGTAAATTATCCACCTCTAAAATTTAATATAAAGCTTCAATCAAGTGACGAACAAAAACTCTCAAATTTGCCAGTCACTCATTCTGACATCCGAGAAATTCAACAAGATGTCATCCTAAATATGACAAAGACACGGCCTTCATGTTTTTAAAAATAAAAAAATTGAGCAAAGGCAAAAACAAATAAATAAATAACTTTAAAACTATTTATTTAAAAAATTTTATATAATGTGGAAATGGAGCGTGCCTGACAGCTATGATGGCGCATGCATGACCCTTGTCATGCTTTGAAAGTGTAAAAAATAATAAAATTTGTTTTTGTCTTCTTTACTTATGCTCCCTCACGTAGACTCAGTGGATATACTGAATACAATCAATGTTCCGTTTCAGGAACTAAAAAAATGTATTAGCACTGAACTACAGCCCATGATGGTTTCAAATGATAATTTAAAAAAAAAATTATAAAAAAAGAAAAGAAAAACAATGTCATTAAAAAAAAATGTAGAGATCACTAACATGCTAACACTAACGTGGGAATATAAAACCCACTGGCACGTTTCTGGTGGCACTCTACTAACCACACTGTACTTGAAACCACTAAGGGGACTTTGAGTATAAAATGGTTCGTCATTATACGCATCATTTCCACATTAGCAAAGATACAGAACTCCCATCCTGGCAGCTACAGCTACTGACAGAACCGACTGCGCCTCCGTGTTTTTTCTACAAAACCTCCTGTTCAATAATCACGCTCGATTTTCAGGCCAAAAGATCCAGGCTTCTCTGTAACAGTGCAAGTCAACCTCCTAGTAGAAAACAATCTGAGCGCCTGCAGTAAAAGAGGGAAATAAAGCAGAGGTGATGATTACCTGATCTTTGAGTGAATGGAGAGCCATCTCATGCTCTTTCTGCTTGCTCTGTAACTGCTCCTTTAACTCAGCAACATTCTGTCACCACACAGACAGAGACTGTGTAAGATCTCTGGGGTCATGCATGCTATCTGTTGCTGTCATATATATTCAGTACATAAAACTGATATCTCTGAGTCTCAAAGGAAACTGGAATTGTTCGTGTTAGGGCTGAAGGATAAGACCACAGAATATCAATACTGTAAAATTATGTAATGATACTTTTATATAATCTAAAAAATATAATTCTTAATAACAAATTTAAGAAAGGGAAAATATTATCTTAATTTTATATGTATTAAAAATAAAAATGCTTAATAACAACCACACTGTAACAAACAGGACTTTCATGAAACAACAATGTATAAGACTTAAAAAAAATAAAACCCTCAGATTGGATAAACAAATAAGTTTTGGACAAAATCTTTAACTTTTATTTATATATTAAATGTATTTTTTACTCCTGCCAGGAGGTTTTGTTTTCACCTGTGTTGGTTTTTAGTTAGTTTGTTAGATTGTGGAAGTTTAACTCAAAAAGTTATACACAGATTTTGATAAAAAAAAAATTTTCTCCTGTAAGGAAGCAGTAACAAACCGTTAAATTTCAGAGGTGATCCATGTATGGGAACATGTTTAAAAACAAACCTATTAAGGTCAATAAGTACAAATAATTTGTGAAAGAATGTTCATCAGATGGCCACTAGGGGGAGACCTTTCATTATTATTATGCCAAGTTACAATAAATCCGCACTCAAACATATTTTTTTAGTTTATTCAATGCTCCATAATCCATTTGTACCTGGCGGAGGTACCTTGCATTGTATGAGAGCTCATCTAGCTTTTGAAAGCATTCCTTTATTGAGCATATCAACCCACCCCTTATTTGGTGAAGTCTAACACATGCTTACGCAGACTTTATATAGCATCATTTTAATTAACATTTAATTAAAAATCTTTTTTGCATCATAATGCTATTAATAATTGAATTATAATTATAAGTATTATGACGTTAGGCCATGATCTGCAGCTCTGACCTGGTTAGCGTTCATTAAATCTGACTGTAGTTTCTGCACACGCAGGTTTATGGATTTCAGCTCCTCCTCTTTGCGCTGCTGAATCTCGTCTATTTTCGTCCTGGAGCAAAATTCCACAAACGAGAATGGTTTATCAAAGAGGTAATATGGCACAAGCAATCTTTCCCACCCTGAAGATATCGTCAAAAGAGCACCAGCATTAATGAGCACAAGAATTGTACAATGTAGTATCTGGGAAAGAAAATACTCTAAATGACTAGAGCAATGGTAAAAACGCACAGTGATGTATAAAAGCAAAATGAGATTGAGTGTGTATTTTATTACTCTGTCACCCACCTGCTGTCATGGTACAGAGCCTCTTTTTCACCCTGGAGCTGCAGGAAGCTGGAAGATCAAAAAGACAGTTTAAAACCCCAGTGATACAGAAAGAGCCACGGTGTTAAGAGAACCGGTGCCCAGAAGGCAGCCTCGCAGCAACAACCCTCACTAACTGAGCAAGGAACAGAAAGCACCGGCACCCCCCGAACACCTCCTGTTTAGAGCCATTACACCTGCTCACTAACTGTGAGCTCGAGCCTGACAGGAAGGTCGGGAAAATACACCAACAGGGCATTCGAGACACACTCAGTACCTCGTCAGGGCAAAATGGTGAAAGGGAGAAAAGACAAAGTTTGTCAGCATGAAGGGTGATGTGTTCACATGTTTAGTCAGTTTCCTGAAAATAATGCATTTTATAGAGAAACACAAGAAAAACAAGCCAAAACAAGATTTTTAGGCTTTCTTTTACCATTTAAAAGCATTAGAATGGTGTCGCCGCCTACTCCGAGTGTCCTCTGTCAAGCATTATCCACTTGGTATAACACTTTTAATTCCAAATCAGATGGTGTCATTCCCATGTAGTATATACCAATTTAATTTACAGCTCAGAAAAAACACGTTGCAGTGAGCCTCTCTAATGACATGAAACACTGGTTGTTTAAATAGGACAAAATATTTTGCACCCTGTGATCTTTCTCACTGATAGCTAATGTTCCAAAAGTAAAAAAACCCACAATAATAATTTTTTTAAATTATGATTTATATTTAACCAAGTTCTGACTGATGGTACTCTTAACCTAGGACCGATATGACTACTGGTCCTATGTGACTGCAAAGCACTTATATATGTTGCTCTGAATAAGGGCATCTGCCAAATGTCAATGCAAATAAAGCACTGCAATGACTAAGATGTATTTTGGAAAAATTTGGTGGATGGGAGACACTTTTTCATGATTCAATCACCATTTAAATGTTTCTGCCTTTTATGGACATGTGTGGGCGTCACTGAATGTAACCCATAAACACATCGCCATATGAAGAAGCTCAGAGGCAACAAAACACGTGCACATCTGAGTGAGGACCAGATAGTTCAGTTTGATTTCCAAAAAAATTCAAGACATACACACACAAATACACACATACACTTACTAAAAGATTCCTAAAGGCCCAGCATTTAGAAATCTGGGAAATTAAATTAAAACAAAGTTTCCAGAGACCACAAAGTTCACTCAAGCACATTTAGTCATCCGTTCTTTCATGTGCCGGACCGCTTAATCCTACTAGAAGCCACGCAGACTGAGTGCCTATTTCAGCCGACTCCAAGCAAAGGCAGGGTACACCTTGAACAGCTTGCCAGTCCATTACAGGGCCAACACACTATCACTCACATTCACTCTCACACCTAGGGGCAATCTTGAACAGCCAATTTGCCTAATGTGTCTTCGGACTGTTTGGGAAAGAAACAGAGTACCAGGGGTGGAGATTAACACTAGTTCACTGGCCCATGGTGAGTCAAAAATCTGTAGGGCGAGTCAAATTAGCTAGCAAGTCAACCTGCTGGTGACCTGACAAATCCAACAGGCAAAGAAGATATAGTGTTCCTGACCAGTAAATACGAAAGAGGACTAGTAGTTTCATAATTTTACTACTTTAATGGCCAGTAGCCTAATTTTGCTAAATTCCACCCCAGGAGTACCCAGAGAAAACCCATGCAATCACGGGGAGAATATGAAAACTCCTCTCAGAAACGCCATCTCAAAATCACCAAGCTAAGGACTCTAACCCAGGACCGTCATGTTATATATAGAGATAGCGAAAATAAAATCAGGGCAAACTAGAACAACTGCCTGGTGATTAGATGCCTCCAAGTGGTAAGGCCGCAGTCACCTTAACCTTTGGCCTCTAAAGTTTAATCAATTCATCCTTAAGCCAAGGTGGACATTTGTGCAAAGTTAGAAGAAAATGGCTCAAAGCATTCTTAAGATACTGCGTTCACAAGAAAGGCTCATAAAAGGTCACAATATCCTTGAGTCAGGATGGACTTTTATGCAAAGTTTGAAGAAAATCCCTCAAAGTGTTCAAGATACTGCATTCACACAAGCAATGGCCTGGACAGACAGATGGACGAACAACATGAAAACAGAACGCCTCTGCGCCAGCGATAATAAAATATTTTGACCCTAGACACAGCACGTTTGTCCAGAAGTCACCCTTTGTTTACACCGGGACCGGACGGCCTCCATTTCCAAGATTTGAGAGAATCGTGATGAGTGTGGGGGGGTCGTGGGATCGAATCGTGATGATCTTGAGGAAACTTTGTGGATTCGTGATGATATCCATATTAAACCAAAAGGTCGTGTTGTTTCCACAACAAATCTTTTTGATCACCTGGGTCGCCATCACAGAGCGCTATAATGAGTCCAAAGCAAGAAATCAAGCTAATGTTATGACAAAAACATTTGATGAAACCATAATGACGGTGATTTAATTGGTGTCTGCTAATACTACTACTAGTGTTCCAGCTAGGTTGCTTTAGCGTGGCACAGCACCATGCCTTTCACGTGAGCGACCATACATTTTTTACTGCAGCCATGTTGTTACACACATGCTATTTTTTGTGCAAGCGCCTGCCGTTTTATTTATGCCTCATTGACCCCCGCTTGACTCCGGCAACTAGATCTGATCCACCCCCTCGGAACTTTTCGTCAACGGGAATTTTTTTTTCCTTGACCGAACATTCATCTTCTGTGAAGATTCTTCAGCAAATCGACTAATGACAGTAACGTGATTTTTTGAATCGCAGAGATCGCAGACATTGTGCCGCAGGGTAAACCCAGGGTCAGGTCGTTTCAGGGTGGAATCGCTTTCATTTTTTTTTTTTGCTGTGTTCTGACCAGCACAAACAAACCCGACAGACACAACACAGCAGAGTGACAACGCAGTCATTTTGAACTTGCTAAACGAAGGAACCCCAAGATAAACACAAGCCGTGAGGTGTAATGAGGATGCTTAGGACCATTACTGGAGCAAAAAGCTCAGAATGTTTATTCACACACTCTAATCCTTTTCAGTTCAAACATGCTCATCTTTAAGCAGATGTAAATTCTGACCTAAAACAGGATGCGCCGTTTCAATTCCAATTATGCTAACAAACAGCTGCGACTTCAGGGCTGTAACTGGCATAACAGTACCCAGGTCTTACCTCTCCTGTTTTTTCTTCAACTTGTCAGACAGCTAGAAACATAAAAACAAACATTAGCATGATCACTACTGAATATGCTTGCATTCTCATTTACAGCTGGCTCACACATACCTTAGCATTCTCCTCCTGAAGTTTTGCAACTTCAGCTTGTTTGGAGGCCTAAAAAAAGAAGCCAAAACAAACGAAAAGCAAATCACACAATCAATACTTTTAATACTGCAAAATGTAAATGTAGAAATCAATTCAAGTACAAATGTGAAGCTGAAGATTTATCTCTAAGCTGCAAATAAAAAACATAAAGAAGACACTGGATAATCCTTTACTGCTCACACGACGTCGTCCCTGGATTGACCTACTGACTGTGTGTGTACCTCCAGGGCCTGTAGCTGCTCTTTCAGTAATCGTTTCTCCTCCATCTCCGTCTGAAGCTTCAGCTCCACCTCTGGAAGTGACAGATGGAGACGTACATTAACTCGAAGCATATAAAAACTGATTCCTCACAAGCCTAACAGTGAGAAAAGCTCAGCTTACCGGTTAACTCTTTTACTCTTCGCTCCACGTCAACACTTCTTGCCTGCGGATCAAAAACCAAGGCAGAAGCCTGGTTAAGACTTGCACACTTCACACTGACCGTTACCGACAATTAGCACCCCTTCAAAAGGGCCAGGGGGTCGACTGCCTTACAGGGGAGTAGCTTTATCTCAATGCTTGATCGTATCCCTACTCTGTAATATGACCTAAAATGGTATGAAAGACAAAGGGAGACTGTACAGGATATTAAATTCAAGGGTGCTAAAAGTTACAATGCAGGCATTTTTGTCAAAAAATCATTTCTTAATTTGTTTTAATCTGAATTAAATTTATTTTGCAGTGTAACTTCAAACTACAACAAAAACCCATTTCTGAATTTTTACATGGCCATGTGCATAAATCATACGACCCCCTATGACCTTGAAATTAGGTCACAGTGACTCAGTTTCAATAGGCTTGAAGACTTTGACACTAAGTACAAGAAGGAAAAATTTAATACCGATCCGACAAAAACTGTACCCTCTAGAGTCATCCAGTTTCAATAAGTCGGTAAGGCGTGCTGTGGGACGTGCCTGACAGAAAGTAAATGCAAGTCGATTAAGATTTCAGTACGCTTTTGACTCACTTTGTCCTCTGTGACCTTGAAAACTAGGTCAAGGTGTCCTAATGTTTACAAGGCTACCTGGGATGTCCATAGGCATGCCTGGTATAAATAACAAACAATCCTGTGTTAAATTTGACATACCTGACTTATTACAAGACCACATGCATATTTCACATGGCCCCTGTGACCTTGAAATTAGGTTAATGTGACCCAGTTGAAGATCATGACATTAAGTGTAACAGATATGAAATGGAAAACGATCCGAACGAACCAGCA
This sequence comes from Neosilurus hyrtlii, assembly GCA_028564935.1. Lineage (NCBI taxonomy): Eukaryota > Metazoa > Chordata > Actinopteri > Siluriformes > Plotosidae > Neosilurus > Neosilurus hyrtlii. Next base: position 12,820,457 of record JAOUQZ010000030.1, read on the forward strand.
CCCTATAGAGTGTTAACGTGCAGTTTTGATGAATGGACCTCTGTGACCTTGAAAAATAGGTCAAGTTGACCCAGTTTCAATAAGCTGGTAGGGCGTGCCATAGGGACTATTCAACATAAATATCAAATAAACCCATAAATGACCGGCCCTGCGCGAGTGTTGACATGGAAGTGTCTGCCGCAGATCCGGCGGCGGCGGATGCCGCCGTGATGGACGGCCTGTGAAAACATAGTACCCTCTACACTTTGCAGGGATTACAATAATCTTTACACCGTAATGACACTGACTGCAAGAGTTCTCCAGGTAAATGATTATACACTTTAACATGTGTAGGTATTATTATGCAGCATGCATGCAGCACTGATGTTTGTTAAACATGTTCTAATATCAAGCATACAGTAATTATCATGTTATTACATTATAATAACTAGCTAAATTCTATTCTTTGTTTTAGTTGCAGTCTAGAAAATTTTTACAAAGCAGCTGTGGGTTGGTCTTAGCCATAGGGCAGGGAGATCTGATGATCCGATATCAATATTGTGATAAATGATACTACAGTTGATTTTTCAAAGCTTTCATGGGTTTTGTTGTTTTTTTTTTTTTTTTAAATAAACATGCGAATCACAGGAACATGGGGCTGCTCTTGTTTAAAAGCTACAGTAGTGTGAAAGCAATGGCTCATTACTAGCATACCAAAATTCTTATACCCAAATGTTAGATAGTAATCTATATTTACATTAAGATTTTGAACAAACACCTCTTATATGCTGCAGTCTCTCCAGGAAAGAACACGATCAGGTAACTAACGCACTATTGTGATCTTTTTATGTTTAAACTCTATGGGTTGTGCAGACTGTGACCTCTGGTGTCCAAATAGTGCAACTGCATTCATTTAATAACTGATAGCAGAGCTGCCTGCATGCAAAAGCTCTATACTTTACAGAATATAAAAAGAAGAACACAGAAGTGATACATTAACCTGATGTTTCATGGCTTGTACAAAAGTCTGTCCTTCTATACACCATCATAGGCGTTCATGCTTTGGGTCTGTGTGATCTTGGGCACTCAAAATCCAGGGGAAAAAAATCTGTAAACATTTATAACTTCTTCGGAACAACACTGTCTTGTAATCGAATATATTTACAGATTTAAAACGCATCCTTATTTCTGCGCAAATCAATGAGAATGTTTTTTTCACTACAAAGGAAGCTTATTTTCCTGAAGCTTATACTTTTAAAACATCAGCGCGATCATTCATTTTGAACAGAAAACAAACAACTCACAAAGATCTACACTTTTAAGCGTTTATAGCATTACGTAATGCACAGTCACCCTTACTAGTTGCTTAGCAACCCATAGTTAAGTGCAGTTTAGTGCCAGGGATTAGTAAAGGACCAGTAGAGGTGATCTCGTCTCCGTGATACAGACATTCAAACATGGATGACCTCTATTTCTTATCTAAACCTCTCACCTGCTCCAGTCTGTCGTTGGCTGAAGCAGCTGCCGTGTCATCACCGGAGCAAGCAGCATCTGCGTGCAGCTGGTCAAGGCCATTGGCATCAACTTGTCCCTCAGGTGCTGCCTCTTTCCCGTCTCCTCTGTCCACGCCACGCATGCGGTTTTGCTCGCTGTCCTGAAGAGCTACACAAAGACAAACACAATAAGTTAAGTAATATTATATTCATCTCAGAAGACTACTGACATTCACGGAAAGCTGCAATGAAGGTAGACCGCTGGTATTATACTAGCGGTACGCTGTCTTACATCATACAGATATTACAGGTTATAATCTGGGTTTTGGTTCAGGTTAGTTGGCAAAAACAGTAGAACAAAATCACTATAAAGGAAGAATACACTCCAGTCATAAGCACTAGAAAGAAAAGAATCAGCTTCAAAGCATCAATGCTACTAACTCTGTGTGCGTAATGATTGGCTGTCTCACCTGCCAGTTTCTTCTGCAGAGCAGAGTTTTCAGCTTGTAACCGCAGAAGCTCTCCATCTGTTGGGCCGGACACAGGACCAGGGGCGTGTGCTTGGAGGCCACTCCCTTCCCTCAAGCCCTGATTCTCAGTCTCCAGCTGCTCGATCTGAGAACATAACTACACAAAGACAATGAGCACACAAGCTGAAGTGCCTTATCCAACGCACGATGAAGACTGGATCTGCCTAGAGGATACACATAGCTACTATATATACACTGATATTTATGATAATGTGGTGCTAACGTGCCAAAAAGTCTTTTTTTTATTCATGAAACCTGTAGTAAAGTATAACGTCACAAGATGCTCCACATTTCTCATCACTTTCGTAATGTTGCAACTTGACTCATGACGTTGTGACGACACTCTCATAACTTGACTTCCCTTTCGTGATGTTGTGACTACACTCTCATAAACTCACGTAACATGGCAGGATTACCCTTGTAATATTAGCCAACAAAACCACCCTGGTGGCGTGGCGATGCTGCCTCGCTCTCATGGGGTGGCGGCCTCGCTCTTGTGGGGTTGTGCTACGTTGCAACCTCACCCTTGTAATGTTGCGACTTCACTCTTTAATTGGTGCAATTTCATTGTTGTAATATCTGAAACCATCACCCCCCCACCCCAAAACCATGGCCACTATGTTGCAAAGTCGAAACCAACCAACATTTTAATTCGACGACCTTCTGCTCCGCACAAATAAGGGTATAACTGTAGATTTATTTACATTTACTGCATTTGGCAGATGCTCTTATCCAGCGCGACTTACAATTATCATTTTTATACAACTGAGCAATTCAGGGTTAAGGGCCTTGCGCAAGGGCCCAACAGCGGTTATAGTGGAGACTGAACCGCTGACCTTCGGATCAGTAACCCATCGCCTTAACCACTGCACCACTGCCCTGCCTACTTAAAGCACTTCCATTTAGATGCGAAGAATTTAACAAAGCAGGGAACCCTATCTGGAATAAACAGTAGCGTTTGCTGATAACAAAATGAAGACACTTGATTTTCCCCTCAGGGAGGCTCATGTCACAATAATGTGCGCGTGCATGTGTGTGTGTGTGTGTGTGTGTGTGTGTGTGTGTGTGTGTGTGTGTGTGTGTCAGCACCTTGGACAGCTCTTGCATGAGGGTGCTGTTTTGCAGTCTGAAATCATCCTCCTGGCTGTGCAGTTTGCCCTGAAGCATCTCATTTTCACTCAGTAACGCTTCCACCTCCTTCAGAAACAAACAATCAGCTTTCACAAAAAAAATCCACAACGCAACAACACAACACACAACATGCTAGCCATCGCAAAGCGCATGGACATAGCCTCAGTATTGATTATTTCTTTTTTTTAATCAGAGAATACAGAAAGGTGTCTAAACATGCCTTCCTGCCTCCTGCATCTTTTTGAACTTTCGTGAATGCACATTCAGGAGCGGCGTAACACACTCAGAGCCCATCATCCGCCCACTTATAGACATGAGCTCACGGACGGCCTGGTGATTGCTTATGTGAAAGGGAAGCGAGTGTACGCCGTCCCTCACTCCCTTGACGGCTCGGCCAAACAGTTCTCGGCCAATCATCACACCTTGTCAAAGTGCTACTCGGTTATTTTATAATAACACAGATAACGGTGTTATTATAAAATGGTAAGCACCAAGTTTAAAAAACATAAAAAAAAAAAAAAAAAAAAAAAATTTATCTACTTATCAGTAGTAATCTCAGTAGTAATCCCATCATACCCCGTGATTAACCATGATACTGCCAGAACTCTACAGTGTAGTCGGGAACTTACCTGAGCTTTCTTACTTTTATTAAGTGCCTGTAGAGGAAGAAAAAAAGACAAATCAGATCCAAGAGAAGAAATGAGACGAGCTCAACTCAATATTCTTAAACTGTAATCAGTGGGCACCCAAAATCCAGTAGAAAAAATCAAAACATCAGCACTGACAGATAACTTTAATAATTCATGGCAACAAGTTACAAACATGTTTCAGCCCTTGGTCCAAAATCAGGTCCAAGAAAAAAAAAAATCGTATCCAGAATTACTGTGATGAAAGAAACCATCAGACTGTAGTTCCGGGAAAGAGACTGCATTAACGCTAACTCCATCAGCAGATGGCTTCCTCCCCTCCCATCTGCAGCAGCTGCTTGGGCCAGAAATGGAAGATTAAACAGACTTTGCAGACAGACTTTCCTGGGGGGTGGGGGGTGGGTGGGTGTTCTTCAGCAACATCCAGACCTGGTAGGAACTGATGTCCATTCATACAACGGTACAACTTGACAGTAAACAGAGCCCTAAACCGGATTACTGGGAGCATTCAGCTGTCCTGGAATAAATATGATTATCTAATAAAATCTGAAAGCCATAAATGTAAAAGTAATTGCTAAAACCTGTGTGAATAGAAGTGAACAGAAGGATGCATGGAACTGACCACTATAATGAAAAGAATTTGGATAATTCATGAATTTTAAAATTCTCTTTAGAACCACAGCACGCCCTATCAGATTTAACAAACAAAATCGGTCAAGAATGAAGGGAGAAAAAGCATTTTAAAATTGTGGCCAAACGCCGGATGGATGGAGACAGACAGATGCCGCATCGCCCTGGAATAAGCTCATCAGGTTTATGGCCGAACAAACAAATAAAACTGACAGACTGAAGCAAAACCGGTATCCTATAAGTGGAGTCGTACAATCTACCGCTGCAGAAAATACAATGACACTTGTTAGCAAATTGGCGACGGAGTATTTCCTAATTTATGTACTTACTTCTCACTCACATACTTCTACACCAGGGGTGTCAAACTCTTTTTCACAGAGGGCCACAACACTGAATTTCGAAGTCATCGAGGGCTGAATAATCACTGATCACCTATTCAAAAAGTGCATGACAAAATGATAAGTCGTCCCCTTTTTTTCCTTTATTCACTTACCTCCCATCTAGTGGACCTGCCCTCTAGTGGATGGATGATGAATTATGTTTCATGGTAATGGTTGATGCAAAGAATGTTCCATAATCATATTCTTTGCAACCTACAGGGGGCAACATGAGTTGGCGGGCCGAATGTGTTCAAGACCAGGGATGTCTAGAGTTATCCACAAATGCCGGTATGGGTGCAGGTTTTCACTTCAACCTAGCAGTAGCCACACCTTCCACCTGTGTGCACCACTGAGCTCTGAAAATGATTGGATCGTGTATCCTATTGTTTGCATTTAAAAAGTTTTTAAAAATTAAATTATTTATTAAAGTTATTTTGTTGTTATTAAGGTTTTCTGACCATCAGCAGTTAAATTTCAGGGTTTTAGGATACGATTGGACTCCCTGTTCTAGATCATACTAAAGGGACAGACAGGTGGTAGGTACTCAAAGCCCTCAGTATTCGGAATCAGCCTGATTCTGTACTGTACTCACTGTAACCTGTGACACGACATGAATAAATCAACCGGACTGAGAAATTTGAAACAGATGTGTGTGTTTACCTTCTGTGCTTTGAGGTAATCTTTCTCCAAAGTCTGGTTCTTCTGGCGCACATTGTTGAGTTCTACGGCAGAAATCAATCAGGTAAATCAGCCATAGCTCATGTATACACGATACAACTCAGGATAGAATGATTTGTAAAAGGAGTTGGAGACTGGAGGAACTAAAACATACCATAACACACAGTGTTATAGCATCAGACAGGGCATTAAAGGTCACGTGCTTTATAAGGATTAACACAAGAATGTGGAGTGGGAAGGAAAAGCAGGGTATACCTCCCTCTATAGGTAAGTATTAGTGGATTCAGACATGGACACTCATTAACCTGACTTAATGCTGATGCACTGATACCGACATCATACATTCGATAAAACACAAGCACGAATTTTCACCAAACATGACCCCATCACCCCCCACCCAGGGACCAAGAAATTACTTCATTTGAGAGCATCAAAGCGTCGATATTCCCACCTCATTGTCATGAATAACTCATCTCATCTACTGAGGGTTAATCAATAGTGTCTGTTTACATAATCACATACAAAGTGCACAGGTGTTGCATTGTTACCTGCAGTGTTCTTCCGCAGGTCATCTGAGAGCTGGTAGTTCTGCGTCCGCAGCTCCAGGAGCTGAGCCTATCGGAGCCGAGACAAAAGGAACAGAAAGAAATTTTATACATAAGGAAGTGGAACTAATTACCACCCTGCAAACTTAAGGGTGATTCACATGTGCACTGTTCATTAACACTGGTGCGCTTTCCACATTGATGCAACCACACTAAAACTCTACTAATCTAAACACACTAAAACAACTGGCCCGTGCGTCTGATTCCGAGTGAACTCTGGTGTTTACGATACACCTGGAGACACGAGCTGTTACTCTGAGTGTTGGGATAGAAGTGCAGCGCTGTGAAAATGAACCGTGTTCGAAATATTTGGACCGAATTACAAACGAGCGTTGGATGAAATTACAAAACAAACTATCCATTTAATTATCGAACCATTTCTTTAGCTACGGCTCAGTGTACTCCGTGCTTGGGTGTTCTGTCTAATGTTGCGGTGAGCATGCTGAAAGTTTGTATATCGCCCACCTCTTTAAGTTAAAGGTTTATTTTTGTTCATTAACTATGAGAAACCAAACCAAACAAACAACAAACCAGAAGTGTTAGTTTTCTCAGAGTCCGACTCAAACAGACTAAGTGTGAAAGCATCCTTAGTGTTTCCTCTACACCTGAAGTTCCAAACAGAAAAGTAACCTACATCATAAGTCTAAGGTCTGAGCATCTCAGGGAAAAATATTAGACCACACGGTGCAGGAGATGAGTACTCATCTGGAACATCACCCCAAAAACAGCATCCCAAAGCACTTTTCTGGGAAATTTTATTGTATTTTGGGGGAAATAATGAAGATTCAACTATAGATATCATAAAATACTACCATACAGAGCACAATCTTGCCCTCAACGGTAGATTGAATGCACCAAGCTGCCACCATCCATCCATCCATCCATCCACTACTTAATCCAACTAGGGTCACTGGGAGGCTGGAGCCCATTTCAGTAAACACGAGGCGAAGGTGATGTACATCCTAAACAGCTCGCCAGTGAACTGAGGGCCAACACACACTCATTCACACTCGCACCTATGGCAATTTGGAACAGCTAGTTAGCCTGATGTGCATGTCCTTGGACTGTGGAAGGAAACCGGAGAACCCAGAGAAAACCCAACAAAATGGTGCATTTCACCACATCGCCCCCTAATGTTTTTCCCTTGCTTGTATGTGTCCCCTGTGTAATCAGTCACCACCCTGACAAAAATCTTCCGTGAACGCCCGAGACCGAAACCAAAGATTGTAAAAAGTGTATGGAGCATTTGATGCTGAGTGCTGAAGCACAGCACAGACAAAACTGTCTGCAGTCCAATGATGAACAAACTCACAGATCCCATGTTGTGTTTTATCCAAGCGCATGCTAAAAGCAGCTTTACAGGTCAGAGATGAGCTTCAGGGTTAAAGCCATTAAAGATTACACTCTACAGTTCAAGCATGACAAAGCATTATGTGTTTATTCTCACTGTTTCATGTGGATCATCAGAGGTAATGAGGAATCTCTGGGAATGAGGGGTTTTACCTGACTGGAACATCATAAATTTACTACGAACACCCATGCACTAAGGGAACAGAACCTTCATTTATTCATTCATTTCTGGGAACTGCTTAACCCTAATTAGGGTCACGGGGAGGCTGGCGCCCATCTCAGCCGTCTCTGGGCAAGGGCAGAGTACACCCTGGAAAGCTCACCAGGCCATTGCAGGGAACAGAACAAACATAACATTTTTTTCAGTATGTAGGGCAGCTAGACACCCTTTTCTATCACAACGCAGGAACGGAATTAAAGATACAGTGTGTAACATTTTAGCCGGCACGTCCATGGACTCCTAAGGGTTAAAGGTGGTCTGAATTGTGATTGGTACTGAACGCTCAAATTGGATCTCAAAGTGTCTTGTGTAGGCGGCTTGGTGGCATAGTGGTTAGCACATACACCCCACAGCAAGAAGGTCCCAAGTTCGAGTCCTGGGCTCGGGCTTTTCTGAGTGGAGTCTGCATGCTCTTCCAGTGCTCTCACAGTACAAAGATCTGCAAATCAGTCTAACTGACTGTTCCAAATTGACCTTGGATGTGAATGTGAGTGTGAATGGTTGTGTGTGTGTTGCCCTGCAATGATCCGGCAAGCTGTTCAGGGTGTACACTGCCTTTGTCCAGTATCAGCTAAGATCGGCTACAGCCTCCCCGTGACCCAAACAGTAGAGTTAAGCGGTTCAGCAAATGAATGAGTGATGAGGAAGTGTCTTGTGTCACTCGCAACGTCACGGAACAGAAGGCACAAAACATCTCTGAGAAGAGCGTGCAAAGGATTATGCACTGTAATATTCTGCGTTCTCGGTGGCTCAGTGGTTAAGGCTCTAGATTACTGATCTGAAGGTTCACTGCTGGAAATGTTGGGCCCTTGAGCAAGACCCTCAATTGCTCAGTTGTATAAAAATGACAAATGTGAGCGGCTCCGGATATTTACAAACGTAAATATAACTCGACCAACCCCGATTCAGCACGTCCCCAGGTGGTGGACAGGGAATCGGCCATATAATAGTATGGAGCGAAAGTGGATCAGGTGTTGGCACCAGCTGAACCATTAAATACCTTCACTAGCTCTATGAAGTCCAAGTCGCAGCTGCCAAAAAAACTCCTTCCAGCATTGCTTTACATCACAGCACTAGGCGGACTTCGACAAAGAGAGGTGTCGGCACCCGCTGGTCGTTGGGGATGTCTCTTGCCATCAGTCTGCAGGTGCATGTACGTAAATTCTGGAACTGGTGGTCCTATGCAGCCCTCTTCTCACCCTAATATAGTCATTGTGCAGATTTTCACTACGTTTACCCTCGTTCTGACTGTAGCAAGCAATATTATTAGAAAATGTTAGCATGGACACACAGATCAGATTTGATCACTTGCAAAATATAATGAGAACAGGCAGTCGGGAAGATAATTCGTAATTAATTGGATCTGAGCTGCAATGTGAACATTGTACAATAACACAAAAACTCAGAGATTAAAAACATCTGAAAAAAACAACTGAAATAACTATGAAAAAATATATACGAGTCATTTATTTAGATAAAACTGGCCTCTTAGGATTTGCCTAACTGAACCGAATCTTATGAACCCTAAAAGAGCCGATTCAAAGAATCAACTCGCACAGGTACTCAAATTCAGAGCCGGCTCGCATACAACTCATAGGGTTCACCCAAAAGAGTCGGCTCAGAGTCCAATCGTCCTAATACGTCACATCACTACGTGGATGAATAAGTGTTTAGTTTGAAGCAGAACTACTACTGGAAACGAAAACTACATGAAGAATTTAAACGAGTTATTTCTATTAACGTCACGGAAACGTTTCAGTGATTAGTCTTGCAAATTATTAGCCATGGTGGAAACTGGATACTGAGTTAGCAAGCTACATTTCACCTCACTGGAGTGTCAACAAAACCTGATGCTAGGAATAGAAATAAATATTTGACAGCCGTTTTTCAGTGTCGTGCTAACACGTTTACGCACAGAAACTCCAATAAATCCAATTTAGGTCCACTTGGCATGTTTTGCATCCCTTTCTAGTATAAAACCAGCTATAAAACAGCTATTTATGCACTGCTAAGGAAGGAAGCCGACTAGCTAAATGATATGCTAACTGATAATTAACTACATCACTGAATAACATAACGAACCTAACACTTAAAACTAAACATGTTGATAATTGTATGTTCCAAAATGGCATGTGAAGTCAGAAGACAAGAAAACAAGTGTTAAAACTGTTTTAAAAGTGACAGATAGGTAGTTACAGGGCTAAATTGTTAGCTTAAAAGCTAACGCTAGCTAGCAGGATGACGCCTCCCTCAATCACCTCAGTGGAATCTAGCTACCAGATTTGCACGGCTAAGATTGTGGCATTTGTTTTTAAAACCCAGCATAGTTTTTACGTCAAGTAAAAATTTGACATATTAAAAAACCTAATGACAAAACTAATGAATTAAAATTGAGATACCTGCATACGGTGGAACTCCTCTTCTGACAGTGCTTGCGCCATTTTTGCTCAAAGCACTCGGAAACTGATTCACCGACCCTGTCCCAAATCACGCCATACTTCCTATATCTATGCACTACATCGCTGGACTAATGTAACAGTTTGCGCACCTTGAGTAGTGCACTAGATATATCAAGGGAAGCCATTTGGGCGTCGGACACTATTGGTCAGTTATTATAGGGTATGTGGGAGAGGTTTCTGATGCTGGGCTTCTCTGAGTCCCTGAGGAAGTGAGCGGTTTACCAAAATGTCTCTAATATATGCGCATATGGGGGAAAAAACAAGAACCACAGTGGAAATGTCATCCAATCATGAAATGAACTCTTAAATTCCCTGAAACTGTAGAGGGCACAGTGTACCAGCATTTTCTTTTTCCTTTAAAAAAATATAATTATGGAGATTTTGGTTTCACTCTGTGTGTGTGTGTGTGTGTGTGTGTGTGAGAGAGAGAGAGAGAGACAGAGATTTTCAGAAAAAATTTCATTCATCTGCCAAACCACTTAAACCTACAAGGGTCGCAAGAGAGTGGAGCCTATCTCAGCCCACTCTGGGTGAAGGCAGGTACACTCTGAACAGATCATCGCAGGCCCAACACACACACACACACACACACACACACACACACACACACACACACACACACACTTACAGTCAGGGGCAATTTAAAGCAGCCAATTAGCCTAATGTGCATGTCTTTGGACTGTGGAAGAAAACCAGAGAACCTGAAGGAAACCCATGCAGGCACATGGAGAACATGCAAACCCCACACAGAAACCTCCTCGCCGAGCCACGAACCCAGGACCTTCAGACTGTTTTTTTTTTAGCATGTTGTACAAGGCTGGACTCCTGAGTGGCGCCTCATCAAAGTGCGCAGCTATCATCCAGTTGATCGCAGGTTCAAATCCAGGTTGAATCTACGGGAGTTGGGTGGGAGGGATGACATATACAAGCTTTCCTGTTACTTAAAGCAATTTCCAACCAAACAGCACTATCCCCCCCGATAGTGCTTTCCGTCCAAGTGTGTTAGGCCACTCCTGTGTGAGCATGCGCAGCAGTTCGTAATGATGCAGGTGGCAGCGTCATTACATGTCATGAATGGGGCACATGCATGCTTTCTCCTCTCCCTGGTTGGTGGTGGTCCTATGTGATAGGGGGGCAATAGTTGACGGGTGGAAATTGGATTGGAAACAACTAAATTAGGGAAGAAAAATGGGGGGAAATTGTAACCAATAAATGTTATGTGTGTTAATAGGACTATTATGACTTTATATTTTGCTGGTCCTCATATGGTTTATTTTGTTACATGGCCTAATGGTTACAGAAGCGAGTGTGGGACCCAGGGGTAAAATGTGTGGCGGTGGGAGGAGTGGCTAGCACCTTCCCCTTTCTCCACCTTATTGCAACTCCTTTGGGGCACCGCATTGTGGATCAGACTTTGTGTGTGTGTGTGTGTGTGTGTGTGTGTGTGTGTGTGTGAGGTCACTTTAAAAGGGTTAAATGTACTATGATGACTATTTTCCGTTGCAGGATTCATTTATTCATTTGCTGAACTGCTGAATCCTACTAGGGTTGCTGAGAGGTAGGATTCTGTCTCAGCCGACAGGCAGAGTTACCCCTAGACAGCTCCCCAGTCCATCACACTCACACTTACACCCAAGGGCAATTTAGAACAGCCAATTAACCTAATGTCTTCAGAGTCATTGATGATAAATGTACTGAGCATGAAATCATCTTGACTGTGAGCCTCAGAGTGTACGTTTACTAAAATGCAGGAATAGTGTAAATAAACACCATCGTCCCATAATTGTACACATTCAACCTATATGTTTGTGTGCATGCCAGGACGCAGGAAAGAAGGAGGGGGGTGGGGGGCAGTAGCATTGCTTTTTATGGCTTTAAAAAATTACGCTGATGTTGTTGAAACAATGAGGCTTTCAGCTCTTCACCTCAGGCTTGTGTCATGCTTGATGTGTCTACTGATGACTCCGTATCAGTGTTGGTCTGATTGGACAGTCTCGCCTCATTTGTTTGCTATTTTGCATAAAAGTTGACTGGACGCTGTCCTTAGCCCAGCAGCAGTATATGAAACACTATGACGAGTGAAATTAGTGTGAAGTTTCAGTTGCTAAAAGGATAAATATGCAAGAATACAATGTTTTAAGCTTGCTGTTATCAGAAAATGGCAAAATACCCATAATAAGGAGGGTTTTTTTTCTTACAGATAACAGCACATTCTGAAGTTTTCCTTTCTGTTCCCTTTACAAAGAAAAGTACTTTTTATATGAAAATATCTTAAATATTGTCAGATGTATTTAGTTTTTCTTATTATACAATAACAATAAGCTAAATATATGAGTTAAACCTACTTCAAGATGTTTCTCTTTTTAATATTAGTCTCAAGGTTAAAATCTGTGGCCCCATGCATGAACCCGATAACCCACAGACTATATAGACAGTGCCAGATTACTTTTTTTTTTTTTTACATGTATTATGCAGTGTAAAACTGTACAGACTTAAGTAAAACTCCAAATGACTAAAAGATGTAAAGACACGCTGAATAATCAAATCATTGATTTATAATCATTAATATATAAATGAGAAATATTACATTCTTTGGGTGGCCGGGTAACGTAGTACACCCACCTCGCAGCAAGAAGGTCTGGGGTTCGGGTCCCGGGCCCAGGCGTTTCTGTGTGGAATTTGCACGTTCTCCTCGTGCTTCCCTGGGTTTCCTCCTGGTACTCCGGTTTCCTCTGACCATCCAAAGACATGAACGTTAGGCTAACTGGCGGTTCTAAATAGCCCCTAAGTGTGGATGTGAACATGATTGGATGTGTGTGTGTTGCTCTGCGATGGTCTAGCGAGCTGCTCATGGTGTACATCATCTTCGCCAAGTGTCGGCTGAGATCCAGCGTCCCCATGACCCTAGAAGGATTAAGCATTTCGGAAAATGAGTAAGTAAGTGAGTGCATGATTGCATTCTTTTGCTCACATTCTTGATATTTTTTTTTAGGTATTGTGTAACTATTTTTTTTTGTATTGATATCTGATGGCCACAACACACCTATGTCGTTCCCCCACCTTAGTAACTTGTGGAAATGCATTACCACGAGATCAATAACTCACTCAATAACTAAGACACAGGAATGAGATAATTTGGTTATGGCAAGGAGCTTGTAGTGTCTAATTCAGAATAATTCTGTGCTATTTCTCATAAAGCATGGACAATTGTAATTAAATTTCATTTTACTTTAAAGTTTTACAAATATTCTGTTGATTCAGTAGATAAATTGAATGAAAAGGATACCTCAAGTGGTTTCCTAAGACTTGGTTGCCTTACTGCTTCCATATCGAACAAGTTTTTTAATTAACTAAATAAGTGTTCAAATCATAAGACTTGTGCCAGAGTTCTTTACCATACATGGAAGGGGGCTGATCTCCAATTATCTGAGGCACCATGCATGTTCAAGGCAGCACAGTTGTGCAGTAGTTAGCATGTTCGCCACACAGAAGTGTAAGAAGTTCCCAGGTTCGATTCCCGGGCTCGAGGCGTTTCTGTGTGGAGTTTGCATGTTCTTCCCGTGCTTGCATGGGTTTGTTCTGGGTAGGCCTGTCGGAAGCATGACTTCTCCAGCAAGGAGCAGTTTAAGAGATGGCCAGACAAAGTCCTGAATTAAGCATTTTGACCTTCCCACTGAAGTGTGATCTGATCTCATCAGCGCTCGTACAAGGTTAAGGCGACTGATATTCTTTAATCTTGGAATAAATTATAATGATATCCCTACAAGATATATTGTGCAGGCAAGTACAGCCTCATTAAAAGTAAAAGTATTTTTCTCACCAGTGTCACCAGGGGGCACTCTAGAATACTGTATATAGTTCTCACAGGGGCATCTGAGAGCATCCAGGGGGACTGTGTGTGAAGTATAGCTGAGTCAGTAATTTGTCTCAGTGGTGGAAATAAAAGCTCATCATTCTCAAAGTTATTAAACTGATTCCTGAATATTGATCCATTATTCATTATTTATTACAGCAGCATATTACTGCCACTCAGGTACAAGAAAAGACTGTATCACATTATTGGTATGGTGCCAAACTTTCCATGTCATCCCAAAAGATTCTACCATGTTGTAATCATTTTCAGTTATAACAATATGTTTTCATGTTATTTTGACTATTTTCACATTACAACAATAAACATTTTATGTTGTAACAAATATTACATGGTAACAACATGGTTATGTTATAACTATGTAATGTTTATGTTAGAACATGATTTTTTTTTTTTTTGTAATTACAATATTCATTTAATCATTTTCTGAACTGCTTAATACTAATTAGGGGCGCAGGGAGGCTGGCGCCCATCTCAGCCAACTCTTACTCGGCGAGGGCAGAGTACACCCTGGACAGATCGTCAGGCCTTTGAAGATAATAAATCCATGATAAATCTTTATAGTAGTAGTATGCAATGACAAAATTACATGAAAACACAAGATTTTCGCTCACTCACTCCCACGAACCAATTAATCCTGATAGGGGAGGCTTGAGCCTATCTCAGCCAACACCAGGCAACGGCAGGCTACCGATAATTGCAGGGCCAAAACACACAACCGAAGGAGACCCACGGAAGCACAGGGAGAACGTGCAAACTCCACACAGAAACGCCCGAGCCTGGGACTCGAACCCAGGACCTTCTTGCTGTGAGGCAGACGTGCTAACGACTACTCCACCGTGCTGCTCTGAAACAATAACCTAAAACAAAATATTCCATTGCTCATGTTAATGGTGTGGTTGTTAGACAGGGTCTATTAGTATTGTATGTACAGTAGATGTACCATAAACACACGGTGTCCATCTCCGAATGTGTGTTTGAGCAGAACTATTTGTTTTCGTCACTGAATGCTGAATAATTCGTCGCTCATGTGCTGAAAGCCTTCCAGTGCTGAATGTCCTGTGTGTGTGTGTGTGTGTATGTGCTTAAGAAGACCTTGTCTCTGAGTTATTCCATAGCATTTCTAGACTCTTTTCCTCCTTCGTTGTGGATCGTGATTGACAGCCAGTGTCTGAATGCACCGTGACGGGGTTGTTAATATTTCTCGGCACTTTTGTGTCAAATAGCAAGATGATTCTATAGCTGTGTTAATGAGGCAGAATACCAAATGACATTCATGACATCACTGCTCCGTCGTTTTCAATGCACACCACTTCCAATCTCTCTCGCTCATCTCTCTCTCTCACACACTACACCCATACTTAGGAGGTATTAACTGAAGCTTATTAGAGTGATATGATTCCGCTGCATTGCTTCTCGACTTCAGACTTTGCAGCTTCACCGCTGCTTGGGTATGAGTGTGTGTAATGCTGCGTTTCAGTAGTCCAGGTCCATATGGAATATGATGGATGATGGTGTCAGAGTGACAGGAAAGGATGTGCACATTTCACTCTCTAAGGTGCGTAATACCATTTAATGATTTAAGGAATTTGGGTGCATAAAGGCGAGAGCGCAGGTCGAAGCTGAACCCCCATGATCTCCAGTCCCTCAGATGGAACTGCATCAAGAACCGTCATTCATCTCTAGCTCATATAACCACGTAGGCTCAGAATCATTCTGGCAAAGCTTTGTGAAGCGTTACAGTGCATACAGTTCAATTAGAATTTAAATAGAAACTTGAACAGGTGTGCTCACGTAATACTGATCATGATCCCAGTTTGAGCCGACCATATTTCAATGTAATTTCGATGTTAGATCGACATTTCAGCCCAATTTGTTATATGTACTCATTTTCTGATTGTTACCCGATGTGATTCCAATTTTTCAGCTGATTTTGTTCCAATATGTATTCATATTCTCTGATTGTTACCCAATGTGATTCCGATGTTTTAGCAGATTTTGTTCCAATATGTATCCAAATTCTCTGATTGTTACCTGATGTGATTTCGATATGTTTCCAATGTTTTAACAGATTTTATTCCGATATATAACCATGTTCTCCGATTGTTACTTGATGTGATTCCGAGGTGATTCTAATGTTTTAGCCGATGTTATTATGATCTATACCAGCCTTTCCCAATGTGTACCAGTGTTCTCCGATTTCAAATCAGGATCGGGAATTGGTATAATGTGAGCGCACCTTTACAAGTTTTAAATTCTAATTGAAATATCAATCAAAACTCAGACCATTAGATAATATATACAATGATGGGTTTAATGATTCAGTGAATCTTGATTGATCGTGTTTAGTGATTCTTCTTCTTGTTCTTGTTCTTCCTTCTCTTCTTGATGGCGCTGTAGCTGAAGTACATGTTGGGGTTTGGCTGAAAGAGAGACGCAGAAGGAAAACACGACTAGTGAACTTTTTTATCGCTGTGTAAACTGTGATGTCATGACATATTTAAATATGAATTCAATACAAAATAGTGTCATGTATCTCAGAACTAATATTAGTACACATCCAATTTTCATTAGTTTAAGATCCTTACCAGCTTCTGACCAGCTTCCCTCGCCTTCGGTACAGTGTCCATGGCACCGACCTACACCCAAACACACACATGAGGAATGAGGGATTTGGTGGGTGGGGTTTTTTTTCCTCCACATGGACAAATCTAATTTATCATTTCAGTGTCAGACTTTACAGAGGTACACATCACCAGTCTATTACAGGGCCAGTACACCTAGAGGCGAATTGTGAGTGCACAATCAGCCATTTAGCCTAATGTGCATGTCTTTAGACTGTGGGAGGAAACCGAAGTACAAGGAGGAAACTCATGCAAGCACAGAGAGAACGTGCAAACTCCACACAGAAACACGGAGCTGAGCCCAGAACTCAGACCCAGGACCTTTTGCCGTAGGGCGGACATGCTAACCGCTACACCACCGTGCTGCCATTAAGCAAACAGAATATTGTTATTGTTTTGTGTGTGTGTGTGTGTGTGTGTGTGTTGCTGTTTTTGGTCTTACAGTTGTGTTTATTGATGGGACAGTCTTAGCAGCAGGGACACCATCCTCCGCCAAAACTGCCTCAGCAACGGAGCAACTAATCCAGTGCAGATGACGGTAGGGCTCGACCAGATTCTGAGCCTATTACACACACACACACCCACACACACACACACACACACACACACAAACACACACATAGCCGTTAACCCACTTTATTTCATCTTGTTTCTCTCTGATCAGAATCCTTGGTAACTGTTAGTTACGCTGTACACCTAGCAGTCTTGTGGTCACTTGGAATAATGTGCACCTGAGGAATGGTGTTTTCCTGGCTGTTAGGCTGCATGCGCTCCGTCCTCTGCTTGTGCTGATGCTCAATAATAGCCCGGCGCTCTTCTTTGCGCAGAGCCACACCAACATACACTCGCTTTCTGCCCCACATCTTGCCATTCAACCCCCTTATGGCTTTCTTGGCTTCCTGGGAGGACGAGAAACACACAAAGCCAAATCCCCGCGATTGGCCGTTCTTCATCATCACCTGTAGGAGAAACATTCAGACCTGCTAAACATGAGGAAGAACTAGTAATGAGGAAAATATACATATATGGTCTTTAGAGCCAGTAGGGGGAAGTGGTTAAGAGGTGATCACACTAGAGGTGCGATAGAAATGTGACTAATGTGAATGTAATTTTTTTGTTTTGCGAATTTTGAAGTTCACACCAAGATGTATGGAGACTCCACATGCAAGCGAATATTTTGCAGCTTTAATCCGTATATTGCGTGAAAGCCGTGAGAAAGTCGTGCAACAAACATGCAACTGACTTGCGAGTAATTTGTGATAGGTTTGTGGATGTTTCGCGAAAACAAAGTCTCTTGTCGTAAATCGATCGAGTTTTTCTTCGCTTTTTGTTCTCAAACAAATTGTTTTTTTAGTGTGTTATTAGCACGGACATAATGCCAGTAAAACATGGATGATGACAAAATACACAGAATATATGCCAAACTCAAACTTTCCGATTGGAAGTCTCCAATTTGTCGCTTTTTCTTGCAAACAAAAAGCGAATAATTTGCAAGCAAAACAACATTGTGACCTTCTCACAGCATGTGCGGACTGTTTAAGAAAAGTTTGAGACTACTCCGCATCAGAGCCTTGTTTCGCGACATTCACGGTGCTTGACATTTTTTGATGAGCTCACAAACTAGGTGGCCAAAATGCGATGCCGGATGTCACGCAACAGATTTTAGAACATTATGAGAATGAAAAACGACAGTTGCTTTTCTGTCGTACCTCTAGTATGATCAACCTGTTACTGGGAAACGAATCAAATGTCAGGATTTTTAATCACCTTTGCACTGATGATGGTCCCAAACTGTCCAAAAGCCGAGCGCAGACACTTGTCATCGACAAAGTCTTCCAGATTTTTTACACAGAGGTTCAGACACTGGAGTAGAGACAGCAGAGTCAGCATTCTGTTTGTGTGTGTGTGTGTGTGTGTGTGTGTGTGTGTGTGTGTGTGTGTGTGAGTGTGTGTGTTTTCACCTGCTCAGTCTTGTGACTGAGTGTGGTCTGTCCCTGTCCATTCTGTACTCGGCCTATGGGCGCCTGCCTTTGCATGATGTTGGGGGTAGGAATTCCCGTCTCTGCCCCAGGCTCCTCATAGGACATAATACGCTCAATGATACTGTAACATGACATACACACTCTTCTTAGAGTCTTCATCTAACACCACTGGAAGTTTTTACAACTTACAAATTGCAAAATAGTTATCATTAAAAATCAAATGGATTCATTAAGAGCATAGAAACATCGTAATTTAACCATAGCTCACACTTGATGGTTATTCAGCAGCTTTCCATTGAGCCGCATCATCGCTATCTCCGCTGCTTCCTCAGAATCGAACTGGACAGAGCCATGACCCGTAGACCCCGTCTCAACACTTACAACCTTCAGGGGAGACATTTCATGTCAACACAGTTAAAAATCATGCTATTCATGCTATACATCTGCTATGCAGGTAAAACACGAACATTGCATGATAGAACCTCGCCAAAGCAAGAGAAGATGTTATAAAGATCCATGTTGTTCAGTGACTTGTCCAGGTTTTTCAGGAGCAAGGTGGTGTTGGCGGCGGGGTCTTTTACGGGTCCTTCCCACTGCGACCACATCAGGCGTATCGGCCATCCCAGGAGGTACTCGTAGTTGAACATTTCAATTGCTTTCTCAGCTGAGGGGACAAAAATCAATTGCATCTTCATTCATTCGTTTTAATTCATTCCATTTCTAAGCTGCTTAACCCTGATTGGAGTCACAGGGAGGCTGGCGCCCAGTTCAGCTGACAATTACACAGGACTAACACACATACAACCATTCACACCCACACTCACACCTAGGGGCGATTTGGAACAGCCAGTCAGCCTACTGTGTATGTTTTCGGACTGTGAGAGGAAACCGGAGTACCTGGAGGAAACCCATGCAAGCTGTGAGTCGGACGTGCTAATCACCACACCACTGTGCCTCCTCAATTATATCTTATTAATTGAAATCATGGGCGGCACAGTGGCGCAGTGGTTAGCACGTCCGCCTCACAGCAAGAAGGTCCTGGGTTCGATTCCCAGCTCGGGCG
>JAOUQZ010000030.1:12841704-12866704 GCA_028564935.1 Neosilurus hyrtlii
TATATATATATATATATATATATATATATATATATTTTTTTTTTTTTTTTTAATATATATATATTTTTTTTATTAAATCATTTTAGTATTTCTCAAATTCTAATGGGGTTTTTGTTTTGTATCTTCTAGCTGTACCCATCTGTGCCACATGGATCTTGTAAGTACTTTATGTTAAGTAACCACAATTTAGAACTGCATAATATGGATAAAACATTCCGACATTAGATTATTAGCCTTATAGATTATTAGCTGTTGTATAATCCACTCTGTCCATCTGTGGAAAGAAAGTATCGTTGAGCAGATAGCATTCTCATCTCACTGACACTGACACTGAAACTGGTTTTGAGTTACTGCTGGTGTTTGTTGGTTTAGAAACCGTTCACAAGCCGGACATACTTAACCGAAGGTGATGCTGTAGTCACAAACATGGGCATTGTCACCAAAAACCGACAAGAGCATGTACACACACACTTTTCTTCACAGTAGTAGATTAGTACACATCGTTATCGTTAATGTATTTAATGTATATTACAACAGCAACAATAATAATGATAATAATAATGAATTTGTTGATATTATCTTGGAGTAAATATTATTGTGAAGTTCTAAAGTGTTATAAGGAGGGGGGGGGGGGGGGCTTAACTGGATTGTTGCTGCAGTCATGGCACCTCTGGGGACTTCTTATTAACTTCAGCAGTTTGAAGTGCTATGAAGAAATAAACAGGAAGATCTTGATTAGTTTCACTCCCTCTCTTCCTCCCTCTCTCTCTCTCTCTCTCTCTCTCTCTCTCTCTCTCTATCTATCTATCTCTCTCTATCTCTCTCTATCTCTCTCTATCTCTGTCTCTATCTCTGTCTCTATCTCTGTCTCTATCTCTGGCTCTCTCTCTCTTTCTCTCTTGATCGAGCTCAAATTTCGTTAACATTTTCTGCTTCTCTTCATCTTTCTGCCCCCCCCCCCCTACACACACACACACACACACACACACACACACACACACATACACATATTTATCTACAACTTTTTGTTCTGCCCCACTGATATTTTGTGTGTGTGTGTGTGTGTGTGGGTGTGTGGGTCATCTCATAGCAGACAAACACAATTCAGATGATGATGATTATGAGTATGTCTCAAACCCGGTGAGAGAGAGCAGCAGCAGCCATTGCAGTGCTGGAGGCATTGGTCAGTAAAACACACACATACACGTGCACACACCAACATACACACAAATTCTCATGAATATACACACACAGACAGGTCACATCGAAAAAATCCTTGTATAGACCATTTTTGTGCATCTGCACGAATTATCAAGCAGCAGACTGCAACACTTTTTGGTGCAGGAACTTCTGCAAACAAGGAACAACACATGGCTTTATTCGCTGTGCTGTCAGTGCGAGAGCTTCTACCACCATAATAACGTGCGGGTAGAAAAAAGGAAGTTACTCTGTAATTAGTTCACATTATTTGGCATGTGTCCCGGAACACAGATCGCTCCTACACCTGAAGCGAGACAGACCTCGTTCAGTTGAACTGAACTCAGCGATCACCAGCCAATCATGGGCATCTGTGAGCTTATTTGTACGATGGGGTGGATAGCGCTTTCCCTCCGAGTGTGTTAGGCTTCCCTCAAATACGCATGCGCAGCAGTTCGAAAAGAGGCGGGTGGCAGCATTGCATGTCACGGAGGGAACATGTGCATGCTTACGCCCCTCCCTGGTCGGTGGTGGTCGTGTGATAGGGAAGGCAAAAGTTTATAGGTGGGAATTGGATATGACAAAATTGAACTGGACTCAAGTGTGCCATTTCTCGGGTTCATAGACCTGGACCTCTCCTGGGTTCAAAAACAGTGTTTATACCTCATTAAACATGGTGCAAAATGACCTGGAAAACGGGGGCCGGGGTTCACGTCAACCTGAGCCGGGCAACGTCTGAATCTGGTGTGAAAAGTCACTTTTGTGATCATGGTAAAAAATTAATTATATATATTAGAGTTATTGATGTATTAAACCAGCCAATCATGGGGCTGAAGTTTTTTTGTGTAGCTCAGCATGTGGTTATAAGCCTCGCCCTTGACCGGGCCCAGACTAAGTCTTGAGCAGTGGTGGCTGGTGGTCTGTCAAACAGGGTAAACATTTTTAAGCCTACATCATAACATTTTTCCGTTACGGCATCACGTTAAAAGGCGCCACGGTGGCGGTGGTTAGCACATCCACCTCGCAGCAAGACTTGATGTTCTTCACATACTTGTGTGGGTTTTCTCTGGGTATTCCATTTTCCTCCCATAGTTCAAAGATTACATTGACCACATTAGATTAATTGGCTATTCCAAATTGACCCTAGGTATGACTGTGTGTGTGTGTGTGTGTTGGCCCTGTGTTGGTCTGTGTGTAAGAAGCTCTCTGATTGGCCGAGTGAGCATGTACAACCTCTCCCAAAGTATATATGCAAGGCATTCAGCTGCCTCATAGCTCTAGTTCAAAACAAACATGGCGGACGAGGTCCCTGAAGATCACGAGTCCGGCCGGGCGTGTATTTCACGTATGCCTGTAAAATGCTTGCCTATGGCTAGTCTCGGGCTATTGGACGCCCGGCTGAGTGACTCCCGCTAGTGGTTAAGCACTAAATGAGTGAGTGTACAGTATTTATTTTTCATCCAAAATATTATGTTACTTTACCAAATGATTTACAGAAAAATACCAGAAAATGCTATGCATTGTGGGATATCTTAGATTTTTGGTTGGGGTAAGAATGGTAACTGACATTTCACATTCTAGTATGTGCTAAAAAAAAAAACTGTTGTATATTAGTAATTCAGTGGTACATTAATAGTTCAGTGCAGAGGGATTGAGGGAGTTGTGGTTGATCAGTGGTAAAGGCTTTGAGGTAGAGGTAGAGTCAAAAGGTTCAAACTGGTACAAATCCAAGCATCGGCAAACTGCCGTTAACTTTCACTTAATATCGTGCTCAGTTCTGACATGTGGGTAAACTGGGCAATGTTTTATTTCGTACTTTAATTACAGGTGTTTTGCTTGCACACTCGTATGGCAGTGTATCATAAATGATCTGGAAAACGTATCACAGTTTATATATTTTCCATAAATGTAAAATATTTGCACCTGTGTAGCACCTGTGTAGCTCTTAAATGACTCACTCACACTCTCGCTCACTCATTTCCCCGAACCGCTTAATTCCCAAGGTCTCAGCCAACACTGGGTGAAAGCTCCCTGAAAATCTATCGGCAATTTTGGAGCAGCCAATTAGCCTAATGTGCATGGCTTTGGACTGTGTGAGGGGGAAAAAACCAGAGTCCCCGGAGAAAACCCATGCAAGCACGGGGAAAACATGCAAACTCCACACAGAAACGCCCGAGCCAGGGACTCGAACCCCGGACCTTCTTGCTGTATGAGGTGGACATGCTAACCACTATGCCACTGTAATGCCTTTTTTTGCCTGGGTGTCAACCAATCAGATTGCATATACTGTTTTTGTCGTACAGTAAGAATGTTTATTACACGGCTCATTTGAATGTGCAGTTCCGATTGGTTGGTTACGGCATTCAGTGGTCTGTTATAACAGACGGTTGTTATGTATATCCGACTGTTGCTACGGATCATGTCATTAGCTAGTCTTAAATCAGTAAAATGATTTAAAATCAATATTTTGTCTCGGATTATAGATTTGTTAAGTAAGTACCCATGTAATTAGATGATATTTAGTGAGTAGGTCATCATTGTAAAATAAATCCTTTGACGCTGATTCAAGACCATTTCACTCCTATCAGGGTCCTGCATCACCCTATCGGGGTTTATTTTGTGATAATGACTGGCTCACTGCTCTACGTTGTTCTTTTCTTATTAAACCTGATGCTAGCAGGAGAAATAATTCCCTGGTGAGATGAATCTGCTTTACTGGGAGAATTTATACAAAACATTACAAAATTGCATGTGAGCATTATTACATATATTTGTTTATATATTTACTTTTGTATACCGCTTTTATTTTTTTATTTTTTGAAGATTGACCACAGACTTGCTATATTGATTCAGCATCATGACTGATATTAAATCAAAAGTAATCAAGTGATTTGGAAGTCATTAATAACCTACCAGGGTTGCGGGGATCCCTGAACAGCTCACCAGTCCATTACAGGGCCGATAAACACATCCATTATCTCTCACTCTCACACCTGGGGGCAATTTGGAACAGCCAGTTAGCCTAAAATGCACATCTTTGGACTGTGGGAGGAAACTGAAGCACCTCGAGATAATCCACCCAAGCTTATAAATATTATTCTAAAAACTGTGGTAAATTGATTATTAATACACTTATGCGTGAATGGTTAATTATAAAGAATATTCTGGATGCACAAGGATAATATTTCTGTAAAAGCAGTGTAGTCTAAAAGTGAGACTTGTGACTGCATTAATATCAATATGCTCCAAAGGGACTCACATTTGGGGTTTTTTCTTTGTTTTGTTTTCTTAATCTCTAGGTTTTAAATGCAGAGTACGGAAACCCAAAGGACCCAGAGACCCGCCCTCACAATGGAATCAACCAGAGAGATGAAACTTACAATAAAAATTTTCCCAAAGTGCTGTCTATTCAGCATTTATTTGCTCCATGGAATCATTTAATTGTGTTATAGAGGTGATGGCTTGTAGTGTATAGGGATAGGGGGGTGGGTTTGGAGGGTGTGAGTGTGTTGATACCCCTAATGTAAGTAAAAATGTAATGCACATGTTTAATTTATTGCAATAAATGTATTATTTTCTTGTGTCTTGATTGTACAGTCTACTGCTGTGATACACTGAGCTGACCAGTAGAGGGCACTGGTGAGGTTTAGTTTGAACGCTTCATGAGTGAAGAGCAGGTAAACTGGGTCACCTGAATAATGGGAGCACTTGTTCTTTAGATGGGTTTGGATCTGTACCATGTTACCGTATACATGTGTATAAAATATACTTATATATCCAAATTTATGGTCCTTTTAATGCATTTAATTCAAACCAGAGAACTGAAAGCGTTAGAAATGAAACCTTCTGGAAGAATTTGCAGCTGGAGAGATCGACTCGTGATTCTGCTGCTAATAAATTTCTACCATTGAGTGTAAACTCAGCTTTAAACACGGAGCCGCAGACACCAGATCAGGTTCTGGGACTGGATTAAATTAAGAGCTCCCCCAAAAAATCCTGATGTGGAATCAGTTTCATAATTAACAATAAGAATAATACTAATAAGGTGTGTGTGTGTGCATTATTTAGTTCAGCTTATTTAAAAATTAATTGATTTTTTAAAAGTTATTTTATAATTTAATTTATACTTATTAACTAAAAACACTGCTAATGTAAATAATAAATAATTATATAACAGGTATGTATACTTAATAATAAAATGAAATAAGAATACTTTTTAAACATGATTTGTATTTTAAATAATTTAGTTTATTTGCAGTAGTTAAACTATTTTTAAAAATATAAATATATAAAAATGGAATAGCAATAAATTCAAATAAAATGAAAGGTTTTTAAATCTAAAAATAAAAGCAGGATGCAGGTCAGCTTCTGTTGGAGGATTTCAAGACCCAAAAAAAGACTTTAATGATATTAATAAGCACAAAAATGGGAATAATGCAAGATATAATAATGATTAAAAAGGGAATCTATCTGGGGTTGGGTGCCCAGTAATGAGAGGTGTTATATAAGGTACAGGATGTGAAATATTGTTTAATATACTCCTCAGCTGTAGCGGGTCAGATCTGGAGATAATGTAATAAACTGAGAATCCTGCGGCTGTTGGATGTAATTGTTTCTCAGCCAATAAACAAAGACAAACATTTATTGCTATAAAAAGCTCGGGCACTTTAATTGTGCCATAAATGCACGAGTCGCCGTGTTAAATTTATAAAATGTAAGTGGATGTGCGGCGGGTCACTCGGCTTCAGAAAAAAAATAAGCGTGCACATCTTTGACAAAGAAAGCCTGCCATTACATGAAATGATACTTCAATGAGTGTTTAGCATTATGGCTTTCTGAATGGAGGGAGCACTAGCTGGTCGAGGCTCTTTCTCTTTGTTCTGTGTGTGTGTGTGTGTGAGAGAGAGAGAGAGAGAGAGAGTGTGAGTGAGTGAGAAAGAGAAGAGAAAGTTGAGAGTTGCATGTAGGGGTTCAACTAATGACTCTTCTGATAGCACTGTGCCTGTAGGGTGTGAGTGTGTGTGTGTGTGTGTGTGTGTAGATTGATGTCCTCTGGGCTCCTCTGGCTGGGTAATCCCATTGAGTCAGTACATGCTAATGTGAAACTAGAATCTAATGACCTTCTGCCATGGCTTTTCAACCTCACCCTACAGCAACACCACCCCCACACACACACGCACACACACACACACACAAGCCACCGATTGTCCAGAGGCTCACTTGGCTTAAAGTTATGAAGATCCAAACCACAAAAACACTTAATATTTTCTTTAAGCATTTATTTTTTTACAAAATCGACCTATTTTTATCTATTTTTACTAAACCAACCGCCAAATGACAGTGTAAATATTATTGATTCTTTCCCTCTGCCTGTCATGTCAACTTTACTGTACACATCACAGCACTCTGGAAGTTAACACAACCCGGGTCAAGTTAACACAACGTCAGGGAGGTCTGCTGCATTTCCCTCTTCAGAAGAAACTCCTCGTGTTCATCAGAACGCAAGAAATCGATAGAGTGAAAAAGCGTGGTAAAAAGCATTTACTGTCCTCCCTGTAAACTCATTCATCATCTTCCTGACCTCCCAGAATCTCTGCCTGTCTCCCGGCGCCGACAGTACACGCAGTGTTCGAGGAGACAAAGCATCCCCGTTGTCCTCAAGGGGGTGAGGAGCTCACGCTGGTCCTCGGGCTGTTCTCCGTCCAGGAGAAGAGAGGAGCCAGTGTTCAGCCGAGCGCATAGATATCGATCCACTCGGCGCCATGATACTCCCCATCTGTTTGGGCGAGGGATCCGTTCCCGCTATCCCGCTGCTCCCGCGGCCGTAGCCATGGAGACCCATCCATTTATCCGCCTGGATTACCACAACCAAAGAAGTTTGTTTAGCGAAAGCAAAATGGAGGCTGTTTTGTTACGTGTAAGGCTTTTTATCTAAATGTGGTTCCATTAGCGGTAACACAAAACCATTGTGGTGGTGTGTACTTGCGCCTAAAGGAATACTCCGGAGTTTTCAACCTAAACTGTACCTGGTACCTGCGGCGTACTGTATGTACAGTTACCTCAGAATAGAATTATCAACGTTCCAAACCCTGATATAATATGGCCGGTTATTAGGGTGGGCGGCACCGGCACCCTGCGAAGGAAGCTCATTTTAGCCGCTTGTATCTGCAATCTTGTTCTTTCAGTCACTACCCAAAGCTCGTGACCATAGGACCATAAAAGTATTATTGTTAAAATTTCTGTTCATGGTTAATTTACCCTAAGACTTTAGTATCAAGTGAAGGTCTTACATAGCCGATTGGTGCGTGAAAACCGTGGCTGAGTCTACCATGAATATTCCGTCAAATTTTGGGACCATTTACTGAGTAATGCTGTAAGGCCAAAACTCTTCTATCCTCATCTACTGTGAAATGATTCTGTTTGTACTTTCACCATCTGCACCAATAGGAACACATGTACTATGCAATTATCCAACTAGCCAATTATAAGGCAGCGTTCAGTACACATCATGCAGATACAGGTCATGACTTTCATTTAACATTGAAAAATGCGGAAAATTGTGATTTTTGTGACTTTAACCTTCATTTTTGATGATGCTGAACAGACTGGGCTTGAAGATTTAGCTCAGTATTGTATCTCCTTGGACTGCTGATCTTGCACCAACCATGGAAAACTTCTATAGGTGGAAACATCTCATTGATGAGAAGGGTCAAAGAGAATTGCCTGAATGGAGCCTGCATGAAGATCACGATAACCCATATAATCCCGTTCTGGACCCGTGGTGAACAGAGAAGCATCTCATAACAATTCTTGAGGACTCTGAGCTTCAGCGACAGAGCACCACATCACCTTCCACTTGTTCTCATCCGGGAACTGGAGTATGAGGCTTCAGTGGATGCAGACGCCCCCGAACTGGACGGTGTTCTGAATCTTCAGTTCCAGTAAAATAGGCGAGGTCTCTGGGAAGCCTTGCAGGATATTGATTTATCTCCTCGCTTTGAAACTAAATCAGATCAAGGGCAATTTTTGATTTTAAAGAAGTACTGCATACTTAAATGTGTTTTATGAGCACAAAACTGAATGATAGGATTTTACTGTAGTGAAAACACATCAATGCCGGTGTATATTGAGTAAAATTGGCTGTTTTTCTTTTTTAGAACAATCTGCATTTCATGGTTTGGAAATTGTGGTGGCACAAAGGCGTAATGGTGAGCGGGTTCGTCTCACAGCAAGAAGGTCCTGGGTTCGAGCCTTGTTGCCCTTAAGACTGTTTCAGTGTGGTTTGCATGTTCTCCCCATGCTTGTGTGGGTTTCAGCTGGAAACTCTAGTTTCCTCCTACAATCCAAAGACATGGTTATTTGGATGTGTTGGCCTTGCGATGATCTGTTGAGCTGTTCCGGGTGTACCCTGCCTTTGCCCGGAGTGGGCTGGGATGGGCAGGGATGGGCTCCAGCCTCCCCGCGACACCAATTAAGGATAGAACAGTTTGTAAAATGCAATAATTTAATGTTGCAAAATGCCATCTACTGGTTAAAATTATCCTAATCCATGCAAGGCAGATGCTAATGTAGAGTCAGACATTTCGTTTTTCTCTACATCATAAAATTTATACCAGAAGAGTGTTCATGCCATATAACTGGGGCAGCCATGGCTTAATTGTTAGAGAAGTGTCGCTGGTTCAACTCCCAAACGAGCAGGAAAAAATGGAGGAGTGAGCTGCACCATCCCTTTCTTCACCTTCATGGCTGAGGTGCCCTTGAGCAAGGCACCTAACCCCCCAACTGCTCTCCTGGTGCCCCCAATGTGTGGCAGCCCACTGCTCCAAGTGTGTGTGCTGACTGTTTTTTTGTGTTTGCTTACTTTGAATGGGTTAAACGCAGAGGTGGTGATTTCCCTTGTAGAATTAACACAGTATATCAAAAAATCAGAGGTGCGCAGTCCACCTGCTCCAGTCTGTAAAGCCGCACTCATTTACAAATATATTCTGATCAACAGCTCCTGCTCCTCTGTAGTTGGCATCAAAAGGGTGGCATCACGTTTTTGACTGCACAGATTTGTGAGTGTGTGTGTGCGTGCAAACACTTTTACTGTATATCATGTCCCTCTCCAACAGGAAATATGCAATGTCAGCTTGTATGGTTGGTTAAAAACATCAAATAATTAATTACTGATTACCAAAACAAAAACAACATAAGGGAGGTTTATCTCAAACTGGCAAACACAAAGAGATTGAGATGGACGGACGATAAGTTAGAGAAGGATTGAATGAGCGTTTGAGGGGACTTTCGATTACTTGTGTGTGTGTGTGTGTGTGTGTGTGTGTGTGTGTGGGAGTGAGTTGAGGTAGTGCAGTGTACAGTAGGAAAGGGAGGGAGTTGGGTTTGCTTTGGCCTTTTGATGAGTGCTTTTGGATTCAGATGAGAGAAAGCAGCCCTGGATTGAGCATTTTCACAGAGGTTCCCGAGCCAAATCCTGGAGCAGAGAGAGAGAGAGAGAGAGAGAGAGAGACAGAATGAGAGAGGGGGGGGGGTTATTAAGCCTGCTTATAGTAAGGAAATGGTTAAGAACAGTTTATCAGGTTTTGAGTGTAAGCAGGGACGATGGTAAGACTGAGCATGACAGGATAACTAGAGCGAGAGAGAGACTCAAAATGAAAGTGACAGTCAATGGGAGATGATATAAAGAAAAAAGAACAGAAGGGAAGAAGGATTGGAGAAAGAGGAAACGAGAGTTAGTGAAAGAAAGAGAGAGATGCAGGAGATGGTATTGCTAAACGTATCTGGTTTTAAGATATGGAGGGCTTTAAGACCCTGGAGTCTTACCTCTGACAAGAAGAAGCCAAAGTTCAATAATTGTAATAATATCCTGATAATGAAGTGACACACAGCTTTAGTACTACACATTCGTCACTCAATCCATGTACACACACACACAGCTGCAGTATTTTGATGATGTTTCCAACTGAAAAATAACCTTTTTGCCACTGCAAGGATGAACCCAGATCAGACTCCCTCACCACACCAAGTTTAATTATGCTTGTCTTTGTCTTAATTGGCTCGTCATGCTTTTGTGACATTGCACACTTTTCAAATTTCCTTTCACTGGGACTGGAATAATGCGTCCTGCACCACAGGTTGGGCTCCGCTTCAACATATTCATCACGTCTCATTGTTGTCCCGTCCTTCAGGAAATGAGCGCCGCATTATGAGCCGCTACAAAAGAACTTTAAAACACAATTACACCTATCAAGTAAAACAAAAAGACCCTACTGAGGAGAACCAACGCGTAACAAAAGACCACACCCGGACTGAATTAGAAACCTTCACACAAGGACACACAGAATGGGCAGAGAGATTATAAACACTTTATTACCTGGTTAAGTGGGATTGGTTAGATATTACTTGGTATGAATGTTCTGTGTTTGCAGGCTCGTTATTAGGGCCTTGAAAATATAACAATAAAGCTGGCCTATAATTGGATATATCCATTTTCCATCAGCCTAGTGCATTCACAAATTTTTCAGAAAAGCTCACAAGGTCATGTGACCAGACCACACCGGTATCACCGATTATTATACATATTATAGAACACAAGAAAAAACACCAACATAATTGAATTTAAGGTTATGAAATGCCTTCAAGACAAGTTTATTCCTGTTACAGTATATACTACATGGCAACATCACAATCTTATTGGTCCACTATCTGGGATTTAAAAACATCAAGAGATTTTCTTGTTTCGGATTGGTGGGGAGAAAAGTAGGTAAAGGCTGTTGGGCTTATACGCCAGAGCTCATCCCAGTTTCTGTAGCTTGAAGCGACTAGGAGATCAACCCCTCCTGCATGGGATGCTAATTACCTGTGCTGTATTATTACTGGTACCCATTTATATAGCTGGGTGGTGGCACACTTGTGGTTAAGACCTTTCTCATCGGTCTTAGCATGGTTGGAGTATAACAGGGATTCGAGCCCACAACCTCTTGATCACGAGCCCAGCACGCTACCTTCTACACAGTGGCCCCACGGTTGGCGGAAAGCCATGAAATAATTCTTGGTGTTGCATCATTGCGAAGGGATAACAGATTTATTGCATCATTGCCATCAGATAACTTAAATGATTATTGTACAGCTAGCACATGCGACACAGTAACATTAAAAGTAACTTTAAAAATATTTTAAATGAATATTAAAATGATCATAGAACTCTGCTTTTGCATGATCCAGAATTATTCAGTCTCTGAGGATTATTTTGAATTATATAGTTATTTTGGCCTCAGCAGATAACAATGCCTCGACTGAATAATTATCATACATCGCCTCGTTCAATAATTGCTTATTATTCAGAGTGGATAATGCTTGAATCACTCACAGTTTGTCTCGGTGACCTACATAGTTTCGTGTTAGTGCTTCATTGTAACAGCATGTCAACTGCTAGGGGCAGCGGTGGCCCGGTGGTAGGGTGCTGGATTACTGATTGCTGTCCCCCCAGTGCAGCTAACTGGGTTATAAAAGGCCAGCCATGTCTCCCACTGTCTATGATGAGAGGCATGTAAAAGAACCATTTCTGACTTTTGAAAAGAGTAGGCTGCATTTCCATCAGCATGTTTCTGCCTTGCGATGACCTGGCGACCTGTCCAGGGTGTACTCTGCCCTCAGCCGGAGTTGGCTGTGATGGGCGCCAGCCTCCCCCCGACACTAATTAGGATTAAGCGGTTCAGAAAGTGAAGATGAAGATGTCTACTGCCACTCCTTTTAAAGATATGAGTGTTCAAAATGCTATGACCTTGATTTTGAGCTTTTTAAGGTCACTTAAGGTCAAAGGTAACAGTGTGTGGTTTCCAGTTAGTGGTTCACAGCCTGTCATCACTTGTTTTCAAGTTATAAGCACTCAAAATCCTGTGATCTTGATTTTGACCTTGCAATGTCACTCGAGGCCAAAGGGGATTAAGTCTTTTGAATGTGTCTATATAGTTTCCTATCCGTGCGTTATTGCATCTATGGGTCTATGGCACTGTTTCTAAGATATAGGCAATCTGAATTTAAAGATGGAAAATGCCTATTGAATGCTATGTGACCTTTGGCTGACCTTTGTTCCAGACATTCCAAATTCAGATAATCACTGGGACTTTGGTAATGTCCCCACCAAGTTCAGTAAAAATCCTTGAATGGGTGTGGTCAGAATTTTGTTGACAAACAGACGGACTCACAAACCTTAGAGATTATAATACCTCAGCCATAACCCAGTTTTACCCAGCTAGCACTTGTATAAAGGGGGTAGTAAATGGGCTGAAATATGGGTCCCATATGAGATTGCCCACAGGGTCCATAATGGCCCCATGTCACCTGCCCACATGAATTCATTTCCCATTGGTAACCCGACTATGACTCACAAAGGTGGCCCATCTGGGCTTGCCAGTATGGGATGCACCTCGGTGACCCAAGTGAGCCCTAGTTAAGATGCCCACTTGTTGCCCATATAGCCCAAACATAACCCATATCGGGCAACTATGGAACCCACAAACAGTCCCATAGGGGTCCCAATTTTCAGCCCACTTATTACTAACATGGGTCCCACATACAAGCACAGGCTGGGTATTAGTGCCTTGATTTCAAATTGCTATGTGGTGTTTATTAAAAAGTGTTGCAGATATATTTTCAGAAAAACTAAATCTGTCACCTGTTACTCCTTTAAGAATGGAAATTTTAACCAGATTTATAATTCTTGATAACACACAATCATGTGACTGAATGTCCAGGTACTATTGCTATCTCAGTTGAGTTTGCCTGAGCTCAGGTGATGCTCTGTGTTAAGTTTCACAAGTTCTCCCAGTACCACAACTTCTTCTGAACATTGGGACTCATAGCAACATCATTTGTCTCACAATGGTTTCTGAAAACTGACCTGTTGCCTTATTTCCCCTGAGAATAATTTGACTTGAAAGACCCTACCAGGGGCTGGAGCCCCCCACCACTTAGTTCCCTGAATAATAAGGGATGCTTAAATTCCTTAACCACATTAAAGTGGCCATTCGTCAGGTGCGGGCATTTGGTGTTACTCCAGGGTGTTGGAAATGTGACCGAGTGATTGTCGAACAGTTTGTCGATTGTTCAGGAGGACCTGTGTGGCTTTCGTTCTATACGTGAAACAGCAGACCAGCTCTTTACCTTTGCAAAGTTGCTATGGGGGTCTTGGAATTTTTACCATCCAGTTTACATATGCTCTTTGTGGACTTAGAGAAAGCCTATGACCTTGTCCAGTAGGGGATTCTGTGGAGGTGCTCAGGAAGTATGAGGTACCGGGACTCCTGTACTGCATAGACCTGTTGTACTGCTTTAATCAAAGGTGAGGTTAGCTTATTTATCTGCTGTATCTCTAACTGCCCTGTACACTGGCAAAACTTCAAATAAATAGATTTAAAAGGAACAAGATTAGTATTCATGCATTTGATTATTACTTTATTTTGCATAGCCAGATGCTGGGAGCAACAACAAATAGGTTTGTGGTCTATTTCCCAGAAGTAATATTCCATTGTCTGTTCTTTTTTCCTGTAACAGTTTCCATTCAGAATCTACTGGATTACAGTGTATTTATTCAGTAAAGACCTTTTTCCCAATGCAGAATACAATTCTAACTTGATCACATACATGACATTCATAAAACCTAGATCAGCCCTAACATTAAAAACATTATGACCATGGACAGGAAGTGAATAATATTGATTATCTTGTTACAATGAACACTTGGTTCTCGAAGTTGACGTGTTAGAAGCCGGAAAAATGAGCGAGTGTAAGGATCTGAGTGACTTCGACAGGGGCCACTATGTGATCGGATATTTCTTCTCCAAAACAGCAGGCCTTGTGGGGTGCTTCTGGTATGCAGTGGTAAGTACCTACTGAGGCTGGTCCAAGGAAGGACAACCAGTGCCCCGCTTCATCAAGATTGTCATGGCTGCCGAAAGCTCATTTGTTGCACATGCAAAGTGAAAGCTGGTGCACCTTGTCTGATCCCAAAGAAGAGCTACTATAGCACAGATTGTGGAAACTGTTAATGCTAACCAGGATAGAAAGGAGTCAGAACACAGTGCAGTGCAGCGTGTTGCGTATGGGGTTGCCTAGCCACAGACCAGTCAGGTGTTATCAATGTTATGGCTGATCAGTGTGTGTGTGGTCCTATGGATTGGAAATGGTACCCAGAAACATAGCATAGCAGCTCCGCTTTAGACTTTTGTGGAAGGAATGGAGTTATGGGTTCCATAGCTATGGTGCAAACATGCCAGAACAGGAACTCACTCACTCACTCACTCACTCACTCATCTGCCAAACCGCTTAATCCTACTAGGGTCGTGGGGAGGCTGAGCAAAAGTGTGGTACACCCTGAACAGCTCGCCATACCATCGCAGGTACAACACACACAACCATTCCCACTCACACCTAGGGACAATTTGGAGCAGCCAGTTTGCCTAATGTGCATGTCTTTGGACTGTTGGAAGAAACAGGAGTACCCAGAGGAAACCCATACAGGAGGGGGAGAACCTGTAAACTCCACACAGAAATGCCAGTGCCAAGCCTGGGACTCGAACCCAGTGCCTTCTTGCTGTGAGGCGAATGTGCTAATCACTGTAACATTGTGCCGCCCAGGACAGGATCTGGTGTCAAAAAATGTATAAATAAATAAATACAGGGAATTGGAACATTCCTACTATTTATTAATGCACTAGTGAAGCAGCTGGGTTTCTGAGAACGAGGCTGTAGGCAGTAAAGCAGAGGAGTGTGGGATTTGAGGACCTGCGGTTAACTACAGATTATATTCCTCAGGGGATTCAGTGCTGCACAGTGTGCTGTAGCTACCCTTCTGCTCTCCAGTACTCTCTCTCTCTCTCTCTCTCTCTCTCTCTCGCTCTCAGAAGGTGGTTGGCGGTGTATGAGAGGCAGTGCTGCGTGGCACAGGCCGAGTTGGATCTCCCTGTGGAACTGGGTGTTGGCGAAAACGAGTGGAAGACAGACCACAGGCATGTGTGTGTGTGTGTGTGTGTGTGTGTGTGTGTGTGTGTATGTGTGTGTGTGTGTGTGTGTGTGGAAGGAAAGAGGAAGAATAGCATCTGTTGTTAAAGCTGAAGCCTCCAAACTCATTCAGTGTTCCTCTTCAACTCCAAGATTCATTTGGACAAAGAAAGCGAGTCGGCCCAAACACCCGCCGTCCACTATATCACACTCACACTCCTGTTTCCTCTACATCCCAAACACCTGCCTCTTGTTTTGTGTGAGTGTGTGTGTCCGTTTGATGTATGAGCACGGTAACACTGTAGGTACATCTTGTAACTGTGAACAAATGTGAAGCAGACTGTGTGTAAGTGGGAAAAAGCCATACGGCTGCATGTTCTATTTCAGGAGGAGAGTGTTTACCGCCGTGTCAGAGCTGCTATAGCGGCGCCCAGGCCTGCTCACTCAGCTCAGAGATGCGCTCAGGAAAAAAAAAAGAAAAAAGCTGAAAAACTCATCCAGACACAGCTGAGACATGCCAAGACCTGGCACCAACGACACACCGCGAAGCCTGTTCCCCCCATCACTCTGTCTCTTCATTCCTCTCATTCACTCACTCACTTCGCTAGCTTTCCATCTTCCTTTTCTTTGTCTCAACTCATTTCTCTCACATTACACCAGACGTTCTTTTTTCCCACTTTATTGCTTTATTTACTCTTTATTTCCCTCTCTCTTTATTCCTTCCCTGAAACTCTTTAGCCAGGTCTCTTTCTATATTGATGCAGGATTGAAAAGGGAGTCCATTACTGTCTAATGTATTGACATTGAAAAATATGAACAAATATACCTTCATAAAAGAATCGAATGATCTACTGCATTGGGATGATTCCACACACAGGGGTATAGTTTGTTGGTGGTAAATTGACAGAATTAAGAAAAAATAAATAAAATAAAAAATTTCTAAATGTTTGCGTAATAAACAAAAATTACCCTTTAAACATTAAATATAATAAATAATTGTAAAGATTAAAATAATTAAAATAAATATAAATTATTATTTCCCCCTAATTTTGCATTCTTACATTGATTTATAAATTTAAATTTATTTACTTTTTTATTATTATTTTTATTGATTACAAGTTGATTGTTTTTTGTTTTTTTTATTGCTAATAGTCGTGATTTTTGGTTTATTACTTGGATTATTATAAATCAAACAGATTATTTAATAAGATTAAAACCACAGTACGTACAACTATATTTTCCAAATAAGTAAAATATGAAATTGCGGGAACTTTTTGCACTAACCTGTCCCATAATGACCCACAGAATTAGAGGTGCTTGTAGCAGATGGTTAGTGATGTCGCCTTCTGTCTTCATTTCAGAACTGGAACTGTTAATGAGCTCTACATGAGAAAAACTTGTGCTCCTTTTAGTTAACTAGCTAATGTCAGGTAGCCACTGAATACAATTTGACACTGTTTTTAGAATTTTAGAAAAAAGTTATTTAAAAACCTTCTCAATTCATTAAGAACTCAGGAAGCTAACGGACGTACAGCAGAACCTATAAGTATTTAAAAATGTAAGAAAATTTAACTATACTGTTAAAAATCTACTTAAAAAATAGTGACACTGACAACTCAAGACACTGGTCCATCCCTCATTAAGTTGGAAACACAGATTAATTATTTTGTGCTGATTTATTGACCTTCTCTGCAAAAAGAGGAGCCAAGAAAAGAAACAAAACGGGAATTTGTAAAAAAGGAATTTGTATCCATATTTTATTGTTAATCCGTTCCAGGGTGGGAACTGTGACTCTTTACACCACACTCTGATTGATTACCTTCCTATAAAAACACCTCTATAGTGCTTTAACACTACACCTGATGAATACACACTGGTCATTCCGGAGCTTTTAAACAAGAAATGTGGAATAAATTGAAAGCCAGTGATCCACAGTGGCTGTTTATGGTCGGTGACATGAACAGTGGCTGAACTGTATTACTGGATGGTTTAGTACATGCGAGACACTCATACACCATTTAGATGTCGTTTTGTTATTTTACTGTTGTTTGTAAGCTTTGCCTTTTATGGAGTTCTGTGGGTTTTACCTGGGAAAGTTTATTCAAGATCATCAGCGTAGGCCCAGCAATATCAAGAAAATCAGTTTTTACTTCAATGAATGTGAATGTGACAGAAACGTTGAGCCCACTCATCTACTGATACTGACATATGAACGACAAAAATACTTGTGCATTAACAAACACAATCAAACAAACAAACAGCTAATAAATGTAGAAATAAATAGATGAATTATTGAATAAATTTACAAGTAGATAGATAGATAGATAGATAGATAGATAGATAGATATATAGATAGAAAAGCAAGTGTAGGAATAAATAAATAAACAAACAGGCAGAGAGATAGACAGGCAGATACATAACGAAAGAAAGTGAGAAAGAGAGAGAGAGAGAGAGAGAGAGAGAGAGAGAAAGAACCCAAATATTCAATCTATGTATGAAAATGTATAAATAAATTTCCCTTCTTCATGATGTAAATATATGTATTTGTTTATATATTTAATTCTTTACCTCTGAAATTGTTTGTTTGTTTGTTTATACTTTGACATTTTTTGTCCTCCGTATGCTGTACATCACCCTGTTTATTACACAGCTACTTGCAGCAAAGGTCTGTCATAATACAGAAATAACAGAGCGTAGAATGTCATAACTGACCGATCAGAACCGAGTATTCAGCAAATCCCTGTAATAAAACAGAACACAGTTTAAAAAACATTGCTGTAACTTTTTTTCTCACATTAACGCGTAACCTTCTCAGAACCCTCAGGACAAATACTTCATGAAAACTGTTCTGTACTGTACTGATGGTATTTTCACTTATCATGAACTAAAATAAAGATAACATAAAATTTCATCACAATTTTCCCATATCGAATCCAGGTGTGTGTGTGTGTGTGTGTGTGTGTGTGTGTGTGTGTGTGTGTGTGTGTGTGTGTGCGCAATACGTGTGGACCTCAAGCCTGCTAAGTGAGTCCAGATGTGCGGGTGAAAGTGTGTGAGCGTCGGCATGACTGAGGTTGTAAAAAGTTGGTCATCACATTATTCTTTCATTAGTCTAAACAGCAGACCTGAAGCATATCACAGTCATTAGTTTATCTACACTGGGTCATTTCCCAACTTCAGAACACACTTGGATGCTTAATTTTGAAAACAAAGTCTTCAGTTTAGACATACGTATCTGTGGATTTCTGATTGCAGGTGATATAATATATAAATAAGACGTAATCACTGTATTTGTTTTTATATTAATAAAAATATTAATTATTATTTTGGCTTTGGGTAGAACAGTGGTGTAGTGGTTAGCATGTCCACCTTACAGAAAGAAGGTCCTGGGTTTGAGTCCCGGGCTTGGACGAATCTGTGTGGAGATTGTATGTTCTCCCTGTGCTTGAGTGGGTTTTCTCTGGGTACTCCAGTTTCCTCCTACAGTCCAAAAACATGCACATTAGTCTATGTGGCTGTCGCAGATTACCCCCTAAGTGTGAATATGAGAACGAATAGTTGTATGTGTTGGACCTTCAGTGGTCTGGTGAGCTGTTCAGGGGATCAGTTGGGATAGGCTTCAGTCTCCCCATGACCGGATCAAGCGGCTTAGCAAAAAAATAAAAAAAAAAGAAGAAGAAGAAGAAGAAAAGTATTAAAAAGGTGATAAGATACATGGGTGTTGCCCCTGCAAGGGTATCTCTTTCATACCTTTACTTAGATGTAATAGTAAAGGAAAATGTTAAAGTACTTAAAGATAATGACCACCTTTGTACCTATAAGGGTACATTTACTTTAGTATGTTTGCATCAAACCACTCTGTAGTTTACCTTTTTTTGGACAATCGAAGCCTCTTTTAGTCCAAAAAGGAATTCCAATGTAAGCAGCAATTATAATTTGATGTCAACAAACCAAAAACACTAGCAGTCCTGAACCCTTAAGTTTGGTTCTGAAGTCATGAACAAGCCTGAGTCACATTTCAGGCTCCTGGCTCTGTTTCAGATGTGTATGTAAAAATAATACGGCTCCACAAGTACTATGCAATTTTTCTGTTTTATATTCTTAGATATTCTTGGACACTGGCGGCTTTAGGCTATAGCATGAGAATAAGATTTTCCATGGAGACTGTTCTGAACATCACTCTGGACTAAGGAGACTCCCATAAAAGTAAATGGTTTGTGTCTAAACACAAAATCAATCAGTGATTATTATAATAAAGTCGTAAGCCCCGCATCCACCAAGGCACCTCAGAGGGTTATTACAGATTCATGCCGCTTTAAATTGCATCCAGAGACCTCAAGCTGTTTGGCAGCACGGTGGCTCAGTGGTGGGTACCGTTTCCTCACAGCAGAAAGGTTCTGAGTTCGAATCTCATGGCTGACAAAAGGTTTACATTCTCTCCATGCTTGTTCCATTCTCTCCATGCTCCATACTTGCCTACATTCCCTCTGTGCTTGAGTGGGGTTTCATCTGGGTACCCTGGTTTCCTCCTACTCTTCAAAGACATGTAGGGTAGGTCAGCTGACCACTATAAATTACTCATCGGCGTAAATGTGAGTGTTATTGGTTGTTTGTGTCTGTGTTAGTCCTGCAGTAATCTGGGGACCTTTTCAGAGTGACCCCGCCTTTCACCCAAAGTCAGCCGGGATTGGTTCCTACATGACCTTGACAGATAAGCAGTACAGATATTGGATGGAAACATGGATGGAAGCATACTATAGGCAGAGAGGTAAGTTACAACCGATTACAGATTTTACTGAATATTTTTTGGATATTTTTATAAATATCGCTTTAATAACATCACAGGAGATTGTGAGATCCCTTAACTGACATTACGAAATGTATTATTTAACGGATTTATACTATGAATGTCATACTAACACCATGAAAAACATTTTGAAAAATTAACACATTGCTTCATTTTTAGGGCGGCATGATAGCGTAGTGGTAAACATGTCCGCTTAACAGCAAGAAGGTCCTGGGTTCAAGTCCCAGCCATAGGCATTACTGTGTGGGGTTTGCATGTTCCTTCTGTACTTGCGTGGGTTTCTTCCAGGTACTCTGGTTTCCTCCCGCAGTACAAAGTTTTGTGTGTGTGTGTGTGTGTGTGGTGCCCTGTAATGGTCTGGTGAGATGTTTAGGGTGTACCCAATTTTGTCCAGCGTGAGCTGAGATACTAGTCCCCTGATCCTAGAAGAATTAAATGGTTCGGCAAATGAGTGAGTGAGTATTACAATTTTTAAATAACAATCCGAATAAGCCAAATAATCACCACATGCAACTTCACTTACAGTCATAAATCATGTGGAGTGTTAACAGAGAAATAAAGTATGTTGTTTTTGTAATTTAAATTTAATTACCTCCTGTAATTCACACTCGGAGGTAAAAATTGGACCAGCGGGAGTTACTGTCAAGATAGTGATCCTCAGGGATAAACCTACAAGTTAGTGTTTCTTTATCAGAATGAGTTCCAAAGAAAACCATTTTAGGATACTAACAACAATACGGAGGGGGGGGGGGGGGGGGGGGGGGGGGGTTACTCCCAAAAAATGAAAAAGGGAGAAAATTTCATTTCATTTTAATTCCTTACCTCTACATTTATAAGCTAATCCACTCATGGGGGGAAAATATTATTGCAAATTTTATTTAGTGTTTTTTTAAGGTCCATGTTGTAGAATTTTGGGGAGTTTTTTTATGACTTTTAGCAGAAATAGAAACTACAGTAGTATGGAATACGCAGTACTATTCATAAATATGTTTCCCACTGTTTGTGTGGGTTTTCTCTGGGTGTGCCTGGTTAGTTGGTTGGTTGGTTGGGTGGTTGGATGGTTGGTTTGCTGGTTAGTTGGTTGGTTGGTTGGTTGGGTGGTTGGATGGTTGGTTTGCTGGTTAGTTGGTTGGTTGGTTAGTTGGTTGGTTGGTTGGTTGGGTGGTTGGATGGTTGGATGGTTGGATGGTTGGTTTGCTGGTTAGTTGGTTAGTTGGTTGGTTGGTTGGTTGGGTGGTTGGATGGTTGGTTTGCTGGTTAGTTGGTTGGTTGGTTGGCTGGTTGGTTGGTTGGCTGGTTGGATGGTTGGTTTGCTGGTTTGCTTGTTGGTTGGTTGGGTATCTACATTTTCCCCCACCTTTTAGAGGGAAAATTGGAATAGGGTTAAGCAGGCAGGGTTAAGGGCCTTGTCTAATGCCTCAATACAGGTAGCTGCTCAAATCCAAGTGATGAAGATGTTAACAGAAGGTTCTAATACTTACTCTGATGAAATTTCACTTCTAGTAATTGCTTAGTGAACTGTATCTTCAGCACACTGTCCCATAAATGAATTTCTTCATACTGTAATGGCAACTAGTAAGTAACTGATAGGTGGTGCAGAATAAGGTGCTTTTGTCAGTTTGGTCCATATTTTATATGAAAACGTTTGTGCGGATGGTGTGACGCAGGAGATAAACTGGAATTGGATATGAGCCCAGTGTTGGATTTGAGTTGGATATGAAGGTCCTGATGTGAGCTTTCCATAGCTTCCATAACTAATTCCCTGAGGATCACCCCACTGACAACACGAGAGCAAAAATGCTGCTGGGCTACAAAAAAATTGTTGCTTGGCAACTGTTTGAGCTGCACTTTGACGGGGTTTTTTTCCCTCTTTTTCTTCTTGTTCGGTAGGTGAATAGAGCAACAAATGAAAACGACTGAGTGATGAAACAACAATAAGACGCCACCTCTGACATGTCAGCCTACGTGGCTCCCACAAGTATGGTCTAAGTGTAATCCTTTGAGAATCATTGTTTAGTTTAAGAAAAAACTTACAAAACAAACAAATGATTTTCGAAGGTAGATGAAAGAGTAAAATAAGTAGAATACAAAGATACGGGGTGTAGAGGATGGGGATTAAAAGAACCCTGTCATCAGAAGGAATGAAGAGAGAGAGAGAGAGAGAGAGAGAGAGAGAGAGAGAGAGAGAAGTTCAGCAAGGGAGGCTGTGCATTTTGTGGTGAGGACCCACCAAAACACACACACGCACCCACACACATAATTTGAGTAACAGCTGCAATGGTTTTATAGAGGCCAGATGTGCATCTCGGAGCCTGTGGAGGAATAGAGCGGCTCTGTCAGGGGCCTTGGAGAGAAAGCGGGAAGGAGAAAGAGAGAGCAAGAAAGAGAGAGGGAGAGAGAAAAAGAGAGAAGTGAGCCATTGTCATGCCTGCTGCTGGCATTTTTATGGTGCCTTCAACAAATTAGAGAGGAGTAGGCATCAATTTTCACATGGCTCTCCGTCACAGCTGGACACCCGAGAGGAAACTGTAAATGCGTGCATGAGAGAAACACATGTCTTCGTCTTACTTTTCTGTTTGTTTGTTTGTTTTTTTGGCTCTCTAGTGTGGTGCAGTGGTTCCTAAAGCATTGGCTCGACTTTTATTGAGAAAACATCGCAGCCCATTATTACCTCCACCAAGGAGGTTATGTCTTCATCGGCGTGGTTTTATTTGTTTATTTGTTTGGTTGTTTGTCTGTTAGCAGCTTCGTGTCCACAGCTTTTGATAGATAATTATGAAAATGTGATGATGAGTAGGTGATCAGCCAAGGATGCTGCCATTAAATTTTGGTAAGAATCCACACAGTGATGAAATCACAAATCGATTATAATGGGTGACATTTTTAAAAATTGTATCTCTGTGAAGACGTTTCTGCTTTGAACAGAATACCCTTTGTATATTCAGGATTGGAAGTTTTGCTGTTAAACCAAGTTTCATCCAGATTTTCCAGTAAATTTGGTGGCAATTTAAATGTAAACTGGGAAATCCATTTTTTGGACTTGTGGTATTACAGCAGGTCCAGCAGGGGGTGCTGTGTACATAATTTTTATGACTTGGTGGAGGGTTGCTCCGAGTGCTCTTGTTATTAAATTTTATTACCTCTGAGATGTTTTTGTCCAGGGCGGCATGGTGGCATAGTGGTTAGCACGTCCGCCTCACAGCAAGAAGGTCCTGGGTTCGGTTTCCAGCTCGGGGTGTTTCTGTGTGGAGTTTGCATGTTCTCCCTGTGCTTGTGTGGGTTTCCTCCGGGTACTCCGGTTTCCTTCCACAGCCCAAAAACTTGCACGGTAGGCTAACTGGCTGTTCCAAATCGCCCCTAGGTGTGAGTGTGAACAGTTGTGTGACTGTTGGCCCTGCGATGGCCTGGCGAGCTGTCCAGGGTGTACCCCGCCCTTGCCCAGAGCTGGCTGAGATGGGCGCCAGCCTCCCCATGACCCTAATTAGGATTAAGTTGTTCAGAATGAATGAATGAATGAATGTTTTTGTCCAAGAGTGAAGAATGGATTTCGTGGATTTTTTGGGATATTAAAGACTCTTTAACATTGTAAGATGTTGCTTTCTGCTATCTTTTTGGCTTGGGAGAGGTTTGCGCTTTTTGAGTGAGTTCTTTTTGGTTATTGGAAAGGGAGTGGTAAGGGAGGGAGCAAGGGGTATTCAGGTGGTTGAAATGAATTGAACCCTATGGTGGACCTTTAAATAGTGAACCTAATGTTTAAAGAGTAGCAGTTTTATGTATCCTTGCAGCATAATACTGTGTAATGTAATACGTTTAAGTGATACATAAATGACCATAAAAAGCACTATACTGGGTGATTTTGCAAATTTGGGCTGAACCAATGTGGAGCAAGCATTTTTTCCCGTAAGTGACCTGAACTCGTGGGGTCGGGTCATCCTGCACAAGTAAACAAGTGAACTGGTTCCTTTTGGCGAGGCGCTGCTCCCATCTGTTGTCATGCTTTGACTTTTTGTTCAGTAGGAACAGCATCCGATTTTAGACGTAAAAGTTTGGGCTTCGTGCCAAGTAGCTCAGCCTGGAGGTCACACCGATAGGTTGAAGCGGTCTTCGCAGACTACCGAACTGCGTCCCAAAAGAAACATTTTCAGAGTACAGCCCATGCTGATGTTATGTTGTTTTCCGTGATTTCTGTGCGTGTTGATTGTGCAGCCGTATGCTTTGAATTCCGCTATTTGATGTCATGCGTGATCGTTTTAAAGAGCTAGTAATACAAATTCACCACAGCTACACTTTAATTACTGGGGTTCTTTTTTTTTATTATTAAATGCTTAAATAAAGAATAATATTAAACACAATACACTGTAAAAGATTACTAACGACTAGTACAAAGGTCATTAAGGGGTTAAGCTAAAACTCAAAAACTAAAATCTAGTATTGATGTTACCTTTGAAAGAGGGAAAAAAATCAGGTTGTGCTGTTAATGTAACACAATGTTTGAACATCTCCATCTGGATGAGTGGAAAGTTCAGGAATTACATGTTCTAATGGCTTGAATAAATGAATATGATTCTTTATTTTTATTTTATTTTATTTTATTTTTTGTTTTAACTGAATGATCATAAAATACTTTTACTCCTAAAACAGTTCCTGCTCTGGTGAGCCAGCGGATGAAAGTCGTATGTAGACGGCTGAAGTGGAAATCACTTACTGGATTAATGTGTGTGATGGTGGGAGTGAAAGAAATGTGTGGCGAGGAGATCAAACACCTATGGTTATCTATCTTTAGCTCTTAACCCGGATGCACGTGGCTTTTTAATGAGGGGAAAAATGTCAAAACCAAACAATGGGGGAAAAAAAGCTTTTTTAAATAAAACCACCCTTTAAAACAGCGAGTGTGTACTGCGAGACAAAACCAGTGTTGGCGTCTGTCATGTAGAGAATAAAACATGATGGGAAAATAAACAACGACATGGTGGTGTCATGTGGTGCAGAGGCTCC
>JAOUQZ010000030.1:12884001-12904159 GCA_028564935.1 Neosilurus hyrtlii
TATATATATATATATATATATAATATAGATTTTTTTTAAATACCAAAACAACATCCA
The DNA here is from genome assembly GCA_028564935.1 of Neosilurus hyrtlii. NCBI lineage: Eukaryota > Metazoa > Chordata > Actinopteri > Siluriformes > Plotosidae > Neosilurus > Neosilurus hyrtlii. The sequence continues at coordinate 12,884,059 of JAOUQZ010000030.1, forward strand.
CACGATGACTAAATAAAATATTTTTCAGAAGTTTTTTGGCAATGTTTCTTTTTGTTTTATACAGAAAATATGGCCTAAACTTTTAAAACATTGACAAAATAATTAATTCATTCATTAATTATGAATGGAAAAGAAATACTGCCCACGTGAATCTCACAGGGAGCTCCACTTTTAGGCCGTGCCTATACATATATACATAGTTATATAAAATCAGAATAATTTTTTATAATTTCCTCCATTTTTTTTCTTTTATAATGATGATGATTAAAAAAAAAAAACAGCTTGAATTAAATTATTCACAGGTTGTTTTAAAATGCATCACTACTCGTTCGCTCGCGGTTTGTTACTAAACTTATATATCATGATGCATCTCATGTATTGTAGAAGTATCTTCTAGTCTCATGCTATAATTTTGTCCCATTGCATATTTCCAATTTTAACCTAGTTTGGATTTTTAAACATCAAATTCATGATCAGCGCCGGAGCTCCAAGCCATGAACAAAAAAAAAATCAGTCTGAGACGACAGTTCAAAAGAAGTCCATATTTCACTTGAAAAACCACAGACCTGGCAGTACAGAGTGGTGTCGAGTTTTGGTGCAGGATCACAATATTTAGTCTAAGGACTGATTTTTATTTTTTTTTATTTTTTATTTTTTTTAAACGTCACTAAAACTAACCAGTTAGCAAAACTTGTGCGGTTATCTGACTTGTGTGTGAAAGAAAACACAATTTAAAAAGTCTATGGCTAAAAGGGATATAATAGAAGCCTTTTAAACCTGGGATATGGTGTTCATTATATAGTTTATACAACTGCGGCACATGTTGAAGTTCAAGAAGGCTATACTTCCTGAACTTTATTGCAAAAAAAATCTGCTAACACAAGAATTTGTTTCGCAACATCATGTTAAGATGACCCGCACTGATGGGCTGTTTCCATAATCATCGTGCTTTAAAAGAACCCAGTGTAATAAACCAACCCGAACTGTAATTAAATGATATCTGAACAAAATTATTCTCCAGCCCGGGGTCATTTTCCCAGTCTGTTGGGAGTAAACTATCCTGTGTGGGAGGGAAACCAATCTGACAACATTGCATGGGGGCGCTAAGTAGAGGTTAATATTGAAGGCTGAATCCTTTTTTAATCGCAGACTTTGCTTTACGTGCTAAAAACTTGTGAAATTTGGCACCGCGAGCATTTGGTAATATAAAAATAGTAATAGCTAATAGTGATATAAAACCGATGACTCGTTAAAGCTAAATCAGAAATCAAAGTTGTGGATACGCGGCCTCTTGACGCGCTTTTCTCCTTCTGCTGTGACGGTTTGTGTTCTGGCTTGATGCTGATCGATTCCCGTCATGCTTTTGTTTGTTAATATAGTGTATGTTTGGATAGGTTGTGATCGAAAATAGGCAGAATGAACAATGATAGTTATTTTTTTCTATTGTGCACAAACACAATGATAAAAAGTTTTAGTTTTATTTAGCTTTTTTCCATCGCTTGTTTGCACTGGACAGTTTTCTAGCTATAGATAAAAGACTAGTATTATAAATGGGGTCATTAATAATTGAACAGTATCGTAAATTATGAATATAGTCATAGCTAAGCTGTGGTTGTCAGACAAATCATAATTTTATTAATGCAGAAAGGGACAACGGGTGCAATCATTCAGGCTGAGTGCCAACAAAAGGCTTTAATTTATTGATGTATGGAGGTTAAACTCTTATAATGTCGGGTTTTGGAAAATCCAGTAAATTTATTAAAGGTTGATATCCTTGCTAATGAAAACCTCAGATATATTTCGCAAATAAATATGCAGTGATTTCTACTTATTATGCTGTGAAATCACTTCTTTACCTGAAATAAACAAATTTTGTTAATAATTTTATGAAACATTTTATTTAATGACTTACAGCAAAGCAAATCCATAACTAAAGGTGCCAAGTCATGGCTGGTGTGTGTGTTGAAATAATACAAATTTACATTTGAGAAACAAAATAAGTGGCCTGAAACATTAAATTTAAAATAAACATTTGGTGAAACTTGAATTTTTGGAAAGAGAACAAAGTAGTACTCAAGATTTCTCAAGAAGCTGTACTTGTTTTGATTTGTTGTTAGCCTGAACAGAAATTTCAAATCTCGCACTTGCGTTATAGCCACGATGGCGCTTCTTTTAAGCCAATAAATAAGATAAATAGTCACCGTACCCCATCAAAGAAGTTAACCAACATGCTGCAGTGGCTGAGTTGTGTTATGGAAAATTCAACACAACAGAAACGTCGTGCTCATGATTTTGAGGTTTGTAGCTTTAAATGCTTTGACTTTTACAGGGTTTTGTTGGCTTTACTAAATTTAAATCATTGGTGCTATGAGCATATTTAGTGAATTATAAGTGATTTTATCAGCATTCATGCGAGCGTATAAGGAAAACGAGTCTTGTAAATGTGGTAAGAATTTTTCGGTTGACCTGCCCATGAAATCATTGCCGCAAGATTTTAGTAAAAGGCTTTTTTGTGTCCTGTGGATTTCCGCAATGTTGAATGAAGTAAATGTAAAGCATGCCACGGTTACTAGAAAAAGGGTTGTTATAAATAAAATATTAAGTAAATCTGACCTGTCATGTATCAGTTATCATTTGATAAGATAAATTAAGATAAGACTCTATGAATCCTGCACTGGGGAAATTTACTAGTTAGAGCTGAAAAAACAACAACAACAAAAAAAGTATATGTAGCAGTCAAATCAAATAAAAATAATAAGATAAAAAGGGAACAATAGAAATGGTATGTCAAAAGTTATACAAAAAGAAATGTTTTTTTTGTATTTGTTTTTTATTCCCCAGAAACGATAGATAGGTAGGTTGCCAGGTTTTTTTTTTTTTGTTCTATTCGAATTTTCCTTCAAATGTAGATTGGTGGTCCTTATGATCCACTTTTATGTCTCAAATACATTTTAAAGTTACACTAAAGCTACAGAAGATGTACTTTTATAGACACTGACTGTAGAGTAGTTTTTAACCCACTCACTTGTATCTTACATGTCAAACAGGTATTACTGTCAGTGTTTGTACTGCGAATTGTGCAGTTTACGGAGCTTTTTTCCGCGGCTGGAGCTTTCATCTTGTACATTTTGAAATATCAGGGTTAAACGTTATACCACCGACAGCACAGCACTGCAACCCTTTACTACATTTGGCTATATTATGAGGACCACACAGACGCTTAAGTGGATGGCACTCGAGTAAGCTGAGCGCAGCGTGCTCCTCGATGTCCAGTAAATTACATGGCAACAATATGATCTCTTCAACCAAAATAGAAAGCTACTTCATACAGTAAAATGCAACAGCCACAAATCCGTGGCCCAACTTTGCCTTTTATGGAGATGAGCATTTATTTGCGGGTTAGTATCTTCATTCTGTGGATCTGCTTTAATGGATGAATGAACTTCCATCTCTAATTATCATTTTGAAGGACATGCAGTAGATTATGACTATTTATAACGTTTGGGAACTTCCTGAAAATGTGGTCATTATACGTTAAAAAAAAACGGTTGGCTTGGCAGCAGCTCGACTGATGAAGGACGAGTGATTAAATCATTAGTGGATGGTGGATGAATCAGGTCTTCGGTGGTGTCTACTCGGCGACTGATGACCCTCTCTTGATTCAGCACGCTGACCGGGTCAGAGCAAGATTTTAATAGTGGTGTGACCTCACTGATTCGGGATGGCGTTCACCCCAAGGTCATTCGGTTCTGAGTCATCCAGACCTCGCGGTGATGTCTCGTCTCTCTGGGGACTCCCAGGTTATTGCAGCACTGGAAGTCGGAATGGCGGTCTACAGTCCTGTCTCTCGCTTTTGTCAGGTTTCCACGGCAGGATCAAACATGGCCTCATCCTGACAGCGAGCTCTGAGTGGAGATGACATGTGGAGGCACTGGAGGTGGTGATCATTGAACAATAGCTACTGTCTTTGCTCACTCGCCCTGTCTCTCGTCTCTTAGTCACCCTGTCTCTGTCGGGATCTCTCTCTCTCTCTCTCTCTCTCTCTCACTCTCTTTTCTGTTGGCTCTCTATAATTCTCCAAGCCTCCCTCTCTCGCTGCCTTACTGTTTCCGTACTGAAAGATAGATCCGTCCTGGCTGATATCTTTAATGAGATCTTTTGTTTTTCTTTTGGCACAGACAGGTGGATTTTTCTTTCGCTTCCCCAATATATGGCAGGAAAAGGTTATTCGACTGAGCACAGCACATGCTGATGGAAGTGATAAGGACTAGGTAAAGACATAACCTTCTTGCTGAATCATGGCACAGGCATCAGATCACTGTATATTCATTGTGATGAAGCGCAAAATGGTTTTTGCCAAAAAGTCGCAATTGTGGTTATGAATTGTCAATAATACCCAACAAGTTGCTATTCATTAGTGATTATTTGGTGGTGAAAGGAATCTGGTCTCGAACTGACGTCAGAATGCAGAGCCATACATAATATTTTTTCATAAAGGTTTATTTTAATGTGTACCATAATGGAGACGGAATCTGCTATAAAATCAATGTTCACCCGTTTCACAATTTCTATTGCCAAAGGATCGGTACCGTAATCAAGTACCAGTGCTAAATGTAGTGCCTCTCCCTGTCAAATAGGGCTGGATAATATAGCAAAAATATATCTCGGTGCATGTAATGTAATTTTAATAAAGTGATGAGGGCTGCCGAAGGTTCAGGGATTTATTTAGCATGCTTTCGTAGTGGTGGGGAGTTTAAAGGGGTGTAAAAGTGATTCGCTGGACATTGATTGCTTCGTAGCTGATGCTTGGTTGCTAGTAGACGTTTCGTGGTCTGGTTGTGTCGGGATCCCTCTTTGTTTATTGGTCAGTTAATGGTATCCTCTTCTCCCACTGGAAGTATACCCAGTTTTTCCACCTTACAGTCGAGCCTAATTTAAATGTGTAATCACCAACTTGAAGTCGCCAATTATTTTGCCTGTTGTTTCTCCAAATTGTCAGTTAATTGACATACCATGGTATCCTTATCACTGCTATTCTCTTCCTCTGTAGCTTCTTTCAGGGGACACAATTGAGATTAGGGTGACGCTAGGTGAATTGGTAACATTAAATTTCCTTTAGGTCCCATTAGGTATGAATACACACTTTTGGATTGAGTATCTTTGTGAACCTTTTTTAGAGTAACTTCTCCGCTCTTTTGAAAACTAAAAACAACCAATGGCTTTTTTTCCTGTTTGCATTCGCACCACCCATATAAACGCTGAACTGACCTAAGCTAGCCGACGGCTGGTATAGCCACGTTGTGCAATATATACAACAGCATGAACTAGAGAATGCCGTTGACGGAGTTGTTTTTTGTTGTGTGCCTGGGGTTTCATGACAATAGCATAGTTTTTCAAAGTAAGATGTGTGATTTCTCCATGTTTTTTATTTTTTTTCCATTTCTAATGCAAAAAGTTAATGTTAGAGCTGTTGTTTACATGGCTTACATGGCAATTGATGGTTCTGTAATGGACCAATCACTGTATGCTATGCAAACTTGTACATCAAGCTACCTATGTTTATAGTTACTGTCTGGGAATCACGTTTCAATCCCCCGTGAAAACTCTTCAGTTCAAGTAGAGGCTCCGTAGAAGTTACGCAGGGGAACCATGGTGCATGTCTTTTAATTCTGTGGATCCTCCTGAAACCCTGTCTAAATCCCCCATGAAGCATCAGGAGTTCCCCTGCGGAGGCTCCACGTAGGATATACAGTAGTGTTCAGTGAAAGTTATACACCACCACTTTTATCTAAAAGGGCTCCTAATAAAAAGAAGTAAAAAAACTTCTCAAAAAATTTTTGGTGAAACTGTATTGAACAATGCTATTGTAGGCAACGAGAACCAAAAAAAATAATTCCGACAAGAATATTGAGGTAGTAGTATGGCTAATTATCCAAAACCAAAAATTCATGGTGCCGCAAATCTTTTTATTTTTTATTTTTGCGTAACATGAATGAACTTCAAACCATATGGAATGGTTTAGCGAGTGAAGAAATCAAAAATATATGAACACTATGCCTGAAAGGTTAAATGTTGTAATCAAAGTAAAGGGTGTTCACTAAATATTGACTTTTTTTTTTTAGAAAGAGACTGTTATTTTTGTTTTTACTATATATTCTTGTTTGTTTAATTATTCTCATCAATATGATCCAACATTACATGAAATAAATACTTGAATAGTTCCTGGTTTCTGATTTATCTTCATTTTGTTAAGTGTTTAATCATCACTGCATCACTACATTTTTTAATTTCTTCACTCGCTAAACCCTTCCATATGGTTTGAAGTTCATTCATGCTATGCAAAAGTAAAAAAAAATAAAACGTGCGACGCCTTTCAATTTTTCAGAAAAATTGGTATTTTCAGTGTTTTTATTTATTAGCCATACTTTTACCTCAATATACTTGTTGGAATGATTGAATAAAAAAAGTCCCTAAGTGTGGCATTCTTCATCCTTAGTTCCTGCAGTGCCAACACACCAAAAAACGGGGTACTTCCCCCAAAAGTACTAAGAACTATGAAAGTTCTGACAGCACTTAAGTGGGTCTGATTCCTATAAAGGACCAGCGTCTTATACGAGTGTGTTTTCTGATCTTGTGCAGTAGTTGTTTGAGTAGACGCCGTATCCACCGTGGCCTTGACCAGGATAGAGTGGTTATTGAGATTGATTCAAGAGAATGAATGAAATGAATGTTGTATTGTTTTGCTGTATATTAAGCCTGATGGGTTTGGAAATAGGAAAAAAACCTTTGAGGTTAAATGAGCCGCGAATCGAATTGGCTGGAAGTTATTGGAACTCACAGATTTACACGTCAGATTCTGAAACAGGCTTTCAGCGCCGCGCTCTTTGTTCCACTCAGTTCCTGTTGCTTGTTCGAGGAGTGACAGCGAAAGTGAAATAGAAGGTCTGACCCCGGCCTCCTGCAGGATGACACCCAACACTAGCATAACAGAAAAGAGGAAGCTATCCGAGAGCTTATAGTGATTTGCCGCACTGGCCTCTCGTGACCGTTATACTTCACTATGCCTGGAACTATTGTTTCTTTTGTCACCAGATCTGCGTTTCACAACATGGATTTCAGACTTGACTTTTTCTTGTGTCAATACCACAGCCATGACCTGCTTTAACACATTCTAAACCATGCTTTGGAACGTGCTGGAAAATGAGTATCTCACCAAACATTACCAGTAACAGTATAACATCGCCAAAAGACACCGTTCATAACAATTGGCAGGAACTTAATCGGTATCCAATGAGCAGGTGTTTTAATTTTTTTTTGCTTGTTTGGGTTTATTTATTTATTTTTTTAGCTTTCCCTTTTTTTGGCAGGTGTGATGGTGTTTGCAAGGGAAGCAAAGCCGTGAGAGAAGTGTATTTTGATTATGTGGAGAATGTACGTGCTGTGCCGGTTGCCATCAATCCTGCGCCGTGCAAACAGTGCTGAGATGTAGTTTTCAACCCCGTCATCTTTGTCTACAGATACTGAAACGGAGCTTTAGGAAAATTGGACGTCTGTCAGCCATGGCATCAATTTTAGAGACGTAGACGTCGTGATATGGAGACAAGGGACCGCAAAAACATTTTTTTAAAGATCAGCCTCAGCTGTGCAGATTTCATTGAGGCATCGACAAGTGTATAACCATGTCTCCCTAAGCTACCGTTACACGGATCCTTATAATGTTAATAATCAAACTGATGACTCACTCAGAATATAAAACACAAACTCCTTCATCAGAACGGATTCAACCAATTGAAGAATGAAAACACTGTATACGTAATCAAATCATAGAGTCTTGGCTTAATAATCTGTTAAGCAGAAGTATAGTGGCTGTGTAAAACTTTGTGTGTAAATAAATCAGATATCAGGTAAAAAGAACGTGTATTTTTTTTTTCTGTGCCATGATGCTCACCTTTAAATCATTCCAGTAATAACACACTTTTTAAAATAACTGTAAGGCTGAACTGACATCAAACTACTTTCTTTTACTCTGCCAGTTTAGCTGTAGCCAATACCCATCCCCAAGTATGCCCCCCCCCCCCCCCCGCCCGTCACGTGACCATCGCCAACCAGGGAGGGCCAAGGGTACGTCATTAGGGTGGTCCTTAAAAATCTAAACTCAGTCTATGCTCCAACCCCTGAAATTCCTTGGAATAGCTGAAAAAAACTCTCCCGGTCATTTTATTTATTTATTTTTTCTCAATCGGACGACATTTACGCCTCCCTCAACGACCCTGAATTTTCACCCTGAGGATCCCCAAGCGGAGCTTTTTGTCTGGGAATAAAAAATCACAAGTGACCTGTAACAGTACTAGACTTATGAACTAATACTCAGATCTACCCGAGAGGTGTTCTAATGGATTCCTTGACCCACAAAACCATGATTGATCACTTTAAACCTTAAAAAATATTAATTAGTAGTCAGATTATGGTACAATGAAGTTCTGGGTGGCCATCTTGGATTTATGCAAATTAATCGATGTTTGCCTACTTAGTTTTTTACTGTAATTTATTTGTTTTTCTATAGACTTTTCTGATCCTACAACTGTTGAGAAACCTTTCATTTTAATTTCTGTCAATGCTTGAGCATATGGTGATTGGGATATTTGTGCGAAACAATATTATGTGAGGGGGTTGGGGGTTTATAACTTTGAGGGGTATGTACAGGGGTTAGCTTTGAGTAAATTCATTTTCCCACTTAGAGAGACCAGTTACATCATATTTTGATGGATAAATGCATGATTAAGAATGTTAACGCTAACACCGCCGCCTATTTCCAGGGATCTAATTTTAATTGTTTTAAAAGTCTTTATTCATTTTAGAACAGAAAGGAACATAAAAAAATTCATTTGTCATCCAATGCATTAAAAAATTGCCACAAAGTACAAGACGTAACATAATTATAAACATAAAGAGTTATTTCAAACATATAAACATAAATATTAGTTCACCAACAATTGATATTCTTCATATTATTTTGTTAGCTCTTCCAACGAATTTCAGGAGTTGAAGCTTAGACTTTCTGACTTTCGATATTTAAGAACCGCCCTATAAATTCCTCCAAGACCTGCACTGCGCTCCATCAACATTTTTTTCGAACTGTTGGGGCGGCGTTCCCTTTTGAATGAAAGCGCTATCCACCCCTTGTATGCATGAACTCATAGGTGCCGTGGATGGCTGTGTGCATCAACCTGGACTTGAACTTGCAGTCTTCAGAATGACAATGACGCTGCCTTGCGGGAAGTTTAACTGTCATTTTAGCCACATATAGCTGACGCAGTAGTCCAACATTCCAACAAGTTGTCCAACATTCACCAGAAATTCAGCAAGTATAAAGTAGAACATGCACGATAAAGCATCGATGATCGTAATTTCTTGTGTTATTCTCAAACAGTTGCTTTTAAATGTCACTAAAGCCACACCCACACAGGAAGTGACGGGTGACAAGAGACCATGCAAAGTCAGTGAACGCCATCGAACTGAGCATTCGTGAGAGGCGAAATGCTGGGTGGGTGCAGTTCAACTGAGCTGAACTTTTGCACAACACGATTAGAGCGATTACCAATCAGAGCTGAAGATACCACTGATTGACAGATGCCACCAAAGTTCCCAAAACATTTTCCTATTTTTTTCCATAAACAGTGTGAAATAGTCAGTTTTGTGGGCAGTTCATCGTCTCGCTTGTCACTTTCTGTGCTAACGCAGGTTAACACTGCAAGAGTTGTGTAGGCGCAACCTCTTTTTCTAGCTGTCCTTTAAAAAGTACTTGCATATTGAGGGTGTTTTACTGAAATGGAAATCATTTGAAACTCGTTAACAACACAACACAACAAAGTGATTAAAATAGCTGAATGTGTTGCCTGGACTCACAGGCCTGTCATTGTTATGGTAATGCTCACTATAAAACTTACCCCCCATCTCCCTTGGGCAGAACTTTTGGTTGAATTCCATGCCCATCTAAACTGAGAGATGTTTTACCGAGTGTCCAGTTTAGAATACATTTAAATAGTTCATTAGGGGACTGCAAATCGGCAAAATGCACATGTAAACCTTGCCATTTACTGTGTTGATGACAGTTGGCCCATTCAAAGAGGGGAAACTGCAGGTTTACCTTCAAGGGTGATTGAGTCGGCACACTTAATGCGGCGAGAATAAACAGTGCCGGGTTTCCGGTTAAGGTTGTAAAGGGATGCGTCTGAACACATGCCAAGGAGTCCCCTACACGCTACACCGATTTCAGGTTGAAATACCGGCTGTGGCATGTGCCACCCGAAGGGTATGCCACCTGGAGGACAGAGTCGAGCATGTTGTCCTCCTGTTATCCTCATGTTGTCCTCATGAGAAGACCATTGGCCACGTTCTGATTTAGAATTTGGGAAGACAGGGTCTCCATCTGCCATCGTGTTTGAGATTAGAGGCCCATCCCTGTTGGAAACACTGTTAGTCTAACTCAATTGGATGAAAGCACCAAAATCCAGGATAGTGGCCAAGCTGCAAATATGGGAACTTTCCATATACTTGCATCGACAGCTAGCTACTTTTTTTTATTAAAAAAAAAAAAAAAATTTCCCCTTTGGCTTGGATTCAGTGCTGGAAAGGTATGTATACACCAGTGAGTGAAAGCTAGCCTTGCTTCCTAATCCTGTTTAAAAAAAAAAGAAAAGAAAAGCATTTTCTTTGTTCCCCTCCTCCTCCTTCTTTCTAATCAAGTGCTGTTGACCCTCATTACAAAAGTGGTGTGAAGAGATGAGTGTTTTTGGAGTCCTTGATTAGATGATCCTTCTCTCTCACTCGAGTTGTTTTATGGATTTGCATGGCAGGTTTCATGCCTTTGGTGAACCATAAGATTTTTCTGTCTCAGTTATCACACGATTTTTCAAAGCAGTGGTATTTACGTAATGCTCAGTGTGAGATTTCGTAAGTGATGCTCAGCGGTAAGTGAAGACAGGATATGCTGGATGTAAATTAGCGCGGGAAGCCAGGTGCGATAGGCAAACGAGATCTTCAGAGTATTGCGTCCCTTCTTGTTCTGGATTGAAAAATCATGAAGGAGGCATTTGCCAAGAAAACCTCATGCAAATACTTGTGTGATGAAGTCTTCCACCAAAATGGTTTCATCACATTAAATTCGCTTTTCCCTTAAGATTTTGGAGTTGTGTAATGATTTAATATTTGAGCAGTTCAGGCCGTTTTTTCTGATGCTTCTTTAGACTTAATTAAACATGTCCACCACCAGGCGAGTGACTTTTAACTTCTTCATGTAATCTAGATGCACAAAATATAATGCCCTGTAAAAATAGAGTCTTATTAGGATGTAAAAGGCGACCTACCTTTACAATGCAAGTATGAATCATTAAAATCTGCCTGCCGATGCAGTCGTCAGCTGGGGTAAGAAGCAGCAAAATTTTGGCGATTGGCGTTCTCCCTTTGGCACCAGCCTGTGCCACCACTGTGCTAATCAAATCACCTTGATTGCAGCTCAATAGCGTCTTGCGCGCCTCAGGAAATGTGTTACAATCCATCACTGGATTACAATGGGCAATTAACTCCAGCTTCGAAAAACCAAAAGTGGCTGCCCATGCACTGGTGCTGAATGATTTCTCCTGGACTATTTGCCGGTCTAAATAACGGGAACGCGAGCTCATAAGAGTGTTGTTTTTGGATTAATTAGGGTTCATTAGTGCTGTAAAGGCCAAAAGCGCATTATCCTGATTAGCGCCTGAGCAATTTTCATACTTCCCCTTCAAGTTAGCATATAGGATCAGTTGAATAAATCCAGGCATTCTTTTCTCCAGTCTATTTCTAAAGCCTGGGTGGATAAAACAAATTTCGGCTCAGCCGTGGCGAGAGCAGCCTCTGATAGGATCTTGCAAGACTGGAATTCAGTCGTGCTGCCAGCGTGCTGTATTTGATTTACATCACCTCGTTGAAGGAAAGTTAAAACTAAAACCGAATGACTTGGCAATGGCCTGGGCTTGAATCCTACTGGCCCAAATCGGAGGCTGGCTCAGGGGGTGCTGCCAGCTGCTGGAAAGTCCTTCTGAAACCTCAAACCACTGAATCTGAGGTCTGAGTAAAGGCTCATTCTTCTCTGTTTGGGCTTAGTTTGACCCTCCCTAACCCTCCCTACTGCTGAGAGAGAGAGAGAGAGAGAGAGAGAGAACAACCGAGACAAAGATGGTGAGAGACGGAAAGGGGGAAAAAAAGAGGACAAAGACGAACAAAGAGGGAGTGAGTGAGGGACAGATTGTGAGAAACAAAGAGCAAGCGAGTGAAAGGCCGAGGTGAGGGAAGGCAGATCTGGAAGAAGCACTTTCATTCCTACCACTGTGCACTCGGGGAAAGTGGTGATGGGGCTGAAATGCAAGGCGCTTGATCTACAGACCACTTATGTTAAAGATCTCGAGCTGTTAACATAATACATCGTATAAATATCCAGTGGGGATGTTTTAAAGTCTCCCTTCCTCTCTGTCTGGCCCTTGTCATTGTGTTCCCTCATGACTGGTCAAGTGTTGCATCCTAAATAACACATGCACTGTGGATTAGTGGTAGTGATGTCTGTAAAGGTTTATTAGCGACCCATTGAGTTGGAGGAGTGGGAGTGAATAGGCTTGGCATCAACAGAAGCCAGTTGATCAATACTCCACCCCCTCCAAGGCACCCTTACCCTAAACCCAGCTGTCCACTCCAAGACATTATTGCCTCCTAAATGGGCCACAGGCAAACCAGATTGAGTCGGACTCCTGAAAAAGTACTGGAAAATCTGAACACGGGGTTTAAAATGTTCCCTCGCTTAGCGTAATGCAATTAAACTTTTAAAGATAAGCCAGTGCTTTTTGCCTCAGAATCGATTTTGAAACTCACCCTGCTGTCTCTCTTTTTTTTTTTGTCTCCTGCTTTAGACATGAACTACTGAAACCGCTACAAAAGGAAAATCTGTGAACAATTTGAGGGAAGGAGCACCGTCTCATTCCTCTTCTTCAAAAGAACACTTTAAAACCATGATGCTGTTGTGGCTGCTGACCTGTTTCACTGCATTCGCCATTGGGATGGTTGCCCCATTCCCAGTGATCCCCACAGAGCAACCTCCGGAAATGAACACCTTCCGGGTGAAGGACACAATCTTGACTCACTTGACCATCCATCGCAAGACAGGTGAAGTTTTTGTGGGAGCCATCAATCGCATCTACAAGCTTTCTGACAACTTAACCGAGCTTCGCTTACACCAGACGGGTCCGATCGAGGACAACGCCAAGTGCTACCCACCACCCAGTGTCCGGGCATGCACCCACAAGCAGGAACCTTCAGATAATATCAACAAGCTCCTGCTGATAGACTATACTGGCAATCGGCTAGTCGCCTGTGGCACCATCTGGCAGGGAGTGTGCCAGTTCCTACGGCTGAATGACTTGTTCAAACTGGGTGAGCCTCATTTGCGCAAGGAGCACTACCTTTCGGGAGCCCGGGAGGCGAACGGCATGGTCGGCGTGATAGTGGGCGACGACGACGACGATCCAAATAAGAAGAGAAAGAAGGGAGATGGCCGCTTGTTCCTCGGTGCTGCCATTGATGGCAAGTCTGAATACTTTCCAACATTGTCGAGCCGTAAACTCGTCGAGGATGAGGAGAGTGCAAGCATGTTCAGCTTGGTGTACCAGGATGAGTTTGTGTCGTCGCAAATTAAGATTCCTTCAGACACCCTGTCACTCTATCCCGCCTTTGACATCTACTATGTTTACGGCTTTGCTAGTCGGACCTACATCTACTTCCTCACTCTGCAGTTAGACACACAGCTGACGCAAATGGACGCCAGCGGCGAGAAGTTTTTCACCTCCAAGATTGTCCGCATGTGCTCCAATGACACAGAGTTCTACTCTTACATCGAGTTCCCACTTGGCTGCACCAAGGACGGTGTGGAATACCGCCTGGTCCAGGCTGCATACAAGCACCGTCCAGGCAAGGCACTCGCTCAGGCTCTGGGGCTGTCCGAGGATGAGGATGTGCTCTTTGTGGTGTTCTCGCAAGGTCAGAAGAACCGGGCAAATCCACCCCGTGAGACCGTGCTGTGTCTGTTCACCCTTCGTCAGATCAACCTGGCCATGCGTGAGAGGATCAACTCTTGCTACCGTGGAGTAGGAATACTGTCTCTACCTTGGCTACTCAACAAGGAGCTTGCTTGCATCAACACGGTCAGTGTTTTTTTTTCTTTTCTTTTTTTTCTTTTTTTTTCTTTTCGCCATTATTCTTTTTCACAAGTGCAGCCATGTAAATTATGATGTAATAATTATTTTATTTCGTCAGGTGTCAAAGTATAAAACCCTTTTTAAGAATATGCTTAAAAGTGAGGCAAAATTTGATTTAAATTTGTTTCAGTAATTTTTGTTGGAAACAAACACCTGGACACCTGTTGGTTTTAAAATGTTTACTATTAGGTCATATAAAGTCATTGATTTGAAGATGGGTGTTGATGGATTGTATTCGCCTAATATTGACAGATACTCCAACTCATTACTGTCTTTACTGCTTTCAAGTCAAAAAATTATCATTTTGTTGTGAAAGGATTTTTTCTTTTTTTTTTAATCGTGATTCGTGAAGATACACGGCGGTGTACTAGTCAGCACGTCCAGCACATGTTTCTTTGTGGAGTTTTTTTGTGCTTGTCCAGAGACATGCTCATGAGGCTAACTGGCTGTTCAAATTGCCCCTCAGTGTGAATGGTTTTGTGTGTCTGTGTGTGTGTTGACCCCGTGGTGGTCTGGCAAGCTGTTCAGGGTGTATGGCTCAGGCTTGATTCCCCTGGCGACCCTAATATGATTAAGCATTTACTTCATGTTAAAAGATACCATGTAAAGCTACCATGATGGGTAGAGTTTAGTCCCTTTTATTTATGAACGTTGAGTATGAAAATGTTCCTCTCTGTAGAATTGCTTTTGACTGCAGGACGAAGGCGATGTGAGGACAGAGTATTTACATTGTGATAAATGATACTGCAATTAATTTTTGCGATGTATTGTAATCAATTCGAAAAATGTGGTATTGTAAAAAAATGTAACTAATAATACTAGTACTAATAAAAATAATAGTATAACCCCCCCACCCACCCCCCCCCCCCCCCCCCCCCGGTCAGTTTGTTGATACATGTATTGCGTAACTGTAGATATTGTGTTCAGTTATCTTTTCGTTCACCAGGCTGAGCTGGTGAGGGTTATTTGTTCCACCCATACACTGACAGAGATATTATTTATTTATTCATATCAAAAAGTGAAATGATATGAGGTGAAGTATGATCGGTCGAGGGGTTGTTATCCGCACCCTGACCTGCGCCAATTAATTCCACATGTTTTAAGGAAGCTGAATTCTATAATTGTTTAACTATTTATGTAAAATATTTTTTAAATGAAACCGTAATATCACTATGGCACGTGTACCCAACTATACTATAATCATTCAACTTATCCAGTGTGGAAGAACACTAGGGCTATCTGATGACTTTCCACCAATCAGAAATGAGAATATTTTAAATGAAGAATAATCTTAGTAGATCTTTTTCTTTCTGACAAACCAAGTTTTTTATTTTTTATTACTAGACTATTTGTTTACATGCAGCTCTGACAACCTAGTTAGAGGTTTATTACGTCGGTGTACACTGCCTTGATTTTATGTATAATTTTCCTTGAATGGTAGATTTTGCCTGGTGTACAGCGCTGCTCCGTATCACTCTGCTCACTTTAATCAATAATTTAATCAATAGAGCATTTTGGTTGTTTTTGGGAAAGGTCAATTTGTGGATCTGATTCTCAGTGACCTTATTATGATCTGATACAGGCAGGCTGATCAGTAGTGTGTGTGTGTGTGTGTGTGTGTGTGTGTGTGTGTGTGTGTGTGTGTGTGTGTGTGTGTGTGTGTGTGTGTGAGAGTGGCTGTTAAACACCATTTACACGTCTTAATCTGATGTAATCAATCCGTGATGAAAATCCGTCGAAAGATAAACAGCAAGGAAGCCGAGGTTTCTCTCCGAGCGCTAGGCGGCGGCGGCTAACGTTAAACGTGATGTGACATTTGAAACATTTGAGAAGAGGGTGTCTCCATCACATAAACACCTCTGAAGAGCTCTAAAGAGCATCGCTGATAGGAAAAGGGTAAATATTTTTGTTTTTTTTCGTATAATTGCCAGTGGAGGGTGGGAAAAAAATGATGAATAACCGCGGCGGTTATGACTTTATATTATTTATTTGCCTTGAGGCTTGCCTCTGGATTCCTTCCACATCTAACTGTCTACAAATCCCATTCAGCACGACACTTTTCAGCAAAAATAAAGGTACGGCATGATGTGACCTCACAGTTTTGGCTTCGGTTATGCTCGAGCTCTCCGAGAAATTTAATATTACTTCATTGAGCGATATTGCAAACAGCTGCTCATATAACGCTCAGTTCTAATGTGTTTTCCTAACTCACAGTCTGGAAAGTGTCAGTATTTACGGCTGGGTGGTATTACGGTACAGTATTAACATGCCACGGCTTTTCTGACAGTAATACGAGTATCATCATTTACTTTTTTTTGTTTTCTCTGACTTTGATTCAGTTATTTGACAAACTTTTGGTTTTATGCACTTCATACCGCTTGAAGTACAATAAGATTTATTAGGAATTTTACAGCTTTAGCATTACATTTAAAAAAAAAAATTATTCTAAGACACCCTCCTCACCTCCCACCCCCAATATAAAAAAAGTGCTATGTTGGATACATCATCCAGGATTTTCACGACCTGTTAAAGTTCAAGCTGGCTCTACATATTAAATTGTGATAAATTCGAATATAAGCAGTTTTTAAAATTTACATTCCCTCCATATGAGACAAAACCATATATTAAACCAATGCTAAGTACAATTTCTGGTTCTGGTTTGAATCCTGTACTGTTGCCTCCAGCAATTCCAAACATCACTGCTTACTACACTGCCAAAAAAGCTGCATATTCTCGCATTTTGTGATACCTCCTTTAATCGCCATGGCAAACTCCGGCAACATTACATTTAAGCATGGCTCACGCGGGGGCGGTTCTGACTGAAGCCGACAAAATATGACGGTGGTGTGGCAAAACAGCCTCAAGTGGGGGTGGGTTTGAAAGCGGTTCAGCGCAGTTTAATATGACGGCAGTGTGTCGAATCGGTAGGTGAGAACACGGTGTGGATAAAGTCGTAATGAGGTTGCATTGAGCGCAGTTCAGCAAGGTTGCCAAGGTGACAACGCGGCAGATAGATGGTGATGCATGGTTTTGAGAACTGCCGAGAAATGTCAAATATTTCGAAAATCTTGCGGTTGAAGGCGAACATCGTCAAGCTGTATGAAGCCAGGTTTATTTTCATCCAGAATTGGGTTCTTTTTTCTTTTCTTTTTCTTTTCTTTTTTTTTTTTTTTTTTACTGACAGCTTGAATTGGTGATGGAAAAATTTAACCACTCCATAAAGTCTTCTCCAGTACATCCCAGTGACTTTCAGTAGGGGGGGTTTAAGGTCCGGAACTCTGTGTTGCTAGTTCATGTGTGAAAATGATTCCTTATGCTCCCTGAACAATTTGAGCCCCAATAAAAATATATATATATATTTTTTCATTATCAGGGAGGGGAAAAAGTCCATTGATGTGACAACCTGGCCATTCAGTACATTCAGGTTGTCAGCTGACTTCATTATATTCTTGCATAATGTTGCTGAGCCTCAACCGATTACATGCTATAATCAAAGCTGAGGCTGCGCCAACAAAATATAGTGTGACCTTTTTTGGCCAGTCAGTGTATGTAGTATTTTTTTTTTTTTTATTCTTTTTAAATTTCAAGCCATTTTTGTTTATAAACAATTAGGATCACATATTCTCACTTATTTGCCAAAACACTAAATCCTACTAGGGGTGCACTAGGGCTGACACCCATCTCAGCCGACTCTGGGCGAGGGGGTCGTACACCCTGAACAGCTCGCCAGACCATCGTAGGGCAGCAAATACACAACCATTCGCACTCACATCCACACCTAGGGGCAATTCTGAACAGCCAGTTTGGCTAATGTGCATGTCTTTGGACTGTGGAAGGAAACTGGAGTAACTGGAGGAAGCCCATGCAAGCACAGGGAGGAAACACGAACTCCACACAGAAACGTCCCGAGCCTGGGACTCGAAACCAGGACCTTATGTTAACCGATATGCCACCATGCTGCCCACAATTAGAAGCAATCTATATAAATAAGTATATTATAATGTCCATCTTCATCAAAGATTTTGAATTATAGTTTATTATAGAGCGAATAATAGGGTATGTAATACATTTGCTGTAGAAGATGATGATGATGATTGGCCGGTGTTATTCATTAGCATCGTCTCTGCTGTAGCACATTTGATATTGCTCAGTTTAGTAACAGGTTTTATATTGATGAAGTTATTTTCAAGTGTTCGGTGGCCACAAATTGCTGCTTTATGACATTATACAGTAAACACACGTTATTAAAGTGATCAAGTATCTAATTCATATCCATTAAGTGCTTAGTCCCGGTCCGGGTCCCGGTGGACGAGGAGTTTATCCCGGGAAAGATGGAAATATATACAGGATGGTACGCTAAGCCTTAGAAGGGCATCGTTCTTATGTTATTTTACACCCGAGGGAAATTTAATTTGGCTTACTGACGTTTTATTGTTGGTAGGTAGGAGGAAACTGGTGAACCCCGAGGAAACCTACGGAACACAGTCGGCAAAAAAAGACTTGGAAGTCTTAGAGTCTATAACATTTTAACATGAATTCATCTGCAGACGTGCTGTCACCATAGTTTCGTCACATCCCCCTCCCCGGAAGTTTTTCCTTCCCATCAGCGTCGTATTACACTCGTACAGAGCCAAAATCTGGAACCGGGTCATGGGAAATTTTCTGCAAAGAGCTTGTTATTGTGATGAAGACAGTGATTTGTGTAGCTCGGTATACTGTGCAGAGAACAATAGCACAACACCTCCAAGGCCAAGCTGAACAGATGGACGTGAGAAAGAGAGAGAGAGAGAGATATGACCTGCTTCCTCTATTGAGGAGTGGTTGTGCTTGTTTTTATGAGGTAGCTCCAGGGTTCCCCGTGACTGATGCACATATTATTAGGGTATTATTAGAATGTTCGGATGCAAGGCAGCGACCCTGCACCTCATAATGAGGCTGTACGTGCCAGCCGCCTGGCCTCGCCTCGTTTACCGCATTTATTCTTCATAAGCATTCGGGGGGAAAAACAAGGCGCTCCTGTAAGCATGCCCCTCCCTGCAATAACACACACACACACACACACACACACACAGCCCTCTGACACACCCTACGATCCCCAAGATGGCCACTGGAACAAAGAACGAAAGGCAGCAGCAGAGACCCCGGATATTACGGATCCGGAATCAGCTCTGGTTACTCCAGTACCAGAAAAATTCAATCTAGAGAGAGGGACGGAATAAAAAGTGAGATGCTACTGTAGGAAAAAGTGCTGTGTCACCTTCAAGGATGAGTGTAATAGATAATCGAAATCATAGTGTGTGAATTATCGAACTGAATCGAGGGAGCAGGGCTTTAAATAAAACACCTGGGGATAAAATGCTGGCAGGTTATTAGTGAGTTAGAGGAGGTGATGTCATCAGTAGGGCAGGCTGACCTCAGTGCTTCAGGGTGTGTGTGTGTGTGTGTGTGTGTGTGTGTGTGTGTGTGTGCATTCATGCATGTTTCTCTATCTTTGCCGGAACCCCACATGGATATGAATATCATTTTGACCTTGAGGACATGGTGCATGTTGCATATATAAACACACGCACACACCCACACACGCCCAATCCTTTACTTGCTTATGGTTTAAAAGCAGTTTTAATTCTTGGGAACCACTCATTTGCTCCCAAAAGGATCGGACTGTCTGCCAGTTTTGACCTGTTGAAGATGCATGTTATGCTGGTCCCTTCTAAGAAAGAAAAACACACCCCTTTCACACAAAAAGCCATTTAACTCTTTAAGGTTGTTTTTTTTTTTTTTTTTTTTTTTTTTTTTTTTTTTTTTTTTTTTTTTTTTTTTAA
>JAOUQZ010000030.1:12904259-12920263 GCA_028564935.1 Neosilurus hyrtlii
TTTTTATTTTTTTTTTTTTTTTTTTTTTTTTTTTTTTTTTTTTTTTTTTTTTTTGTTTTTGATAAATTCTCCAGATTTGTTGAAATCGGCTGGTCCTCGCAAGGATCTAAAGAATGAACCTTGTGTGGACACTTGTTTGTTTTTATCAATATATAGAAACACATGCAAAAGATAAAGCACATACACACGCTGGTTTTTAACTAAAAGCAGTTTTCAGGCAGTTTGTCTTGTGGGGACCAGCCAGCAGCCCTCGTGAGGAAGTTATCTTTTTGGACCCCATTAACCTTCCTAAACACGCAAACCATTCACTGTGTGTGTTGTTGTTTTTATGAAAGCGATAGTTTCTCGGAAGAAACAGTTTTCCTTGTAGGAACCAGACAAATGTCCCCAGAAAGACAGGATAACAAGCCTGTTTTAACCTTGCGGGGACATATGTCCCTAATAAATAAAACTGCCTGTTTTGTACCCAACCCCCCCCCCCCCCCCCCCCCCCAAAAAAAAATTTAAAAATAAAAAAAAAACAACAACAAAAAAACCAAAAACAGTCAGCTGTCCCCACAAGGAATATATAAGTTGGTTTTTTTTTAACTTATTGGGACATTTAGCTGGTCCCCACAAGGTGCAGTGGACTAATAATTGTGTGAGGGGAAGGTCCTCAGATGGCTAGTAGATAAGTGTGTGTGTGTGTGTGTGTGTGTGTGTGTGTGTGTGTGTGTGTGTGTATGAGATACAGGACTGAAAGAGATAGAGAGCCGAAGGAGACTTAAACGTACGCACGGAGTCGATAGTTCACCAGAGTGGCTTAGGAGTGGGTCGACGTGGAATGACATCATCATCCCATCTTCCAGATGTTCGCTAACGCAATTGATTTTCAAATAATTCTTCACAAACTGCCTGTGTCATTCCTCTGTGTCACATCCGGAGCCCATTATAGCCAGCATTTATTAAAAAAAAAAAGTTTTCTTTTTCACCTGAAAGGCCACATGGTGATGATGAAGCCCTTATGCAGAATGAGCCACAGAGCTGGATGATGTCATACCTGTTGGGTGTGTGTGTGTGTGTGTGTGTGTTAGTGTGTGAGCGACGTGTATAATCCCAAAAGCACTCATCACTTCATGACGGGGCTTCTCCCCTCCCATTTCGCGTCGATTTCTTTATCTATTGCTAACCCTCATGCTGTGTTCAGAGCCGAACCAGGATCAAAATATTAGTGAGGTCCGCATTGCAGAAATGTGACTCACTACATAGTTAATTTCCCGCAATGCTGAATGTAGACTGTACTAAATGCTCATTTTTAATCTCTGCTTTGTTCTTGCTTCTCCTTAAAGTTTTTGATCGCTCATAGTCCATATATATAAAACACCATGTAGCGTTTAGATTTTATGCTAACATACGGTATGTCAGCTAAAGCTGCTCCGGCTAGCAAGCCGGCTAACAACGCTATGAGAGGTTGACATTTAAAAACTGGGAATTGGTGCCATTAACTCATTTATATCGTGTTTTGTGCAAAGCTATATTCAGATTAGCATTACGTCCCTTTTAAGAAGAAGCATGGCGTAGCAGGAGAGCTCAGCGTAATGGATACAGCTCCGTAACCAATTTATACTGTATATATTTTTAATAGTCTACCTCCTGTCTCATATTGCTTATTTCGTATTGAATTAAACATTTATAGATGAAATAAAACACCCAAGCCTTTTAAATATAAAAAAATCCAGACATCCTGGGTAGATACGGCCATGACTGTGCTCACTACTTAGTGAAGGAAGTCCTACCGGACACGACTCGCACTTTTCATTTTATTGCAGTAAGTGTGAGATTTGTTTTTGCTCCATATATCTGGGTTTCATCTCCGTTATCGATGCATAAACAATTTCTATGGGAAAAAAATACTCCGATTGCTATGCTTGTTGTACAATTTGACGGCGCGTGTGGGGTGGTGGTGATGGGGGGTGGGGTTGGGGTGGGTGGATAGGAGTGTAAATAAGACACGAGTAGAAGTGACAGCAAGTAAAATCACCTTGTCACCCTCAAAACACAATTACCTGATCTCATATCTCAGTAATATAATGTGGTTTTTATTTTTTTCCCCGTTCATTTTGCTGTAATTAATGAACAGCACACAGAGCAAAAGCACAGAAAGAGAAATGTTGTTATAATAATAATAATAATTATTTCATTTTCCGAACTGCTTTATCCTTTATTAGCGTCCCTGGGAGGCAGGACCCCACCCCAGCCGACTTTAGGCGAAGGCACCACGAAAAGCTTGCCAGACCATCACAGGGCAACACACACACACTCACACACTCAAGATTCACACTCATGCCTACGGGCAATTTGGAACAGCCAATTAGCCTAATGTGCACGTCTTTGGACTGTGTTAGGAAACCCACACAAGCACGTGGAGAACATACAGACTTCACACAGAGACACCCTGGCCGAGTCCGGCGATTGAACCCAGGACTTTTCCACTGTGCCATCCGATTTTCCGTTTTTTAGTAATAATGATTAATGCAAGCGTTCAGTCTGGCATCACAGGCCATGTTAACAACCCGGGGTCAGAGTAATTAGTATTTTCTGCTTGGGCTGCTTGTAATTTGCTTCATCTTCTAATAGTAATAATTACTTTTGCTCAAAGGAATTACGGTTAAATGCTTAATTGTACATACATGTCATGCACACACACACACACACACACAGATAAATGTACCAGGCTGAGGACTGTGTTAAGTAAGGAATGATGCATCATAGGAAGTGCTGCTGTAGGAAAATAATCAATAACTGTACAACCTTAGGGTTAATCTTTGTATACTGTAGTGACTCTCACTATGCACGTTCACTTCTGGCATCAATTAATAGTGTGTTCATTGTGCACATCCTGGTGTTGTCACCATAGAAACGATGACATAGTAATGTAAATGTAATGTTAAGACACTGACTAGAAGTAGAGTTGAGATTACTCTACGAGCTGCTCTTGTAGAAAAACAGGTTTAAAAGACTCCGATGTGATGCGGTACAAGTGCCTGCTTATGTCCTATTTCACCGACTGTAACTCTGTTTCTGCTCTGCAGCCAAAGCAGATCGGTGATGATTTTTGCGGCCTGGTCCTGAACCAGCCCCTCGGAGGGCTGCGGGTCATCGAGGGGTTGCCGCTGTACGACGAGCGGACTGACGGAATGGCCTCAGTGGCTGCCTACACCTACGGAGATCATACGGTGGTGTTTGTGGGGACACGAACGGGACATCTTAAAAAGGTAAGACGGAAGAAATTGAGAAATGCATGTGTGAATGTTTTTCGGGATGAAATGCTGTGCTGTTCTGCTGATTGAACAGATTGGGGAGTTGAATATGAGGTCACCGTAGAGGAGTGCTTAACAAGAGCGTTACAGGTTTTTCAGAAACTGATCCTTGTGAAAATCTGCGTGTGTGTGTGTGTAAGCACAGGTGCTGTGTGTGAGTGAAAGTTGGTCGAGGCAGAGCGAGTGAGAATGTGCCAACGAAGCTTTACAGGGGTCGAATTGCATTTAATCCTATTATACCACTGCACATGTGTTCATCCTGCAATGGGATATACTGCAACCCGCAGAAAGCATTCACCCTTCATTCCAAGATGCACACTTGCGTGCACACACACACACACACACACACACACACACACACACACACACACACACACACAGAGACGTGTATATATACCGGGAGCAATAATAAAAGACCACCTTTATGAGTCACAATATCTGTGAGCAGGGAACAGCTGGGAATGTTTAAAGAATAATACGGTCACTGCTGAGTTTATGAAAATACCGCACACAAGTCACAAACTGCAGTTTTTCCCTCTGCGCCATCTCACACTGTTGGCATTCAGGCATGTCAGCGAGCTGAAAGAGAAAGGGGGGCGGGGGCACATAGGGAGAGAAAAAAAGAGAGAGAACTCGCTGGGGGATTTTGTCACTGTAATGAAAGGTTCAGGCTGTGTATAATACGATAACCCCTGACACATGTGAGAAACGAGTGTGTTTATAAGAATGAAGCATCACTCTGTACTTTTCGCTTCAGCGTACACTTTACCAAGTCATCTGCGCACAACAAAAGATCTGACCAAAGATTAAATCTGATAAATTCATGGTAGAATGAAGGAGAGCTTGTTTAGTGGATCCTTTTTTTAATTAAAGGAAAAATTACTCATCGAAATTAATTCTGTGGTGAACGTATTACAGCTTCAAAATGCCCAGCATGAAGGTTCTGGGTACGCGTCCCGCGCTTGGATGTTTCTGTGTGGAGTTTGCATGTT
The DNA here is from genome assembly GCA_028564935.1 of Neosilurus hyrtlii. Taxonomy (NCBI): domain Eukaryota; kingdom Metazoa; phylum Chordata; class Actinopteri; order Siluriformes; family Plotosidae; genus Neosilurus; species Neosilurus hyrtlii. The sequence goes on from JAOUQZ010000030.1 coordinate 12,908,551, forward strand.
TTCTCTGTGCTTGTGTGGGTTTCCTCGGGATACTCCGGTTTCCTCCCACAGTCCAGAGACATGCATATTAAGCTTAATGGTTGTTCCAAGTTGCCCCTATGTGTGAGTGTGTGTTGCCCTGCGATGGTCTGGGGATCTGTTCAGGGTGTACCCCGCCTATGCCTAGTGTCGGCTGAGATGGGCTCCAACCTCACTGCGACCTTAATACGAATAAGCAGTTAAGCAAATAAGTGAAGTTTTTTTTTCTGTTATTTTATTTTATCTATATAATTTTTTTATTTATTTCACACCTTTTTTTTTTAAATTGGATTTTGTTTTTTTTCTGCAGGAATTATTTACAATTTGCATCTTGCAACCTTTTTATTTTACATCACACGAGGCAGCCATGTCCTAATGGATAGAGAGGCAGGTTTGGGACTGAAAGGTTGCTGGTTTGATTCCCAAACCAGCAGGAAGAATGTGTGGCGGTGGGGGAGTGCTGCATCTTCCCTTCCTCCACATTCATGGCTGAAGTGCCCTTGAGCAAGGTACCTATCCCCCAACTGCTCTCCAGGTGCCCCCTATGTGTGGCAGCCCACTGCTCTGAGTGTGTGTGTGTGTGTGTGTTTGTGTGTGTGTGATCACTGTTTACGTGTTTGTGTGCTCACTTTGGATGGGATTTTGGATGACTTTGGATTTGTTGCTTAGTGCTGTATTTTCCTTATTCTTGTGAGAATGTAGCATTTTTTTTGTTTCACACTGTCTTTAGAGGGCATTGTTTTGTTACCGCAGATACAGAGGAGATAATTCATGAGGAAAAAAATATAATGTAAAGGTTAATCGGAGAGGAAAAAAAAACAGCCTTGAACAAAAGGGATAACGATCAGGTTTCGCCGCTCGCGACTGAAGGAAGGAGCTCTTTTGTTTATCTTCTGTCTTTCTCACTCGCCAATTTCCCAGTCCCAGAATGCAATGCAGCAACACAATGCAAGGGCTCTGATTTACTGTATAGGCTTGGCTATTTAGTGAGCTCACGAGTGATTCTGAGTTATGACACGAGTTGAATGCCAGTGATGGTGGTATTAGGTGACAAAGCTAGACAGAATAACGGAATAAAGTGCAAAATAAATTTTCGGCTATTTGGTAATGATAATGATTATTTTTACTAATTTAGTCACAGCTGATTTCCACCCGTCAGTTATGCCTGTCTTTCACACCACCACCAACCGGGTGGCGATAGTAAATACCTGCTTAGCCTAAGACATGAAATGCTTACTGTCTCCATCTTTGCAAACTGCTGCACATGCATATTCAGGAGCAGTGTGACACATTAGTAAAACCCGTCAGAGGCAAAGTAAACCTGCCCGTTGTATATATGAGCTCACTCTCCTCACCTTGAGCTCAGCCAATCAGCTCCCATGGGTCAGCGGCCACGCATGGCTGCTAGCATCAACAATAGGTAATGTTCATTTCATTATGCAATAAAAGCCAGATTAAATATGATATCCCTAATTATTAACATGCAAGATGTTTAGTGTGGGTGACACAGTGGCTTAGTGTCTGGCATTTCCACCTCACCGCGAGAAGGTCCAGGGTTCAAGAAACCGGTCTTGGTGAAGACTTTTCTGTGAGGAGTTTGTATCTTTTCCCTGTGCTTGCATTGGTTTCCTTTGGGCACTCCGGTTTCCTCCTACAGTCCAAAGACTTGCACATAGTTAATGAACTACTGATTAGTTCATGAGGTTGTCATGTGTAGTGCATAATTTTGCCCGCAGGTGTGAGTGTAAATGGTTCTGTGTGTGTGTGTTGGCCCTGCGATGGAGTCCAGAGTCGGATAAGATAGGCTGCAGTCTCACGTAACCCTAGTAGAATTATGTGATTGGACAAATGCAGATGTTCAGATGTGTTAAGTCTAGTAAAACAGCAATTGTATTTATTTCCCAGTTCTAATTTTGGGCGAAGTATGCTCTCAGTATTCAACAGGGAAATATAAACACCTGATTATTTTGAGGCACTCTCAGCCCTGGGGGTCAAAGGCCAGCCCTTGGAGACAGGGCCCTGTTTTGTTTTGCTGTTATTTATTGAGTTTATGTCCATGTCCACTTTGTGTCCACGGTGTAATACAGCACTGCTGCTCGCAATCAGATGTTCACACGGCTTCGGGGGCTCTCGGACCTCGTTCTGGATGTATTCTGTCGTCGTCTGGTTTGGAACAACCCAATTTTGTCTCAGCGGCGATAAAATCACATCACATTTTGTATGTTATTTGCCGTGATGATATCTTTAAAGCACACTCTCTTCCATCATATGGGCTGTGGATTGAATAGGTGTCATAATAAACAGTCAATCTGTGGTCGAATATTTTTGTCTGTCCAGAAAACATGCTATCAGTGCAAAGAACAGAGGTTTTTGTTTTTTTTCCCCCCTTTTTTTGCAGAGCGGTCGAGTCTGCATTAAGGGAGATGTGGTGGTGCATAATTAATCACATATTGCTTCTTATCACAGTTACAGTGTCTGCAATAAGCTAATGTTGATGGATTGTGATTAATGCAGGCTTTGCATCAGTATCAGCTTTTGTGGGCGAGTATTTATGAGCGAGCCTGTTGAATTTGCATGGACTGAGTTGTACTGAGGGACCGCACGACACAACGAACACAATCTGTAATCGAGTGTGATGTAAAAGTGGCGCGATAATTTCAGCCGCCGTTTCTCTGACATGTTAAAATGGAGTGTTGTCGAGAATATGTTGCAGTTCAGCTTTCGAATGCAAACAGATTACCTGCTGATACAAGCTGCCAATCAGGATAAGCCTGTCTGGGCCAGCCAATCAGCGCAAATCTCGTGTACTAAGTCAGTCAGTGCCAGCCAAATGGAGCTATCGAATCAGGGCCTGCCTATCAGGACCAACCAGTCTGCACCAACCAATCAGAGCAAGTCCACAAGGGTCAGCTTGTTGGATACAGCCAATCAAGACTGACATAGGGGATGGACAAGATTTTGATTGGTTGAACCGGACACCTAAAGGGCAGTGGTGGCTCTGTGGTTAAGGCTCTGGTTTACTGATCAGAAGGTTGGGGGTTTAAGCTCGAGCACCATTGAGCTGACACTGCTTGGCCCTTGAGCAGCAGCCTTAATCCTTAACTGTTGGGTTATATAAATGAGATCGAAATGTGAGTCGGTCCGGATGAGGGCGTCTTGCAAACGCCATGAATGGAAAAATGTAATAGAAATGACCGAGTATCATCACTAGTACAGCTTAAAACGAACCTATTACATTCGTATTTAGCTTTCACGCTTAACCGATCTCACAAAGATGCGAAAGAGATTTTCTTTGCCGTGAGATAATTATTGAGGCTGTTGAAGCCCTTAATGTATAATTACCCCCCAAAAGTGAAAAAATGAACACCTTGTTTCCGTTGCCTTGCTGCTACATGCAGGAGAAGAAACAACAAATCACCCGAGTGTGCATGTATGTACGAGTAAAAGCAGGAGGGATTTTCCCCTTCCGTAAGATCCAGCTGTGTTTGTGTGTGCGTATGGCTCTGATTGGTGTCTGTGTGGGTGTGGCTATGATGAGGCCATTAATCTACAGATCAAAAGCTGTAAACACAGAGAACTCCTCATCTTAAAATCTGCAATCAATTAAACAATGATCGAATGCTGGGTTCCCTTCTGGCTAAGTGCTCGACGGTAGTCCGGCCTGTGTGAAACGCCGGGATTATAAATCATGTCTAGCCAAACAATAATGCAGTAATAGCATTAAACTCCGTCCAAATGGTTCTCTAACAGCGCATTTGACAACATGCAGCGGTTTGGTGTGTTAATCCACCTGAAGGGCGCCGGTGCAGGCTGGGTAATTGCCTCCGATCTCCCTCCTGCCTCTGCCTGTTTGTTTTGGCAGGAGAAGAAAGAGCGCAGGCCTCTTTTCTCAGGCCGCGCGGAAATCGCCCATGAGCCGTCAGCACTTCCTGTCCCTGCAGAGTGGTGCTGGAGTTAACAGGAGACAGAAGGAGACAGTTATCGCACTCTTTTATAGCCGACACAAGTATATTTTTATTGGCCCGGTCAATTTCTAGTCACACGTTTTTGTTTTTTTTTTAGCGCTGTTTGTAAAGTGAATATTTTGTTATATCGCAATAATTGCTTGATTGCTGCCATCATCATCATCATCATCATCACAATGACATATGACGTAAGCAAAGCCTCTTAACTTCCTTGGAAAAATCTGCTGACAAACACGTTCGATTTTATCAGAAGCAAAGAACTTGCTGGTTTTGTTGAGTTTCTGATGGAAGTAAACTATTTTCACTTTCATTTTGATCATTCCGTACATTAGCAAGAACGCTGTTCAGTTCCCTGCTGAAAGTCGTGCCAGTACGATTTAGCCCTCACTTTATTATCTCTACCTAAAGAGAGCCGTGTGGCTTTTCTTTTTATTCTTTAGTCCCTCATTCCTTTCCTCGTCTGCCCAAACCAATCAGTTTCATGCTAGCATCACAATTAACGTTATCGCTCCCGTCAACTTGAGCATCACTGATTTTCCGCGCTGATCGCTGAGTTTCCATATCTCTGCTATATGTAACTCAAATCGGCGAGACAGTATAGCCGCATTGCATTCTGGGACTTCTACTGCGTTAATGTTTGATTTCTTAGTAATGTGATGTTGATGCTCACATTTCAGTAATGAAAAGTTAAAAAAAGCTGTTTTTTTTGGGGGGGGGGTTGTTTGTTTTGTTTTTTAAAGGTACAAAACAAAACGAGTATTTTTTATTTTTTTTTTTTTTTGGATTTGAGATTTTTAAAGATATAAAAAGACAGCACCAACCAACAAATCAGCATCTGAATCACTAAAGATTTCAGTAATGTAACAATAGAATCTTCTGCGTTTTGATTCTATTAAGAATTTGTATTTGATTAACAAATATCAGATAATATAATAATATAAGATAAATTTAGTATAAAATGTAGACACGTCATAGTTCTAAGGAATTATTACAGCTTAATCACTATTATTGCCACAGACCAAAAAATGTTACTGAATAGCAATTAAATTAGGCAAGATAAATCTTATTAACTGTTCGCACTCAGTGCCTAATGCGACTCTAAATGCATGCTTTATTAAAGGTAGGAGCATTCAGAGGGTGAAACTGCATAAAATACTCATATACTGTGCTAAAATTAACTGTTCATTGTAAAAATATTGTGCGTAATTGGCATAAAAATAATCTGAAAATATTACCAAAAAGGTTATTTCTAACATTTTCCAACATATTAAAATAGATATATTTTTAGCATTTATTCATTTCCCGAACCGCTTAATCCTACTACAGTCGCAGTGGGGCCGGAGCCTTTCTCGGCTGACTCTGGACGAAGGCGGGGTGCAGCCTGAACAGCTTGCCAGTCCATCACAGGGCAACACACACATATACACACACACACACCACCACCATCACCACCACCACCACCACCATTCACACTCTCGCTCACATCTTGAAGCATTTTGGAACAGCCAATTTGCCTAATGTTGCATGTCTTTGGACTGTGGGAGGAAACCGGAGTACCCGGAGGAAATCCATTTGCAAAAACATGCAAACTCAACAGAGAAACGCCCTCGCCAAGCCTAGGGTTTACACCCAGTAAGTGTTAACCACTTCGCCACCATGCCGCACATTTTAACATTAAAGAAATATTTTTAAAAATGAAAATATAATTAAATATTCCATTTTACTATCTAATATGAAATACTATATAATATGATCACATGAAAGTAATACTTTTTACTTGTACCTATTCCTCGGTTTAGTTCCTAGTCTTTGTTTCAGTCGGTCATCGAAACACAAATTACAGTATATAAAATGTAATGTGTTTCAGAAAAATTTTTAGCATTCAAGGTCATGGGGGTCATATGAAATATGCACGTGGCCATGTAAATTCAGATATGTAAAATTTGAAATTATGTCAAGGTGACCCAATTTCAATAGGCTTAAAGACCTTGACACTAGGTACAACCGGTATGAATTGGAAACCGATCAGACCAAAACTGCACCCTCCAGCGGGCATTTCTGATTACTTGATGATTCAAGACCACGCTTGGAGCACGATTGGGTTATAGAAAGGATGCGGGTTGCATCCCAGAGATGATTGTGTTTCCAAGTTCCGAGATCCCCTACGATGGCGCATCAAGGTCTGTTGCGATCCCAACGCTCTATTATGATTGGCGTCATATCGTAACACACCATAGTAATCTGTCAAGTATTGCGGCCGTCAGCGAGATCATCACGAATCCACCAGATTCCCTCAGGATCATCACGATTCGATCCCATGACCCTTCCGTGCTCAGTACAGTTCTCTCAAATAATGGAGGTCACAGACATCATGCCCCAGTGTAAACCCAGGGCAACCTCCCAATCATAGGTGAATCCTGCCTTACATGAAAACGTGCCTTTCATCATATTTATTCACTAAATTCTTCGCTGGATCCCATATCTGACTATTTATTGGCACCAGGCTTATTTTCACTTTGTTTTATTTTTTTTATCAGATACGTTGTTCCAATTTGTGTTCCCCTCTTGTACTGCGCAGTCTTTGTTGACACAGCGGAGTCCCTTTTTAGCCAGAACGGTGGATGTGTTATGATAAGCTATGGCGAGATTTCAATGGATGACAACAACTAAATGCGAATGCGGGCTGTGAAAATCGAGGAAGGAACCGTGACAATGGCCAAAGCTCTCGAGATTGACTTTGAAGCTCCGAGCTTTCACAAATGGGTCAGTACTGGAGGAAAGCCAGGCTGAATCAGCGGAGCGGAACAAGGTGAAATTTTCAGAATGGATTGTACCAGGCTATGCCTAGTTTCACCTTTCTGTTTATATTTCTGTGGAACTTGCAGACCACATCTGCTTCAAAATCCCACTGCGGCCCCCCAGCGGGTTGCTGTGGCAGGGCCATTTCTACTCTGGATGTAAAGCCAAATGAAAATAAATAGAAGTCACCATTTCCCCCTGCACCTGCTATCTGCAGCATGGCTGCAACAGACTCCTCATAATCTCGCCTCTGGGAAATAAACTCGAGGCTGTTCGGGATTTTTTTATGGAATTCTGCAGCTATGGATATGTGCATGTTTCATGAGTCTATATATCAGCTTGGGGTGTGTATGAAAGGACGTGTGTGTACGCACTTGAACTCCTGATAAGGCGGTTTTTATGTAGCGTTAATGTATAGTCTATTTAACAGCTAAAAAGCTCTCGAGGTAGCCGCCATATATCACCAGATAAATCCAGCACTATTGAGTCAACCTCCAAGCTGCCCCGACCTTGTCCTTCCCTCCTGTAGCACTGAGTGGCGGAAGCTGTTGTGTGCTTTTATGAGAGGGGCCATATCGCGCTTCATATAGCGTTATTACCACGCTCATGTTTTATAACGATGAACGATCGTTTCTGATTTCTCATGTAGGTCATACTTCATGTGGATCACTTCTCAATAAAATGATTGAAAACAGACCTAGATTTCATAGGCGACTCTGGTTTCACACTTTAAAATTAGGAGGAGTTATTCAGGAAGCGGTCAGATGTGAATGAAATCCAAATTCAGAATCGTTTGATGGAAAGGACTCTGACGACGCCACTGACTATTTTCAGGAAATGATCACAAGGGCTTATAAGAACAGAATTCATCAACGGCGACAGTGTTGGGAAAGATTATGACCGATGATAAATAACAGGAGTGAAGAAAACTCTGGGCGAAGGTTGGGTACACCCTAAACAGCTTGCCAGATTTGTCGCAGGGCAACACACACAACCAGTCACACTTGCATCCACACCTAGGTACCATTTGGAACAGCCAGTTAGCCTAATGTGCTTGTCTTTGGACTGTGGGAGGAAACCGGAGTACTCCAAGCAAGCACGAAGAGAACATACGCAACTCCACACAGAAACACCCGAGCTCAGAACTCGAACCTGGGACTCTCTTGCTGTGTGGCGGACATGCTAACCACTATGCCACCATGCTGCCTGGAGTGAAAACGCAACAGGATCGTTGTATTCAAATAGCATTAAATACTTAAAGCGTTCACCTACATGGACTTCCCTAGGCTCTGCAGAAATCATGCTGAGACCTCGGGGTGTGGTGGGTGGTGTTACATGGCGCCCCACGCATATACAAAGGAACCTAGGAAAGTCCGCGTAGATACTTTGCTCCGGGAGGTACACGCTGTGGTCGAGTAAGGCTTGGATCAATGTGTTCAGCACTCATGCAAGGTAAAGACGACCGATTTCTTTCAAGTGACTCAAAGAGTCGAGAACATGATGATTTGACCTACAAGGTATTAGAGTTGCACAAAGTTGGAGCGGTTCATAATTTGTCAGAATCATGGTTGATTGGCTGACTACACATACATGAACTAGGAATTAGATATTCCGTTATTGAACTTTCGTTGCACGTACTTGTGTACAGGTCAAATAATGTACTTTTGCACACCTCCCTGGACAAAAAGAATTAGTCTCATGACTCATTTCTTTCCTCATCTTAGTTACGCTTCGTCTTATCTTTATAAGAGCTCTAATCCTGTAAAGTAAAGATTCTACCAGCGGCCTGAGTTCCTGTTAATTTTAGCTCGATTCTGCACACACTGGGTTGCAGTTCAGCTAGGGTTCACAGTGAGGCCTCGTTCCACGTTTCACCTGCTGTTTTAAATAATTGCGCATGGGATTTTATGGGAATGAGGCCTGGTTAATTTGGAGGTCAGCCAAAGTGTCCCCATGTTCCATCAGGTTCATGAGGTTTCCACACTTGAGACTTGAATGGTGACCATTATTCTTGTCTCTTGTTGATTTGCAGAGAATTCCTGTTGGTGGGAAATGAAAGAGATGATTGGAGCTCGAGCTTGCCCCACTATGAGCTTGCCGGTCTCTCGGCTTGTAGTGGTGCTGAGCTTCATTGTGGTTTTATTGCAAGTAGACGTCTGAAAAAATTTACCTATATTTTATAAGCACTCCACGCTCCACCTTTATTCGAATGCACCAGTCATGGTAGCTACTCGCCAGGTTCTCACGTTACATGTTTTTTACGCCAGTTATCAGTGCTGGGCTGAGATGAGCATAATAATGCAAGTCATTTAAAATCCGTTTTACTAGAACGCAGTAAGAAGGTTTTGTCGTCCTGTCTTAGCATCCCAGCTGTGTCTCCACAACCTCCCCTTGGGTCCTTCAGTCTCCACCCTTACATCAGCTTCAGATCATGCGGTATGATATTCAGATCCTGACCTTCATCGGTCATCTTCCGATCTGCACGAGAGTGGGCGCCAAACCAAGCTAATTCCACCGTATAAATCAGAGAGCAGTGCCTCAGTGATTTACGAGCTGCCTCAGTTCTCGGCCACGTTTGATCGTCGCTAAATCTGTTTGCTGTAAATCGGCTGTCAACGGACTAGCCAGAGACATGTAGCATTTGAAACAGAGCGACGGTCGCCTCATGCCACGTTCAGGAACCAGAGCTTTGTTGGTGCAGCATGGAGGAGGATGTTATGTTTTGATTATATTGACATGACTTACAGATCAGAAGAACAAAACGTTGGATGCTTGATGATTTCGTGGAGTGCTTTAATATTGATGTGTCAGAGGATGACGTCATGTGCTGTCTTACAGCGTTGGACGATGAAGTACATATTACACAATGTGTTCGACTACAGTGTTACATAATAATATTGTAACTTAAAATAATCTCCTAATAATTTCCACCTTCCCTAAAATGCGCTGTAACTGAAAGTTTCTTTAAAATGATCTAAAATATGCTTTGTATATAGACCGCTCCTATTGGATAGCAAAATTAAATTATATAAATGTTTTTAAACCTGAACGATGCTGGTATATTTTACCAGTGTGAAGATCAGCTGGGTTGTAACTGTTCTGTTTTAATCTAAGTCAGGAAGTCGAAGGCTCTTAAGTTCCAGAAGTCATTCAAAAAATTTTAGGGTTGTTGTTATGATATTGGGGGCAGCTGTGGCCTAATAGTTGGAGAAGTGGGTTTGGGATTAAAAGGTCACTGGTAAGAATCAGCAGGAAAAATGTGTGGCAGCGGAGGGAGTGAGCAGCCTTCCTCTACCTTCATGGCTGAAGTGCCCTTGTGCAAGGCACCTAACCCCCCAACTGCTCTCCAGGCGCCACAATGTGGCGCCCCACCGCTCCGAGTGTGTGTGCTCACTTTGGGTGGGTTATATGTAGAGCCAAATTTCCCTTGAGGAATTAATACAGAATGTCCAAATAAATAAATAAATAAATAAATGAAGATTGAATACGTGGACATATTTTATAGCCAATTGTATCCCTCCAGGATATTACTTTTCAGTTTAAGATGTTTAATTTGGGGCAGTGGGGGTTCAGTGGTTAAAGCTCTGGGTCATTGATCCAAAGGTCAGGGGTCCAAGCCCAAACGCCACCACTGTTGGGCCCTTGAGCAAGGCCCTTAACTCTCAACTGCTTAGTTGCATAAATGTGATCAAATGTAAGTCATTCTGGATAAGGGTGTGTGCCAAATGCTGTAAATGTAAAAAATTTGAAAATGATTAATAAACTGCTTGGGTTTTTTATAGGTTCTGTAGGCAGTTTGTGTGAATATTAAACTTGCAGTAACCTAAAGATAGGACCATCCACAGGCAACGAGCGGTTTGAAAGATGCGAGGTGAAAAATTGCTGCTCGTGTTAGCACAGAGATACAAAAAGGCAAGACGACATGGCGCCATTTTTTTAATTGCATATTCCTGCATATTTATAGATCCTGTCGGGAAGGATGAAGACATAGAGATGTTTCTAGTCCATTTCATTACTTTCTCTGACATTAAAAATGAAAACCATTTATTACACTGCACAGACTCTAAGGTTATAAAATGAGACACGTTCGCAGTGTTCCTCTGATTAGCAGGCTGATTTCTCTGGTTTGATGCAGGTGTGTGATTCTTCAGCACGTTACTGATTTTTAGTGACGGTTAGATGAGACCGAGCCAAGCCAGGGTCACAGCCGTGGACCCTCTGCCTGCACAGCTTGAACTTTACACTGCAGTTTGATGCAGCCTCATCGATTTCCAACCTTTTGCCTTGTTAAAAATGCCATTGAAATGTCATTGGATTTAATAGAAACTCTTTCCGTTTTTGACATTTCGCTCTTCTCTGCCCTGGAGACCAATAAAGCTTAATAAAGCTCTTAAACAGGCGGCCATGCAGCACCGAGGGCTTTGTGAATCCTGATGCCTTTGGCCGTGATAGTCACCTGCTGCTGAAGCTCCTGATTAGTGTAAGTGGGTGTGAAATATTAAGGCTAGGAAATTTGCAAGGCAGAAAATCTCCATAAGCGGAATAAACGTCCTGGGTTTTAAGTGTCCTAAATTCGTTTTTTTTTTTTTTTTGGTCAAAAATAGCTTTTTTTTTTTTTTTTGGATCAGAAAGGGATGTGAAAGGATGGTGAATAGCCCTGTTTATAGAAGACTTCATCGTTTTCCAAAGATTTGCATATGTTCTGTCTGTATTAATCACTTGTTGTTTTTTTGATGTTCACCGGTGTGTGAACCTAAACTTTAAATCCGCTTCCCAGTCATGTGTTTGTCATGAGGAGCAGAAAAGCCTGAATAAGTTTAATAGTGTGAACCTTACTTCATAGGGATGGATTAAAAACGTTATTAAAATATTTTAAATTTGTCTTTGTGTGTGTGTATGTATGTGTGTATGTATGTGTGTGTGTGTGTATA
>JAOUQZ010000030.1:12950041-12963381 GCA_028564935.1 Neosilurus hyrtlii
TATTTAGCTAGGTCTTATTTTCGGGGTAGGGCTTATTTTGGACCGTTCGGCTGAAGTAAGGGTAGGTCTTATTATCGTGGAAACATGGTAGTTTAGCAACAGAAGCCAAGCTAGTCAGCTAGCTAAACATGGCACTATGCTAGTTAGATTAGCTAACATTACCTAATGTTTTCTCTGTATCTTACTGTGTATGTATATATAATAACCTGAGCTAAATAATATAATAATAATGGCACAGAGGAGTTATTAACATTGAACACAACGATAACGTGAAATACAAGAGTAAACAGAAGAGAGTGCTAACAGAAACGTGCTAGCTGAGTTTGCAAGGTGGCTAGTTAACATTAGTACTCATGAACCCAAATGCTACTAACTCAGGAATTTATAATACCAGAAGAAACAGAAATTTATTCCCTGTGCCTTAATTCCAATTTCAAAGCTCTGAACTGGAAAAAAAAAGATGTTGTAGTCGTCTGTTTGAGCATATACAGCTTTCTTTATTCAAACAAGTTAGTTAGCTTCAGGCTAATTGCTATGTTGTGTTTTTAAAAGTGATGCTAAGTACAACTTGTAAAGGAAATGCTAGTGGTGGTCTCCTGTTATAAAGTATGTTGTCATCAAATCAAATCAAATCAAATCAGGATGTATGACCCGAATTACACTCCTCATCCAGGGGGGGGAAGGATTTAGGATTAGCTTAGCCTGATTTCAAGACCACAGGCTAAGCTCCTGAGAGTTGTAGCTAAGCTCATCGACAGGTTTGTATATTAAGTGTATTAAGACTGCTTAAATTGGCATCCCTATCTCTGTGTCTCTGAAAAGGAGAGAGAGAGAGAGAGAGAGAGTTGCCCTACTGTCTTGCTTGTTAAGGAAATGGTAGATTGTGCTCATCCACTATGGACTGAGCGATAGAGCCGGGGTATAAAATATAGAATGCCTCTCATGTAGTTTTGTGTGTCTGAGCTGAGAGATTCAGGGAGGGGAGGGAAGGTAAAACATGGAGCGACGATTAGAGGAGAAAAGAGTGCGTGAACAGAGAGAGAAGAAGATGAGCGAGAAGGCAAAAGCCACCTGGCTTCTCTCAGTCTGGGGCTAATGATTTTGTCAAGGTTTCAGGTTTCAAGGCCACAAAAGGCCAAGCCAAACACAATAAACATGGCCTGTCGTAAATTTTAATCAACCCACCACTGTTTATCCGTGGAGTTTAAAACCAGCATGTGGGTTGGACGGTTTGTAAATCAGAGCAAGTGTCTGCTGATGAACTTGTCTTTATTTGGATTGAGATGGTCATCGTTGGCGACCGCAGTTGTCTTGTTTGTTTATGAATTGTGTTCATTGTTCAGTTGGTTTGAATATATATAAAAAAAAAAATTAATTCGAAGGCAATCCAGTTGTGCTGTTGAGTTATTGGGACTCAACTGCTCTGCTTGGACACTTAAAACTTTTTCAGGAGTTTAGGAACCTTTTCGCCCTAGATATCAGAGTCTGGGTAGTACTTGAGTAGGTACTCATCATTGCTAATTGGGGAAATACCAGCTTCTGCTGAAAAATTAACGTAAAAAGAATGGCTAGTTAGTTTTTTTTGTTTTGTTTTGTTTTTTTGGAAAAAGCTGATTGTTGATAGTAATTCTGTGATTACTGTGATTATCACTCTGCCAGTGAGGTTTTATTTTACCCCTTAGTTTAAAACGGAATTTCTACCAGAGGTGGGGCTTTGGAAAAGGAAGTCTCCGTTACATTTCGAGACGATTCAGGTCTATTTCTTAATCCAGGATTTTTTTACGGATGCTTTACCATTGTGGGAGAGGACAATTTTTGACATTTTGGTTCTAATGCGTAATTCCTGGACTTGGTGCAGTTTTGTGCCCTCTGTGTGCTCTTGTTTATGAAGGTAATAGGATTTTTGGCAAGATAAATGATCCTGATAGTTTATTAGGTATAATGTAGGAATTACAGAGATATTTCTACCGCTATAATTTTTTTATATAGAGTTATCTGGAGTCGGATGGACTCCAATGGTGACCCTGTGCTTATTATTTAATGGTGTTCACTTAAATAGTCTGATATTCACATATCTCCAAAGAAACAGGAAATCTCAGGTTCAAGAGTTAGAATTAACTCGATAACATTATATGATATAAAAGTTGTGAATTACGTCTTGAAAAGCAGTAAAACTTTTAGATCTTGATTGGAAAATGCCAAGAAGCCTTTAGACCTAATGGGCAATTTTATAATGGGAAGCAAAACACTATTTCTAATGATTTTTTTTTCCTTCCAGCATGGAGAATATTTTAACCTGATACTGGCAAAAAAATGCAAAATTTTAAGTAATTATGGTATAGATAAGAAGGTCTATAATTAGTACATAACTGATGCGATCTTAGAGAAAGCGTATATTTAAACATTCTCCAGTGTACTTTTCCAAAATCTCAAGAACTGGTTAACTTTTGTTTGGGGTAATTCTGCAATGTTCAATATCATGACTACTGTTAATTATGTGTGGGGGAAAATTGTCTGTTTTGTCCATAGTAAACAGCTAGCAGCCTGGCAGTATAAACTCAGCCGTCTGCGTCAGAGTCTTGTTAAGCCGAAGGGCACTCCAGCATAGCGCAAGAGCTATTAATTGTGTTTGCTTTCAAACATGGCGACATGATTGTTGTTTGTCCTTGCTGATACTGTACGTGTGTACTCATTTGGCTCGGCTGCTGAGCCAGTGCGTTGCCGAAGAACGCGCCCGACTTTGTACATATAAAGCAGGACACTGTGGCAATTTAATGTTGTACTAATGCTTCGTTATCTCAGAGCAGTGCCTTGTCCAACAGAGACTATCTGTGTTGATTGTTTAATTGTCTGATGCCGTCGGTTTAAGTATGAGTGTGCATTTGAGACTCCAGGCTGAGTTTGGACTAAATGAGCAAAGTGCTTAGTGACAATTAGCGCAAGTCAACGCCGTGAGTCCCCGCTGTGTCTGAATGGACTTATTTTCCAGACACTTATCACAACGATTATGGAAGAGAGCAGGCATGACCTGGATAATGTGGACATACTAGTGAGCCTGCACCTTCCCTTCTATTCTTCTCTCACATATAAACACTCGAGCAAGTGGGGGAAAAAAACAGTTGGCACCTAAATGCTAAGTTGATAAAGGTTTGTAGTGGTGTCATTATGTTGGTGTATAATTTGTGCTTTAAGCTGTTTTTCCGGACTCGCTTAGGCACAGTGGTATTTAACTGTCTCGAATATCTCAATAAAAGGCTCGAGAATGTGTTGCTTGAGATTAGCACATAATGAGGAGTGAAACGTTCTCATTCACCGCCTGTTATTATAACCCTAACCCCTGCATATTCATTCACTCATTCATTCCTTTACCGAACCGCTTCGTCCTGCTGCAAACATTTCAACTGTCTTATCCAGAGCAACTTGCATTTATAATTTTTTTATACAGCTGAGCAATTGAGGGTTAAGGGCCTTGCTCAAGGGCCCAACACTGGTGATAGTGGGGATTGAACCGCTGAGCTTTGGATCAGTAACCCATCACCTTAACCACTAGGCCACAACTGCCCTGGGGCCAGTTTATTGCACCGCCAACACACACACACACATAGCCATTCACACTCACACCTAGGGATAATTTGAAGCAGTCTAATGTGCATATCTTTAGACTGTGGGAAGAAACCCGGGGTACCCCGAGGAAACCCACACAAGCATGCGGAGAACATGCAAACTCAACACCTCACCTAGCTCGGGATTCAAGCCCAGGTCCTTGCTACCGTGAGACTCATGTTCTAACCACTACCCCATCATGCCAACCTGAATATTAATTTCAGCATTTATTTGTATGGAAGAGTTTGTTAAAGGTTCTGTTGGTTTTGTGTCATCTAGGAAGTCACACCACAGAACTTTCCTACATCCATATTTTAGACCCTTTCCAACAACATGGTGCAGGTGCTCGAGCTGGGGGCACCTCAGGGGAATTAGTAAACCTTTTTTAAGAACTGGTCTAAACCGGTCTACCAGTTTTAGAATCAAATCATTATGATGTGAAGTCTAAGATTCCCCTAAAAATGTTTACAACAACAATAATCAATGTGGTTAAGGTTTGGGGCTACTGACAGTACAGAATCTTTCATCCCTTCCATCCATCATCTATACCGCTCATCCACCAGGGTTGTTTGGGAAGCTGAAGCCAATCCCAGATGACTTTCGGCGAGAGGCGGGGCACACCCGGGGCAGGATGCTGATCTGTTACAGTTATAGCATAGACACAAACAACTGTTCTCACTCGCATTCACACCTACGTGCAAGTCTGTATAGACAGTTGACCTGATCTGCATGTCTTTGGACTGTGGGAGGAAACCAGGGTACCCAGAGAAAACTCACACAAGCATGTGCGAACGTGCAAAGGTTTAGACAAACCTTGTTAGGTCCTCACTGTTGAGCAAGGATCTTAACCTGCTCCGTATTGCTGCCTTGCATCCATGCGTCCATGGACACTGGTTCAAACTCGGGTTCTTCCTCTTTTAGGTTTCCTCCTTCTTCCATACACTGGCCAGAATTCTCTTAGTATTAAAAGTGTGTATATCAGTGTAGTATATTAGTCAGTTTGGTTTATGTAGCATGATTTTCCCTGATGTTGCTGCCGTTGCTTTGACAAAGCCAACATCCTTCTGAGCCGCCCAGCTAAAATGCCTATCGCATCAAGCCTGAGGGATGAACATAAGAGTTCTGCTTTAAACCCAAAGCCTTTTCATATTTCAGAACTTTGCGCAGAGTCAAACCAGGTTAATCGTGCTGTGAGAAACCTCATCCAGGAGTTCCCCTACTTTCCTCCCTCCTGCTAAGATAAACACAGGAGATCCTCTCCAAACACGGCGGCGGTGGGGTTGCGACTCGCGCCATGTGCGTGTGCATCTGTTTGTGCATGTCTGCATGTAATAGTGCAGGGATGTGCAGAAACAACATGCAATTTCCTGCCCAGTTAAACCCTGGATTAAATGCAGTTTGATGTTCGTCATGCCTCAAGATGGTGGGGTTGACGGGCTTAGAGTGGAATTCAGGACACCTCTTAGGAGTCATTGGCATAATTTTTTTTTGTTTGTTTAATTCCACTGGAATGCAGACTGCACTTCAGGAGCTATGGAAAGCGTGAGTATCCAGCAGTCTTCGTCTCCATTTGCCTGCTCTTTCTATATGCATGTTGACATCTCCTTGGCGCAGCTCCAGTTTAAGCACCTGGGCAGCAGGCTGGAGCGCTCACCCAAGCTTGACTGTGCTGTGCTTTGTGACGAGCTTTTGAAAATGGGTGAGTTGCTATTTTCCCCAAATGGCCTTGGTGTGGCAGCCAGTCAGAGGCCCGGGTCCAATTCCCAAATGAGCCGAGATGCTGAATGATCTGGCATTGCTCCATTTCTCCTGTGCATTCATTTCACTGCTGTGTCCTTTTGTCCGGCCACTTGTCCAAGTGAGTTTTAAGAAGGGAATGTTGGTTAATGGTTTATGTTAATGGTTAAGCGTCCTGGCATGCAAATAAACTACTCTTAATTGTGATTAAAGCCACTCTTTGTGTCTTAATCTTGGATCATGCTTCCTCGGAAATCTTTTACAAGCTGCCCAAACAAACTCGGAAATACTGGAACATTGGAGTGGATCAAGTTCTTGGATGCTTGCAGGCTAGTAGTAAAAGGTCAAAGTACATACAAAACACAAAACAGTAACTTGATGGATTAAAGATGCATACTGTCAAGACTTGATTAAAGAGAAAACAATGATGTTTGGGGACCCTAACCCTTTAAAAGCGGCTTGATTTCGAATGAGGGCTTCTACCATCCATTGTTTAGCAAAGCTGCTAATTATACAAATACTGTCTAATTTAAAAAATTTATACCGTTATGAAAGCAAAGTTAAATTGAATTCATGAAAATGAAGAGTAAAACTAAAACTAGCAATAAAATAAAATAAAAAACCAAACAAAATTGGCAGTAAATAAACAAAATCTGAAACTGAGCAAGTGTAACATGAACAAAAGCGAAATACAGTTGCATTTATTTCTTTGTTTTTATTTTCATTTTGTGTTTCCCCTGATTTACACAAGGGCGGCATGGTGGTGTAGGGGTTAACATGTTTGCCTCGCAACAAGAAGGTCCTGCGTTTGAGTCCCAGGCTCTGCTCAGGCTTTGTGTGTGTGTGTGTGTGTGTGTGTGGAGTTTGTACGTTCTTCACGTTTGAAGAGACTACCGAGATGTGTTGGCACCAGCCTCCCCGCTACTTTAGTAGGATCAGTAGGTTTGGCAAATGAATGAGTAGTTTGTACGATGGTTGCTATACCACTTTGATGATGCAGATGAAATGGTAACAGACTGGCTCCAGTAGTGCGCAGCAAATTAAAACCGAAAACTAGTCCCAATTCCTCAAAATAAAAATAAACTACCTGTGTGCTTGTAAACCAAAATAGAAATGTAATGAGCTGTAACCCAAATCATAACGAATGAAACATTTCAACACTATAATTAACTCTGCTCTTAAATCATCTACATTTTCGTCGAGGCGCCTTCTGAGCCCGCGCTCTATGGAGGAAATGATGAGCGCTCGAAGTTGTTTCGGAGCATGACTCTCTTAACCTGCCTCGATGTCCCACTCTCAATCTTTTCCATCAACCTAAAGCTTTCAGAAGTTAGTCAACAACAATACAAGGCTAGCTTTTTGTCTTATGGCTAATTTACCACATGGTCAGCGTGCTAAGCGTGTTGCAGTTTCAGCAGACCGTAACAGAATTTTTATTTTCAGCCTGTAATTGTGGTGCGATCGGATATCCTTTAGCAGCAGAAAATGATAATTGGTGGGCGGTTCCTGATGAACATTCCGCGTATTCCCAACATTGTAATTACTGCATTGTAAAGTGCATGCATATTTGAACAGCTTGAAGTAATTGGCGTTTCAGTGGAGCGGGATGGAAGTGCTTGTGGATTGTGAAGGACATTACGGACAGTATAGCGGTTTGGGAGACAGTCCCCAGAGTTCATCGGTGGTTGAACACGCTAATCTTTTTTTTTGCGAACCAACATATCCTTGTAGCACACCACCCAAACAAGCCTGGAGTTTTAAGGATAAATGTGTAATAATGTAGCAGGTGGTGTAACCAAGGCTAGCTCAGAGATATTTACTTAACCTTTTATCCAGCGCAAAATAATTTAATCACATGGCTTGGACCTTTAGGAATGATCAGAATTCTGTGTGAAGGGCTCACAAGCCAACTAGGCCTCTGCACAGATTGTTAATTTCCTTTACTGATACATTTCCTGTTCAGCCCCAAATCCCCTCGTGCCTCTTAAAACTCCAGTCCTACGCCGAAACGAAACACTAGCATGACTTTTCCGCAAATGGTTCCCTGTTGCTGTGAGTGTGACACTCATTCACACACTCCATAAATCCCTTGTCCCATGACTCCTAATGCAAAAGAATCCTATTAGCTCGATGTGTGCGTCTTGGAAAAGCATTAATCATTCGGCATTGTGAAGACACACACAGGCACAAACTCGTATATAAGCAGCACAGCACTTAAAGCCCCACAGGTCACAGGGTGAGTGTGGGTCGGAGGTCAAGGAATGCAGGGTAAGATTTCTGAAGGTGCAGCGGAAGAGCTTTGTGTGTCGGTTTTGGATTGAGACGAAGCAGGTGGCGAAGGTGCGAAGAAGGAGTGAACCCTGGGCCTTTCTCCTCCCTTTAGCCCCATCTGAGGAAACAGGATAAGGGCTTTAATTGAATCACACACGCCTTTTGTTCACGTCCTACAGTGCAGCGTCTTTGTCTTCTAAAAGGATGAATTTGGAGCTTGAGGATTTTGACCTCTTTTTCGAGGCGGGAGAGGAGGTTGTTCTCCCCCTGCTGTTCTGTTCTTTAATGTAAAATCGATTACCTTCGACGTGAAAGAGTAGCCCGATTTTAAAGACGAGCACAGGCCTGTGCGAATGGAGCACTTTTTTGAATTCAGCAGATGAGAAAACAATGCTTTAATGTCTTTGTCATTTTGGGGGGGGGGTCTCCTCCAACATGCTGGAGGAGAGCAATTTTCTTTTTTTTTTTTCTCTCTTTTTTCCCCCCTTTCTTTCCCACCTAATCCTCAAAACGCCATAGGGCGCAGAGAGTTGCTGAGGGCAACAAGCAATGACAGATCTGTAGCAGGGCTGAGGGTTAGTCAAAGCTGCCTGAGCCTCTGGATATATGTGTATGTGTGGCGCATAAACAACAGCAGCAGCAGCGCCATGTACGTGGAACATTAAGCATGAATCATAGGCGGAGCTATTGCCTTTTCACCATATGGTACACGCTGCTGGAACGTCATCACCCAAGCGTAATGGAGTCGGGGTAACATTGTGAATGTAGTAATGTAATGGTGGAGATGTGTCACAGGGGAGGGAAAAAAAAAGTGGTCTGGAACATCGCAGAAAATTTCACTGGCGAAAATAAATGGCAACATTATGAATAAGCATTAGGCTCGTCATCATCATCATCCTTCTTTTGTCACTCGGTTCTGATTGCCGTTTGAAAATGTGTGAAGTTTCCATGGCAACGGGTTATACCACGGCGTGTTGAAATGGGGGAGGGGCATAACTGGGGCTCAAAGGCATCCGTGGAAAACTATAAATGCAGCCATGTTGCTGGAGGAACCTGAATATCTATCGAAATTCGACTTCATGCTGCAAATTTTAAAATTCAGTAGAAACCTCACCAGCCCCAGCCTGAAAATCCAAGATGGCTGCTCTGTGCATCAACAGAGTGAAAGCATTATTAGTGTATACTGTTTATTACCGCTTATAAAATGGTACAATTGGACACTCATACAACCTGTACAGTCCTACTGCTGTTAGACGACATGATATTACTCTACTTGCCCCAAATTCTGCCTAGAGGCTTAGAACAAAGTGGTATTGCCAGCAATGGCTAACCTGGCCAAGAGGTATTGTTTGTCTGACTTCTTTCCTGGAACACGATCGACTTGATTGTTGACGTCTTTCCCAGCACCGAGCTCTGAGGTACACCGAACACGGCATATTATTCATTTGTTCGTCTACAGAACTGCTTTTTAGTACCAGGGTCACCGGAAGGCCGAACAGCTCGTTGGTTCTTCGCAGGGGGACACACGCAACCATTCACACTCACACCTAGGGGCAATTTGGAACAGCCAGATAGCAGGATAACATGCATATCTTTTGGACTGTGGGAGGAAACCAGGCAACCCTGAGGAAACCTGTGCAGGCATGGATAGAACATACAGACTCTGGACCGAAACGTTTTTGCCGAGTCCAGGACTAAATCCCAGGTGCATCTTTCTGTGTGGCGGGTACGCTAACCACTACGTCACCATGATGCCCCACACGGCTTATTATCTGAGCTTTATTTTAGCTCTGGACTTGGTGTGTGACTCAGACTTCGAACTATTTAAGTTTACAGTTGAACTGATACCAGACACCAGGTACTCAGGAAATAGTCTCATGAGGCAGACTTTTGCCTTATATGTCGCCAAGGACTGTCTACTTTTACCGGAAAATTCCATCTGACTGACAAAGCAGTGTTCATCCATGTTTACCAACCACTGCTATGCACCAAAATATTCAGACATCGCTCAGTTTAAACTGGATATCTGTATGTTGTGTGCAGGTTTAATCCTGGCCCTTATTAGTATGCATGGTTTGAGAGTTTGTAGGGTTAATTTATGGACCATGATGACATTTTCCTTGTGGGAACCACAGCTGTGACAAGATTGTTTACCATGTTTATTTTTATTTGTGTAACCAGAATATGACCTCGTTTGTTTATTCACGCTGTGAATAAAGTTGATGACTAGCAACCACAAGCGATTATCATTTTAAATGTGTTGGGGAATGAAAATATAGGATTATAGCATGCAGAATTACAGAGAGATTTTTCTTACATACCCTCAGTAAGATAACAAGATAACAAGCTTCATGCTATGAATCATCTCCCTGATTCAATAAAAACAAGCCTTTGGTGGGATCGCATTAAAACTGATTTTATGATGAGGCCCCGTCTTTACTTGTTTCACTGCATTTTTAAATCTATGCCTTTTTCGTGGGCTTTATTTAATGTTTCTTAGATGAAATGACCCAGAAACCGGGACGCGTTTTCTCTCTCCGTGGAACGTTTGTATTTGTTATTGATGTGCTCGTGTGTCACATGGTTGCTGAGTGATTACTGGGGAGCTCATCTTCTCTAATGGTGCTACATAATCCAATTTTCAGACTGCTGTATGTCCTTCCATCATCATGAGTCTATTGTTTAAAAAAAAAATAAAATAAAGAATGTTGCTTTTCCAGTTCCACCCCCCATTTTTCCTTTTGTTTTCATTTGCCCTGCCTTCATCTTAACCGAAAAATGGAGCTCTCCCAGAGATAGTCCATTCAGCTGGACCGGTCGGGGATCTGGCTAGAAAGTCAGCACAGCATGTTTTTTCTCTAATCCCTCCAGTCCCCCATAATCACACACACACACACACACACACACACACACACACGAACATAGACAAGAGTCCGGTCTTCAGTTCTTTCGTCCAGTCATTACAGATTCCACATATCACTTTAATCTTTTCCCAGTTTTACGGACCATCTCAAAGCCAGTGTTTTTGTAGCGTTCTAAAGCCTTGGACAGCACCGATAACTCAGAGATAAACTGTAAAAATGGTGTTTGGACATTTCTTACATTTCTCCCACAAAAGGAGAAACTTTGTACGAACCGCCCCTGCTCTGGCCCTTAATATTTCATCATAATGAAGTCCCTTATCTCAGTACAACATCGTCTCCTTTCTTCATTAATCAGAAACCTAGTCTGAATCCTAAGACACTGTACTACAATTAGATGGAATACAATCATTCAGGCTTTTCATGGCCTTGTTCTTTTCTTCAAACGGACTCCTAATTTGATCACGACGAACTGCCAACAATAAAGGAAGGCCATCTTCTTGTTCTCTGGATAAGCAAAATACTGGGAAGTGGGTGGGTGGGGGGCGCGGATTGGACAAGAGGAGAAAATGAACTCTAGTGTCACTTAAGGAACTCCTTTCATTCCGCCGTTGAACCAGAGCTCGACAAGGGTTTCGAAATCGATACAAATCAGGCATCCCAACAAACAGAAATGGCCTCCATCTTTCCCTTTTCTCTTTTGCGACTCCCCCATCCCCAGTCCTCACCCCCTAGATCAGTGAACATTGGCCCATGAACAAACCTGTCCTCACCGCTAGGTCTCTACAGTGAGCTAATGAATGAATAGATAGGCTGGTGCAGTTACCT
Source organism: Neosilurus hyrtlii (assembly GCA_028564935.1). NCBI lineage: Eukaryota > Metazoa > Chordata > Actinopteri > Siluriformes > Plotosidae > Neosilurus > Neosilurus hyrtlii. The sequence continues at coordinate 12,961,342 of JAOUQZ010000030.1, forward strand.
TGGCACCCTTAAGAGTATTGGGGAAGATGAAAAGGTGGGGGAGGTACTATTTATTTAAATTTAAAATACTCTCACGTGCACTGTTTGATGTTGTAGATGGGTCAGCGCTCAGCAGGCAGTGTGAGCTCTTTACATTTCAAACACTTGAGCGAGTAGTGTGTTTGTGTGTGTGTGTGTGTTTAACCAGGTATACAAGCAACCACGTTCAAACTTTGGGTTCAGTCGTTTGTCGAGCTGTTGTCTTGTGCAACCTGTGTTGAGGTACACACAAACGATAAATTGATGCTACTTATTAACCGAGTGTGAGGTCAGTGCATCAAGCCTGGCCAGTTGTGATCAGGGCGAAAACAGTAATGTTTACAGGACAGAGGATTCTCCAGGACAAGGGCTGGGAGCCGGTATGCCAGAGGGACAGACCAAAGTAACCAAGCATGCTTGATGGAACCGGTTCCTATTTTTTTGACTTGCGCAACAGGTTTAACATAACTATAAACAACAGAATGACAGGAGAGCGGCTGGCACTTGTCTAGAGGGTACAGCTGTCTCTGGCTTCTGTCGGAATGGCAGGCTATTTGGTTTTACCGGACCACTCTGGAGTGAGCTTCTCTGTTTTGACTTGCCCTAAGCGCTAGTTGCTTGGTGTCAGACGCTGGCTTGAGTGCACTTGGAGACAAGCCTTGGCCTGTTTTGTTTTTATCCCCATAAATGGAAGAGCTGATGAGCTGAGAGCCATGTAGGTCACGCTGGTTGACCCAAAGACCACGCTCGTGTTTTAGGAAAGATCTTAAATGCCGACTCGCCCTTTAAAGGTGGCGCAGGCGCCATCATTGCAGGCATATCGTTACTTTTTACGGTACGGTGCTCGCCTTTTAGCCACCCTTTGGTTGTTGCTCACTCGGCCTTTGTGATGCATCACGATCGGTTTAGCAATCGGTTCACTTTCACAGACGTGAAAAATGCAGATGGCAGCCGTTGGAGATAAAACGATGTGATAAGCCGTCGCTGGTGGCTGCCAATGCACGACACTACAGCTGGTGCTGCATGCATTGACAAACTGCAGCTTGAGTCCGTCATCTTCCAGAACCTTCTGTCCCGCTGCTGCTTGACTCATGCGCTCCAGCTTGGCCGCCGACTTCTGACACCCAATATGGCAGCCTTTGACTAATTGACGCCACCTTGTCAACCCTAATTAACAGGCTAACGATGTTTTTCACTTTGGGCCAACCCAGATATTTAGGAGAAGGCTCAAACTCTGCGGCATCACATCTGCTCATCGCTTTCCTTCCTCTTAGCCCTCTTTATTTTTTTTCTCTCCATCTTTGTTTCCACTTTTAAATTAATGTGCATTACTCAGCCTCTCATTTCCGTCCCTTGTCACTTTTCTGTCAATGTGGATGAGCACAGATTTGCCGGCTTCTCATTTTATCTAGCTTCTTATTTCTTTTTATTTCGAGCTGATGGAAAAAAGGTGAACTCTGCTACATGCTCTGTGCTTTTTCTTTTTTCCTTATTTCTTGCTTTATTTTATTTTTTTTATTTTTTTACTTATACTTCAAAGATGTTTTGCATTTCTCAGTGTTGGCGCTGTGCATGCTCACTACACTAATTATCACGGTGAGGAAACAGAGGAGTCACTAATGATGAAGCAGCAGGGGCTTTGAGAGTGAGTACGTGTTTGCATGTGTGTACGGAGGTACGTGCTCATGTGCCTGTACGGGTATAGTGTCATTAAAATGTAATTGATTTCTATTTTCTATCCGGTGACAGAAAATCGTATGCTGAATCTTTCTGTCGGTAAACAGTAATCTGAATCTCTTCTGCCGGCATGCGTCTTTTTGAACTCTGCCTTTCTGAACTCCTCTGAAGCTCTTTTTCTGGGTCAGCGAAAGCACATGGCACTTCGGAGAACAGCGGGCCAATTAGAATACTCCAGAATACCACATCTGTCAGTAAAGCACAGAGAAAACGGAGCAGCAGGAATCATGTCATGATGAAATATATCCATCTCTCCATATATATATATATATATATATATATATA
>JAOUQZ010000030.1:12970733-12983421 GCA_028564935.1 Neosilurus hyrtlii
GTGTGTGTGTGTGTGTATAATATGTATGTGTGTGTGTGTGCACAAAAGTTTTTCTCTGTAGACTTGTATTTATGTCTTAATGCCTTATTTATTTTACTTTATACCACAGAGCAACAACTGGCTTTTTTTTTTTGGTCAGCATGTTCTTGTGGGATTCCTCCATGTTTCCTTTTTTGACTCTCAGAAACATGCAAATAGTTGGACTGGATACTCTCAACTTCCCCTAGATGGGATTGTGGTATCCTATAATGGACTGGCATCACATCCAAGATGTAGGCAGCCACTTGCCCAGTGTTCCCAGGATAGATTGTGGATAAGCCGCAAACCCAGTAAGCTCACGTCTGTTGTGGTACCTGTGATTCAGGTGATTGGAGCCAAATTCTTTTCCTCAAAATTGAACTCAATGAACCAAAGTTGGTGACACCCAGATCCCATAATTTATACTTTTTGTTGCAAAAAACTTTCTAGATTTTAGCCCATGAGGATAGACTGACTGCAGACGGACATCCTTGGACGTCCAATACCGGGATAATCTGGTATGATATTTAATTTTTAATCCCAGAATCCAGTTTCACCCATTTTTGAGTCTGGTTCCTTAAGTTTTTTTCATGGAGCTTTTCTTGCCAGAATCACCTCCTGATTGCTCATTAGGTATTAGGGACCTAATTTTTTTTGTTTGTTTGTTTAACCGATTAGTCTGTTGCTAAGATCGCTATGCTCTGAAATTAATTGAAGTTTAATTGGCAGTTAAGAAATATTAATAGTCGTTTCATAATTCTTATTGGGTTGCATTTGATATGTCTATTAAATTTCAGTTTTTTTGACTTTCACAAAAATGTAACTTTTATAACTTTATTGAAAACTTGATGTCTTCATGGGACCAAGTGGGACTGGGGTGTATCCTCAAAAAAATGGAAACTCTTGAGTTTTCTTTTTAACATCTTTCACTCGCTAATTTCCTCGTTCATTTGTATCAACTGTTTTTTTTTTTGTTTGTTTAATTATCCGTTTAATGAGTTCATGTTCCGTGTTGTTTTACTTGATGGAAGTATGTCTGCCTACCTGAGTTAGATTGTGGTTTTTTTTTATTCTGTGTGAGTCTGAGGGGTGGTGTATAAGCCTCTGTTTTTGGGGGTTTGTTTTTGTTATTAATAATAAATCTGTTATTTACATTGACATTGAACATGCTCTTATCCAGGGCGACTTAAATTTCTTATTTTCACACGACTGTAGTAGTTGAGGATTAAGGGTCTTGCTCAAGTGCCGAATAATGACAGCCCTTTGGGTAAGTATACCAGAGTCTTTAAGATTTGTTGTTTATTGCTGCTCGTCCTTATGCAAGTCAGCGACACATAACAGCCAATCCGCATCAATTCAGCAGCAGGGCAGCCTTATTGGGTTTCCTGTGGTGGACAGGCAGGGACGCAGGGCAACCATCCAGGTCATGTTTCATGCCTGTGCTGTGTTGCATCCATCCGAAATAGCAGTTAAGTAGGTGAAATGAATATGTGCTGTGCTTTAATCTCAGTCTACACATTCATTTTACCTTCAAACTTGATTTTCTGGCTCAGACGATGATGCTTAAACCATTTTTAGACAATTCTCTGGATTGGCTGCACCAATGACCCCTTATTGTAAAGATTAAAGTTAGTGTGTAAAGCTCTTGGGGGTGGGATATCCCAGGGTAGTAGTGCTCCTCTCTCAACATCGGTGTGTAGGTCATGTGACAAACTGATGGGACATCATGACAGAGGAGCATGGAGTCTGGCCCCCCCGGTGGAGCACTGCTGTGGTCTGGCCATGACATCAGACGTCCCGCAATAATTTAGTTGTAAATTTATAATATCCAGTAAAACGGTTTCTACTGCCTGACCAAATATTTTGGCGACAGACAACAATTGAGTAATTTATCTTCAGGTATCAGGTTTGTTCATATGCAATCTAAACCTCAAATTCCTTTCTTTCTTTTCACCTTTTCCTGTAATTGCAGAAGCGTTTTTATTGGCTCGTGATCAATAGCCCCTCCCATGCATGGTGATGATTCAATCCCTTCATTAGGGAGCCGTGGTCACGCATGTAACCCTGATGTTTTCAATCTTCCGTCAGCCAATTCACGGGCGTGTGTGAGATGCCTCAAAATGAAGCAGACCAATGACCTTTGGCGAGCACGGTTGCGGTCTAATGGTAATTATCCATTCAGCATTGATTTCACGTTCCCACACGTCGACAAATGATGTTAGATCAGTGCAGATCTAACGTCTGTTTGCCTATTCTGTTGACTGCACATACCACTGCTGATAAAGCGACCTACTTCAAACAAATACTAACACACACACACACACACAATAACATTATTCATGTAATTCCCATCCCAGGCCTCCCACTCTCCCCTTATATAAGCTACCGTTCGTTGCTTGGCTGCCTGCTTATGCATTTTCAAATCTTAAGTTATGAAAGTTTGAAACTTATGATGTATTCAGCTGTTTTGTTTTGTTCTACACTGATCTCTTCCCAGTTATTGTTATTCCTGAGTGTGATGGATTTGATCTTGCACAAGGGTCAGTGGGGGTGTTTTCTGTTATGGCAAAGCTAGAATCCTGAGTAGAGAACTGGGCCTGCAAGAGATTTGTGTTGAACTTTGAGCTGAACTTCGACCCAGCTGGACTGGGCCATGTTTAAATCAGGGATGAAGAGCTGTTTTAGGCTTCCACCAGTTTAAAACCAAACATTGATTATTTGACCTTCTCTAGTGCATTGTGTCAAATGAGTAACCATGATGCATCATTTTTAATATTATCAGCTCTTGAATTTAGAAGCTATTTCTTTTTCAAGTATCACATATGTTCCTTTCTTTGGACTAAACCACTGATGCAAAGTTAATTCAAATGTTTATGCTTGTTTACTGGTACTTGATGATTGTTATTTCCCCGACGGCCAGATACCATGCATTTTGAGAAGAGATTCTTTGTGGTGAAGTATTATGTTTAAGTTCAGCCACTGGGAACTTGTTGGTGGAAATGAGCTCAAAGTCAGTTAGGCGTCAACACACTCCCTGCGTTGTTGGATTTTCGCTGGATTCCACGAACCATATAACGCTTGAAACTGCAGACCAGACGGATGACGTCTGAAGGCTTCACTCGTCATGTCATACACATGGCAGCTGAGCGAATTATGCGTAACCAAGTATGTGACTGGTTGCAAGCAGGACATGCCCAAGCCAATTCATTCCCAAATGGAGTAGTTTGATCAGTGCCCGTGTACATGAAATTGTCATGGAAATCTACTGAAATCTACCCGATGGCAAATACAAAAGATGTAAACTTGTGGAGGAGGTTTGTCAAATAGTTGCCTGACCGAGGCTTTGAAATTGACACCATTGACTATCAGTTGGTTGACGTTAATACCGATGAATTAAAATCTTAACACTTCAGCCTTTCAGCTAAAGGTCAGCATTAGAATCTTTGATTGATGATTTGAATAAACTACAAGGAATTTGTCTTGGTCTTTGAGTCAACAACCGAGAACTGAATTTGCACAATATACAAGATGCAGTGTACCATAACTTACATGATGGACAGCAACTTACAGTCAGTGTAGCATCATTTACATTGAGCATTAGCTGTAGCTACATATAATTACAGTGCACTGGGGCCTTAAATGTCAGAATGCTTACAGAGGTGGGATGCTGTAAGTGTCCTTGTTCAAGAGGATTATGGCCTGGGGGAAAGAAGCTGTACAAGTGTGAAGCTGTGCAGGTGTAAGGTAATAAAGTGACATTAAGCTGTGCATTGCGGGAAAGCGTTTAATACTGACAATGCATGGTTACGGGGGAAAAAATAAATCTTACAGCCGACATGTCATGTTCAAGCAGCAGGGTTTCTGTAAGCTGCCTCCACTAACATGTCCTTTTGGGTTGTTGGCTGTTTCTGACCAAAGGAGAAAAGTGAACAAGTTGAGCCATGTTTAACCTCAATTAGTGTGCTCAAAGGATGCTGTCTTAAATCTGGTCCAATGTGTACTTTGCTATGTGTTGTAAGCTGAGCAATGATGCTGTTTCAGGGGGAAAATGAAATAAATAATAATAAAAGAAACCCTGGAGCTACTCTTGTATTGAGCTAGTTCGTAAATAATATATGTTGTCTGACGCATGGTAGTGTGATTGCTAGCTAAATATAGCCTCAATAATTATCTCTGGTGTTATGCCAACTTAAATGTTGGTGGAAGAAAACAGCTAATAGCAACCATGGGAGTTACTATGAAGTTCAGAATCACTTTGTTGCTCATCTTAAGCCTAGAAGTTCAGATAATCTGTTGAATAACAACTATTGGAATTTAGGTGGATGACACTGAATAAATTCAAGGACCTATGCTTCATCTGAGGTGCATAATTGTTTTGGTATATATTACTCATAGACCTAAGCAAAAAGCACACTAAAGCAATATTTTTTATAGTTTACTTCCTATAAATCATGACAAATGCATGTGAGCTTTAAGAGCACGTGGGGCAGGTGTTTCTGTAAGAGCTATTTAAGGATAGATTTATATATTATGCAGAATTATAATGACAAGCAAATTAAAACAAGATTGTTATAGTTTATATTTGCATATTTTAACCATGACAGAGGCAGGTCAGGTGATCATTGTGCTTCCAGCCAGGCTAGTGCTGTGTTTCTAATACTGCTGGTTCAACATACTTTAAAACAAAAAACGAAAAAATGAAAGCAAAGTAACAAAAAATGGCTTGGTGTGAAGGTATATTAGTATAGATATACAAAAAACACACACTTCATCCATTCATTTATTTTGTAAACTGTTTAATCCTAATTAGTGTCGCGGGGTGGCTGGGCCCCTATCTCAGTCGACTCCGGGCAAAGTCAGGGTACACCTGAACAGTTTGCCAGGCCATTGCAGGGCCAACACACATACAACCATTCACACTCACTCTCACACCAAGGGGTGATTTAGAACTGGCAATTCGTCTACTGTGCATGTTTTGGGACTGTGGGAGAAAACCAGAGTACCCAGAGGAAACCCACACAGGCACAGGGAATACTCTTACACCGAAACGCTTGAGATTGAACCCAGGCCTACTTGCTGTGAGGCGAACGTGCTAAGCACCACACCACCGTGCCGCCAAACACGAACTTGGAGGGTTTATTTCTTATTCCTGCAAGTATCTGTGGGTTTTTTTGGTTTTCATTTTAAGCGTGATTATGATGCCGTCTCCTGCAAGTAACTGTGACAGACTATGAGTGTCCATCGTTTTGCATTATCCACTCAAGATAAGGTTTTTTAAATCCAGATACAGTGGACCAGTCAGATCGCCCCATTCCTGTGTAGTATGTCCTAGTAACCAGTAACTGAAGAAAATAAGAAGTACAGCAAAAGTTGCTGAAAGGTGTGTGGCTGGAAAATGGTGCCCTTTTAAATTCCTTCAGCTGGTATGCTGCAACAACAGGAGAAAGCCACTTGTTGGTCATGTCTGGCCAAAGGAAAAAAATGTGAGTGTCGAGGTATTTAAAACCATGTGGCCACCAGACACCACAGTGGCTCAGATACAAATTAACTCAGCTTGTAATGTTTACTTTATCCTCAGCTAGCACATCAAGAGACGAGGCTGGTTCAGCAAGTTGAATTCCCAGTTGGGGAATTGGATACAACACACAGTCTGACTCTTTGAGGCAGTTACCTAGATATCAGGTTTACAGTGTCGCTGGTGATGCGTGGGAACACAAAGGCATTTTTTTCAGACTATTTTTGCTACCATTTGATTATTAATTATTCATTGTGAGTAGGTGTCGGGGTCATGTTTGTGGCATTGTGGCTGGTATAAACATAAGCGTATGTGGTTTTTGTGCACGCGGTTCTTCTTCTGAGGCAATTCAGGACACATTTCTGTATGCCGTCCACATTCCGATGAATCAACCTGACATTTAAGGCGCCCAGTCTCTGAGCATTATTACTGTTTCAGATTGACTCTTATCTACTCCGTTGATGCATGCTACTTGACTTGGAGCAGCTCTTTAGGTTGTAAATATTGAAATCTTTACCCCTAGAGTCAGTGCGAAAATGAAGCAGACAGAAGGCTGTTTAACTTGCAGGTATGTTATGATTTGCACTGTAAATGGAAATGCCTAAGGCGTTCGGATGTGTGTGTGTTTTGCAGGTGACCCGTCTCCCGGTGGAGAGCTGTTCTCAGTACAGGAACTGTAAGAGCTGTCTGGGTTCTGGAGATCCTCACTGCGGCTGGTGTGTCCTTCACAACAAGTGAGTCACTTTATTCACATCTTACTGGGGGAATTCTGGTTTTCTTATTTGCTTAAAATTTCAGATCAGACAGATAACAGTATTTTCACCTAATTATATTATACTGAAAATGTTTTATGAACTTTTGTATGAGCTATGCGGAAGGTACTGTGATACGCCGAATTTCATTCCGCGGGAAATTGTGTGTTTGTCTGTCTGCAGTCCACGAGTGCGCGCTCGGTCCTAGTAAGTTATTACCTTTCGCGTGAGGATATATATTTTTGTTATTATTACGAGACATTGGAGAGCTTATGGAAATTGTAATAAAGTAAAGTAATATTACGATCGTCATTACATTTACAAAGAAAGGAACTTTCCAGTAGGTCTAATGCCGGGATCTAATTAGATAATTAGAAGTTTAATTTCATCTTCAAGTTAGACAGAGCATGTGTGTGTCACATGACTCAGAAGAGGTACGTTTTTAAATTCGAATTTCTTCACTAATGACATAGTAACTAATGTCATGACAGTTGTAATGTTATTAGTAGTATTAGCATAAACACATCATTCAGGTAACGTAACCTAAGGTTAGGTCCTATTATACAACACGAATCTGACATTATATATGCCAGCTGGCCAGTTGGTGCAAGTAAAAGGGCAGTGAACGTGTGTGTTTGCTCCACCAGTCATTTCTACCTGCGTTTGTTTTTCTGTTCATCTTTTTTGGGTTTAAATGGGAAAGAAAAAAATTAATACATGAGTTCATTTCCAGGCTTAGTTGGGCTTCTCTTGGGAACAGTTCATAATAATGACACATTACATACATGTACACCATATATACACCAATATTTTGTTTTGTCGAGGTGTCGGTGAAATAAATGTTGTGATGTTGCTTAAGTTTGTTGAAAAAGTGCCATGGTGAATACCAGCTGTAATCAAGGATGAAGGCGTTGACAAAATATTAGCGTGCGCAACCTCTTTCTGGATGTTATATAAACAGCAAAAATCTGGAATGGGAGGTTCAGCACAACAATGGGTGTCATGGTCAGGTATCCACACACTGTTGCCCACCAGTTCATATGCTAGGTAGCTAAACACACCTTTGACCTATGACCTTTGGCAGTGTAAGGACTGTAGATTACTAGGTTTTGTATTCAGAAGTGAGACGTATAGTCCTGCTATTGAATAATTTTTAGCTTTTGAATGGATTTGGTCAGTGAATCAAAGCTAGCTAGCAAACTGGTATCAACCAACTTGTGTTATTATTTATGCTAATACAGTAGGTCCAGCTAGCTAGATTTATCCATGGTAATGCCTTTGGGCAACTTGGGAACTCCAATCTAACTAAAGTACTTCCCTAGCAATGTAGGATTTTAAAGATGGATAAAAACGAAAATGAATAAAAACATCTCTATCTACTTAATTCGAAGTGCTTAGCTAAAGCATCTGACTCGTTATATAAGAAAACACAGAGCCAGTGGATGGCCTTAAATCTGCTGTGTGCTGAGGTTTGCTGTAGGTTTGAGGTTTTAAGCCTGCAGTTATGGGAACAATTACTGCTACATTTTACACAGAGGACCATTCAGAGATGATGATTATCTGTTTTATAATGTGTATCACAGACAGCGGTCCCAGTTCTCAGCAGAATAGCAGCTCAAATACTTCTGGAAAAAACGTAAGTCCTGATGCTAGCCTAAAAAGTTTGTGATCGGAAAGGGGAGTAACACTGGTCTTCTTTTAGTTACCTTTCGCCAACAGCGAGTGCTGAGAGAGAGGGAGCAAGAGAGAGAGGTCTGTTAATCGACAAGTTGAGTTCAGCCATCGTGCACCTTTGCGTCACAATTTCTGAGCATCAATCTGTTGCAGGGCTTTCATATTTTAAACACAACTCCACCTCAACATTTGTGGAGTTCTGTGACCTTGACCTATTTTTTCAAGGTCATGTTGGGGTCAGTTTGTCGAAAGTTATCAAAATTGGCCTTCACCGAACAATTACTGATCAGTTTGTCATAGGACCTTTTGTGTTTTAAACATAAGTTTACCTGAACATGAGATCTAATGTCTATGATCTTGAACTGCTTTTCAAGTTTAAATTGAGGTCACTTTTTCAATAATTCATCAAAATTAGCCTCTTTAATACTGCCCTAGCATGAAATATAAGGAACACAACCGTAACGTACTTTTTCAAGGTCAAATTGAGGTCACGTTGCCAAGATCCATCAAAATTGGCCTTCGCCATGCAACTACGAATCACTAAGTTCACTTAAGACTTTCATATTTGAAACTTAACTCCATGTCAACAAGATTATACAGGAGTTTTGAGGAACGTGACCTTGACCATCTTTTTCAAGGTCACTTTATCGAAATCGGAACTACCGTGCAGTTACTGAGCAACAAGTAAAAAGGTGGGGAGTTTGGTAGGGATCCATCGGATCTACTTCTCATAGACATTGTCCACTCCAAAATTTTTAATTGCCTCTCCAAATCTTTGCCTTTCAATATACCTCAACACAGCACCTCTTCCGTGAATGCACTATTTACACTTATACTTCTTTTTTCTTTGCCTCAGCTTACTGTATGTTTGGAGAAATTAATTCATTTGAATTCAGATTACTTGCCTTTTTAAACCAGATTTTGCCGGCTGTACAGTATACTTATTCTAAACTACTAAAAATGCAGACTGAGAGTTTGCTTTATTTTTAACTATAAACCTGCTAAAAAAAATTGAAAGCAACCATGGCAACCTTAAGAAGATGTGACGTTGGCTGGTTTGTGGTTAAGGAGTGTAGAAAATGTCTGTGGACCTATCATTACAGATATATTTCATAATAATATTTAATTAGTTATATGATTCATTCAGTTTTATTTCAAACCCTTTCACTGATTAAAAAAAACCCCACACATTTCTGATAAATAAAAAAATTCAAGATAAAATTAATTTGGTTGATTTATGTTTTATTTGCTTTTGAGAACAAAGCGTGTAAAAGAAATGAGTGGTGCTGTTCTGGGATCAATCAGTTCAAACGGTTCAATCAGATGTGGTGGTAGTTGGGTCCTGTGACCCTTACAAGACCCCTAATTTCATTTATTAATTACATTTTTTGTAACTGTAAAGAATGACCTTTTTTGGAGAGGTAAAGGAGGTGATCGAAGGTGCGAGGCTGTAAGGGGTCAGTGTGTCTTTAAGTGATGAATTCTGGGGGGAAAAAAGAAAAACATGTACATGAGAAGCCTGTGATATAGTAGTGATGAATCCGTGGGAGGAAAACGATGTGAGCATCCAAAGGATGAAAGGTTTTGATGTGTGTGTGTGTGTGTGTGCGCGTGTGTGTGTGTGTTCGTTTTCACTCCCTAACCAGTCAAGGTCTCAGCACACAGATGGATGCAGTGGCCTTGGAAGCATTATCTAAGAAGAAAAAAACATTGATTTCTTTTTTTTTTTCCCTTCTACGCGTGAAATCTGAGAAAAGAGTCTAAATGTGTGTGTGTCTGAGTGTGTATGTGTCCGAGCACGTGTTTTCTGTCTTTTACACTGAGCAAAACCGAGTAGTCAGCAGTCACGTCTCTTCTGCTCAGCCAGATGACGTTATCCAGGGGTGCTGTAGATGAAACAGCACAGGGCTGGTCGCTGGAGCAGGAAGGCTGTTGTGCTATTGTTGGAGTTCTGCAAACTTTTTCCTTGCCTCGTTATCCCTCGCCAGCCAGAGCTCTATACCTTCTTCCTCATGATAAAGATCTTTAATTAAGATGCAAATCTAGGATTGATGGAATAATTAGCGCGAGTATGTGGCGCGCCCGTCGGAAAATGACATTTGTTTGCATATTAATGCTTTATCCTCAGACTTTCTGTGACCTCCTGACAGCCGGCGCGCAGCACAATTAGTGGCACATCAAGCAAAACGAGAGCGAGAGGAGAAAGATTTCTAATGGATAACTCCTTCCTCGTGCCTCACTCATACTCGTTTCTTTAATGCTAAGAGGGTTACACGGTGCCAAGCATCAAAATGCGAAAGGCAGACAGAGAGGGAGGGAGGAAGGGATGTGACCTTTAACCTACAGCATGTTGCTCACAGTGCTGTGCCCTGCTGGTCTTTCTTTACACACACGCAGATGACAGATGCATGAATGGGGGCGTGAAAAAGGGAACCAGTAAGTAAAATGAGGACGTGTGATGGCGCATTCATCTGTGGAGCAGACAGGTCACAAGCTGAGAGCAGCCTGAACACAGGAGGAGGGAGAGAGAGAGAGAGAGACAGAGAGGAAGATTGAAGGAGAGATTTATACAGATGATAGACAGGCTCAAATTCCTCTTTTTTAATATGAAAAGTTTAAAAGTCATAATTTTAGCACAATACCTGGAAGAAAAAATACCCGACCTGTCCAAGGGACTTTTGTGGTTGGGGGGGGGGGGGAGCAGGAATTGAATGTAGTACTTTTTTTAAAATGGATTTTATTGAAGTAGGACCATGAGGACAGTTGTGTGTTGCGATGGAAAGGAACACCATGATCACATCTCTAGATGCACATTCCTGGTACAAAACGCATCAAGGTGCCACCCTAGTGACAAGTAAAGGTACCGTCATGTGAAGTACTACCAGTTTATTCACACGCATGAAGTGACAAAATGGAACCGATTCAGTGCTAGTGAAGAAAGCAGACAGCGTGCCTCACGTAGGGCTGATTCTGACGCTAGTACAGCGTAGTTCCCGGACCATGACGGCGGTGTGGCAAAACCGTCTCACACCGGGCTGGTTTTGAAGGTGGTTCAGCACAGTTTAAAATGCTGGCAAAACAATTGTGAGCAGTCGGCGAATGAAGTTGTACTGAATGCGGTTCAGAAAGGTTGCGAAAGGTGACACCACGGCAGCTACCATGACGGTTTTGAGAACCGCCGTGAAATTTCAACCATGTAAAAAATAAATAAATAAAAATCTCCCAATGCTGGTTGATGGTGGACACCATCACGTTGTCAAGACGATGTTGATGCGGTGTGTAACTGCGTTAGCCACCATTAGAACCGAACACGTGTGAGGCCAGAGGAAAATAATCAGCAATGGTGTCATGTGACCTGAAAAACAAACACAACCCTAAAAACATTTCCATAAATGTACATCCTGGTGTGTTTTATTACATAATAAATATTAGTAGTGATTATTGTATTAATAACAAGTATTTAACCCCAACATTCTGATTATTAATTAAACCATTAATGCACGTGCAGTTTGCAAGCCATGTGACTACCAGTTTTCACATGTGTTGTCACTGGTGTATACACCCATCATCCATAACATTAGCACCACCTGACTAGGTCTGTGGTTAAGCTGCTCCATACCCAGCAGGCTGATTCCTTTCTGTCACTGCCAGAATTAACAGTTTCAGCAGGTTTCTGTGGACTCATTTTTTAAAGGATTCTTTAACATTGGGAGATGGGACTTTTTTTTTTCGGTTCCTGTAGAGCGGGGTGTCAAACTCATTTTCAATGAGGGCCACATCACTAAATTTAAAGGTGATCGAGGGCCGAATAATCACTGAAGATCTGTTCTGAAAGGGCAGCCATGAAATCTTAATGGCAAAATGATTTTTCCTTTATTCACTTGAATTATCTGACAACGCTTAACAGCGACAAGCTAACATGCATGGCTGCTGCCACCTAGTGGAAGGATGATGGATTAGGTTTCATGGTAGTGGTCGATGCAAGTAATGTACGACAATCATATTCTCTGAAAGCTCTTGCGGGCCACATAAAATGAGTTGGCGGGGCGGATTTGAGTTTGACACCTGTGCTGTAGAGGATTGCTGGAAGTTTGCACTGTCCAAGTGGTTTTGTTTGAGTTGAGAGACCTTTAAGGGTGCACTGATAGTATTTGTACTATAAAAAGTCCCACCCCCGACCGTACTGGTGAACGTTTTGCAGCAGGTCAGATCGTGTTGGATTATGGACGCGTCCATATTTGTTTCGTCACATTTTGGCAACATTTGGAATGTTGAACATTTGGGGTCTGTTCGGTTACATTCCAGCCTGATCACTTGTTAGCTTCGTGAAACGCAACGTATCGTTACAATCTGCCGAGTTGTTTTTTTTTTTTTCCTTTTTTCTTTTTTTTCCTTTTTTTTGTCAACATGTTGTAAAGGGGAGATAATCAGATGAGCTGTCAGATACACAAGATACAGTGAAGATAGAAGATATGATGCTGACACGATGCTTGGCTGCTTGTCTGTCTCGTGTGTGTGTGTGTGTGTGTGTGTGTGTGTGTGTGTGTGTGTGTGGTAGTGGTGGGGGGATGAAGCCCCTTTGCTCGTCCCCTGGGGACATCACCACACACTGTTGCCATGAGAGACGGCTTTTTACAATTTTGTGCGTGTGCGTGTGCGTGTGTGCGTGTGCGTGTGCGTGTGTGTGTGTGTGTGTGTGTGTGTGTGTGTGTGTGTGTGTGTGTGTGTG
>JAOUQZ010000030.1:13001684-13020281 GCA_028564935.1 Neosilurus hyrtlii
ATATATATATATATATATATATATATATATATATATATATATATATATACACACACACACACACACACACACACACTAGTTATAGTATATGCTGCATGGAAACATTGAAGTGACTGTCAGAAACCGTAACTTGTTGTCCATCATGTGTTTCAGGCATTATCCACTAGGGATATTGTCTATTAATCCCGAGATGGCAAACCAATCAGGTCAGGCCGTTCCCATGTAGTATATGCCACAGACTTTATCCTCCTCACAGTCTCGAGAGAGTGCTCAAAATCAATTACAGAACTGAGCCTCAGGCTCAGTAAATATCACTGTATAGTCCCCGGGATGGAACACCAAGCTGTATATCTACCCCACCTTGTGAAAATTTGTTAAAACAAAAAAGAAAAAAAAAAGTGTTAAGTCAAGATTTTTTAAAGTTAATGAGATGGAAATTTTAAAATGAAAAAATGTTTAATTGTTTACATCATCTATAATAAGTAGAATAATAAAAAAATCCAATATTTTCAACCTTGGTCCTATTTTCTTTTCTTTCTGGGTTTTATACTATAATATTGATTTTGCTCCAACAGCAAAACGTCTATACAGTGGGGCAAACCAGCTCATCAAAACCAACCGCTTGTTTTGGTCTCAAACTGGCTGATAATGTAATCGTAAGTGTCTGACAACATGGAAAGAAGATATACCTACAGAGATACTCCTGTGTGTGTTTACCTCTAGAACTGAAGAAAATGATGGTCTCTGGCACATGTAGTCGATTATGTTTTCTGATATTTACACAAAGAGAAGTCACACAAAAATGGTCAAGAGGTTTATTTTCAAATTCACAAAGAAACTTTTGGTATTATGTTGGAAGTGGACTACTTTACTGTTTTTATTCCACATTCATTTATGTTCTAATATCCGTTTCATTATTCATATTAGAAAAGTGAAAAGGCTCCATTTTCAGAAAGGTGCTTTAATTACATGCGTGTATAAACATATCGTAACCTTTTTTATTTAAGCCTTTAGTGTATTGTGAACGGAAAAGTAAACGAGGCCCGCGTGTATAATTCCACAAGCAGTAATGTAGTCAGTGGTGGAAGCAGCAAAACTAAAACAAACCTCTGCTCAAAGATCCAGTCATCACTGAGGAATTCTGTTGTCTCGTCTTGTGTTCATTAATGACACCAGGGTTCTAGTCCAAATTGCAGCAATAATGAAGCAGCAAGGGAAAAAAAATTTTGATGTTTGGTTTACTTTGTGAGATATTTACAGACTGGCCTCATTAGCAGCTTTTTTAATAAACAAACCGGAGCGCAGAGTCACATACAGCGTTCAGTTACTCTCACATTTACTGCACTGCACACCTCTAAACACACACCTCGGGTGGGAATTTAAACACGGCGTACTTCGTTCTGACTTTCGCTTTTCAGGGAAAAGTAGTCTTAAGGACTGGGGAGAGAACATCAGAGAAAGCTGTTTAGTTTTATTTTAGCTGATGTTGATGGAGAAAATATCGACACTGCGTATTTTTTATTTTTTTTCTCGTCTTCGTTCTAAAAGTTTGTTCAAAGGATTTTTTTTCTTTAACAAAACGCTAAAAAAGGCAAATGCACCGCTGCTGACCTTTTAGTCATTTACCTAAACCTAATATTTCCATTAAAGTCCATCATGGCATGTCCAAATGGAAATATTATGTCAATTATGGGGATGCGAAGAACACAAGTATAATTGGAAGACCAAAAATGTAGTCATTAGCCAAAAGCAAAGGGCTTCTGCGTTCAGAAATGGAAGTGCTTTTCGCTCACAGAAAGAGGAAGTGGATAAACACAGTCCGCAGTCAAATGTATTAGAGACGCTCTGAATGTAGGAGCAGGTAGGAGGATAATTATTGCGTCCTCACTGTTTAAAGCCGTAACCGGCCATTTCCTTCACTAATTGATCGCTCTGACCTCACTGCTTTCCTCTCCTTTCTTTTCATACAGGTGATAAACGAGTGGTCAGGCTGTCACTCAAGTCAAAAGAGACCGGGCTCAAATTCATTACAACGGATTTCGTCTTCTATAACTGCAGCGTCCTGCAATCGTGAGTACCCAGGATCACCATTTTCTCCTGTATCGCCACACTTTCTTAATATCAGTCTGAGGTATTTTAAAGTAAAATGCTTTCAAAGGTGCAGTCTTCAGAAGCTCTGCCCCCTACATTCTTGGATGCACATTGCCAAGGCAGTGACACAAATTACAACACCACCTTCTCCTGTCCATCCAATCAGCAAAGCAGGAAGAAACTTTCATATTTCATCATGCAATCACCTTGTTGTTGATTGGCTGGAATAGTGTTGTGTGGCTTGCACCAAGCTACTTTGTTTCTCATCTCCAGAGTATAAACACTATTTAGCCAAATGAATCAAGATGCTGCCCCTTGTTTGGCCTGCTATAATACCACACATCCCAAAAAAAATCATCCGATCTCACAATATTAAAAAAAATTTCTGGATTGAGAATTTGAATGGATCATTTCCAAACTTAAATGGAGTTTTCCTTGTCCAAAGCTCCGTCTCTGGCAGAAATTTCATGAAAATCCACACACAAATTTTTGCGTAGTCTTGCTAACAAACACACAGACCTAACCAATAGCATAACTTTCTTTGCGGAGGAAACAACTAGCTGGAACGATTGCTTATGATTGATGCTTTATAGTTACACCTTATCTTGTCATGTAGAACTTAAGTGTTTACTATTATATGATAAAGGAAATTAAAGCTTGGTCAGAAATAGCAGCAGTCGTTGTTGCCTCTAATACGTGTATATAGCTTGTACTTGCTAGTTAGCTTGTTTTGCTAATCATGTCAATTAGACAACATGGAGCCTGGAACATTACACAAAAGTAACAGTGATGTGTTTCAATTTTGTGAACTGGCCCATTGCCCATGGCAATTTTTGGTGTTCGCTGGCTGCCATACACTGAAGTTTGTTTTGATGTCACTGTTATTCGGTTTAATAAGTTCCTGTATGATGAAGTATGTGCCATTCGTGTAGAATTTTTATGCATGCAATAAATTTTTGCCGTATGACAGCAAGCAGCCCGTGCGTAGCAAGAAACCTCTGTAGCATCTTGTTCATCATAATATTGCGGCTTTTCCGGCAGTTACCGGTGTGGCCTCATTCTTCCTCCCAACAACTTCGTGCTCATCAGCCACACTCCCGAGTTTGAATTGTTTCTTCCTGGCCCTGGGCTTCTCGGACTTCCCTGCTGGTACTGTTGAGGATGTGGAGGCAGTTGAAACATTGGATGGACTAGGAGAGACGGAGAGTTGGGGCTGGGAGACCTGGATCTTGAAGCTTCTTGGGATGCAGCTGCTTCTTTAGGTGAAGGTGTGGGTGGTGAAGATATAGAGCCTTGTATGTTTGCTGCCACTCCACCGCCTTCCCGTGTACAAACGTGACGTGATCGGTTTATATTCGCGGTTCATACGGAGAGCGCATGCACAGATTGCTATCCATCCATTTGGTAATATTTGTTAATATTTATTCAGCTTTTTTTTTTTTTTTTTTCAGTTTTGCAGTTTGTTCATGCTCATTTCTTCAAGTCATTATAGTGTGATGGCCACTTAAGGTAAACATTTTGGCTGCCACCTTTTCTCAACAGGACGTTAAAAAATACTACACACTACGACTTGCATCAAAATGCTACTTAGCAGACAGGCTTCTGTATAGAATGATCCGGCTCCTTTAAAATAGAACTGTCAGAGTATATTATAGGAACACAGCAGATTTTTTTGTTGTTCTCCTGAATTTCCTGCTCTCCTATCCGTTCTACAGTTAATTCTCTGAGTTCACGTTGATGCTCTGCCTTTCAAGTATCAGGAGAATTGATTCCGTTGTTGAAGCATCTCCATAAGTGCAAGTTTTCCATCCGAAGAGAACAACTTCTCGGGTTTTTATTGTTTGGACTAATTGCCATGTACTGAAACTCCAACATACGTGTGGGTTTCTTTTCAATCTGTCTTACGTTATTTATTTATTTATTTTTCCCTTTCGCTCTCGGGAGTTTATAAAATGCCTAAGGGCCAAGAAAAGAAGGGTCAATGTTCAGTTTAAAAATACAGTATATCAGCACAATGAAAAGATGTTGCATGCTTAATATTTCGGCTGTGTGTAGCCTGGGTGCTTAAATACCGGCAAACATGAACTCACTGACTTCCCACTTTGCTCCAGAGATGCACAAGTGGCTTTTCTTACTCACTGATAATTAATCCATATATTCTAGCAGGCCCTCATGCATGACCCTAATTTCTAAGGTCACTGTTGTTGTTTTTTTTTTTTGTTTTTTTTTGTTTTGTTTTTTTTTTTGGATGGGGGGGGGCAATTTTGCATAGTCATGCCCTGTATTTATTTTTTTTAAGTAACTATTTGTACTCGTATCAAATTCATAAATATTCAGACACATTAACATTACAGTATGATCCAGTTGTTTAGCCGTCATAATCTGCCCCTTGTCAAAGTCACTCACATCCGTACGCTTGCTCATTTTTCCTTCTTCCAACACATCAACTTCAAGAACTGACTATTACTTCCTGCCGAATACAACCTACTCCTTGGCAGGTGCCAGTTTACCGACATATTTTCCATTACTTACTTCACCAGTCCGTCCTCTAAGTGCTTTTAGTACCAGAAAGTTCTTGAGACTGACAAAGTCACTTGGATGACCAATGAAATGTTTCTCCCACTCAAACCTTTGTGTCCATAAGAACTGAATCACACTTTCTGGGACCTCCTGACCTGGAGTATTGAGCATGCATCAGGCTAAATAGTGTACATTTCTTTCATGCTGAAACAACCGTCTTCACTATGGTCTGCCATCTTGTTTCTCTTTTCCCATGGGGATTTCTACTTCTGTGGTTATTCAGAGGCTTCCTCTGAATTATGGGATAGCGTAGTGTGCAGCATGTGTTGGCGTACTACAAATACAGCAGATCCAGGTATTGTCAGTGTTTGTGCGTGTGCGTGTGCGTGTGTGTGTGTGTGTGTGTGTGTGTGTGTGTGTGTGTGTGTGTGGTGGTCAGGTGCTATACAGACTACCTTTTTAGTGATCTAGTGAAGCTATGCATATTCAGATGCAGCTTTGGGCTGTGTAGCATTTTGGGTGTAATTTAGCTCTTTTAACCCTTTGAGTGGTTATTAAATAAAAACAGCTCTGGCTGTTTTTGGACTCTGGCTTACAATCAGGTCAGGTCTGTTGAAGACTGTGTGCTGTTTCCTTTTACTTGCACATCATTCAGATGTAAATCCAGCGATGTGTGCAGAGGCCTTAGTCTCATGCACTAGGTTTGGGGAAGATATCAAGCGCCACTTAACTGGCAAATTACACCCTGCTTCTGCTCTCATCCCCTACTCAAGAAATCCATCCCTGCCACTAACACTGTGGAAAAGGTCCTGCTTCACTGCAGACTGCCATCAAATGAGAGTAATTGGCTCAGAGCTGTGAGTGGAGACTGGTTAAATTGGAGTGCGCTCTAGTCTCATGCTGCTAGCCCTAACATCCATGCCCGGCCCGGGCAGGTTGGCGTGAAATAGACACCGGGATTGGCTGACAGCACCGAGAGAGTCCGTGTTAAGAAGAGAGAGCCTGAGGTGGCGTATCCACACATGCTGTTGTATGAATGGGAAGGATCCGACTTGATCCACACACTCTCACATGAACACTTTTGAAATGCTGGAGAAGTGTGTGCATACCTCAGGCTTGGGACACCTGCAGACTTTGGAACCACAATGACATTTTGGGAAAAATTGGATAGAATGGTAGCACCACAAATTTAAGAAAATATTTTACCCGCTTGGACGGAAAGAGGAAACATTGGCATGTTGACGAAGTGTTGAAGTGTGGTGTAGAAATCTGTCTTGGAATTAAACTCTATGACTATGAATATTGAGCTTGCTATCTTTGTCTTTTAAAATATAACAACTTTGGCTGGATAATATCAAACAAAATAACTGGAGTACTGTTAGCAACCGATTAGCTCTGTATATACTGCAAGCCTGACCTGATTAATGGATTCATGTGTCAGCAAAATTCTTTATTTATATTAATATATTCATTTTATAGTATTAATAATATTGATATATATCTATATTTATATTAAAATAGTCTATTTTTATTTATGTATTTATGTCTATTCTTTTACCAGGGGATGGGGGTGGTGTCATTACATCACCATGGCAACAGCTTCCGTTATTTAAATTTAAATTGTCATGAAAATAAGACCCTTGGGGGTTGACGAGTGAAAATTATTCAAATTAAACAAAGATATATTAAAGAACAGTTTCATTGTCACTTCCAACGAACTGAAAGGAAGCTGTGTACCATTTTGGGGCATAATTATTATCTGTGACAAAATCTGGATATCTGAAGTCTGGAGGTATTGTGTGTTGTCATGGAGTGAACTGTATGCATGATAATGTATTGAACAAGCATTCATTATTTCGGGCCATTGTTTAATCTGTAAGTTTTTTTTTTTTTTTTTTTAATTTAAGAATCCTTCTATTCGACTCCCTGTGCTAGTTTTTATCATAGAAACCTATTAAAATGAACACATTAATATAACCCTGGAACTACTGTGACAGAAAAATCAACACCCAATGAGAAGTGTGAATCAGGGTTTCAGTAGCACTGTGCTACAATTCAGTCTGTAGACATTATTTCAGGTATTTTGGTGGAGTTCCATTTTTAGAAATGCCCAGTCTTCGATTGGTTTGACACTAAAATAGATGAAACACAAGCCAGACTTTCAAAAAGTTTTCTGCTGGTTCCCTGATACAGCATTCACACCATGTTGGTGCAAGTGACAGGATTGGGGTTTTTGTTATAGGATTTGGAAAGTCGCGTGTTTACATTGACGTTTACTGCATTTGTCGGATGCACTTATCCAGAGTGACTCACGTTTAAAAATATATATATATCTTATTTATGTAGTTGAGTGTTAAGGGCCCAACAGTGGCATTTTGGTACCAACCAACCTTCTGATCAGTAACTCAGAGCCTTAACCAGTGAGCCAGAACTGGCTTGTTTGATCTTGTGCGTGTATGTGACAGTTTGGACAGGATTTTGTATGGACTCTCTGTGATTCAGTGAAAAGGCTGGAAAAACAGCTGCTAATCCTCGAGGCCGAATCCTCCCAATCATTTCAGTCTTCTGTCAGCTTTCCATACCGCCACTGAGCAGAGCTGAGTACATCACTTAACACTGTGATCAAGCACAATCGTACGTGCCCCCCCCACCACCACCACCACCAAACGACCTATTTAAAATGCTCGGTTTGTGATTAGCATCAGTTCGTCGGGGAGAGGGGAATTTGCTTCTGAAAAGAGCATGCGAGAAAAGAATGAGTGAAAATTTCTGAAGGCTGGTACATGATTAAAAAAAACAAAACAACAACAGTCTGCTCCTGGCTAAAAGTATGCAGGTTGCATTTTGGAGTATGAAGTCACCTTGTATTCTGACACTGACATGCATGCATACATGCATGTGTCTGTGATAATCAATCGTTTGCCGTGAGTGTAAGTGTGTGAGGAAGTACAACTGATGCAACATGCACATGCGAAGACCTGACTGCTCCACAAGATTCATGTTACACACAGTCACACAACAATCAATTTCCCCGTCCCTGTATGTGGAATCGGGCTCACGTGGATCTGACGAGCTGGGCTCGCCTGTTGCCATGGTAACCCGGCTCCGGAACAGAGCAAGGCCCTTCTACCCCTTTTTTTTTTTTTTTTTTTTTTTTTTTTCCAGCACTGATCCTGTGCCAGATTTTCCCTCTCATAAAAGCACTGTGGGAGCTCGTAAAGACCAGCCTCCATCTTTATTTCCCACAATGCTTCACCTGCTAGCATCCCTCCCTCCCCCAGGACTGTAATGACCACCTGAGAAAAGAAAAGTGGGCTGTGTTTGTGTTTGAGTTTAGAGGAGTCGGGTACTTGATTGATGGATGGTATTCTTGTGCAAAGCATCTTTTGATGCATTTCCATGTGGAAGCTATAGAGCGCTTAAGGAGAGGAATGTTACGAAATCTCTTATGTAAACCTTTGGAAAAAAAAAAAAGGAAAGAAATCTTTTTTTTTCCCTCTTTCATCCTCCCAAGCATCTGTTTGTGAGGTTTGCTTCTCAGTTTTTGGCTCACAGCGTGCATTCATTAACCAGCATGTACTTCGGGACATCAGCGCTCAACCTAGATTTGGAAGTGACTGTGGAAACACAGGAGGCCACAAAATGCACGTTATTTTGGTTGCAGCTAGTCCTTATTGAGATTTCTCTACAAGCATAGGGACATTATGTATGAACAGGAGGTGAAGATTTATTAGGATCATCATTGTATCGAATTCATCAGTCTGATACAATTCTTTAAAACAAAAAGACAAATTCATTGTTTTTTAGAAATTCATGCATCTCTTTCCTCACTGACTTGGAAGCACATTGTTCTATAGATTGTCTGTGTATGCTGTAACATTACAGTATCCATTTACTGGAATTATAGGCTGCAAGCCTGTTACAGCATCCCAGTGGTCCTGTACACAAAGGGGAACCAATAAGACATAGTTTTTCCAAGGTTAAGACTTGAGTAGGCTGGAGAGAGTGCTGATCTCAGCCCCATTAAACACTGTTGGGATGAACTGGAGTGCTGACTGCACCCTGAAATTCAGTACCCAACTTCACTAATTCTCTTTTGGCTGTATGAACATAAATCCCCACAGCCATGTTCCAAAGTTTAGTGGGCATCCTTCCCAGGAGACTAGAGGTTATCACAAGGCAAAAGGGGGATTCAATCTGGAATGGAATGTTCCAGGTAGTTAGCACATATAAGTGAGAATGATCCAGTGTCCACATACTTTAGACCACACAATTGTGCCTCTGCAGCCTGGCCTTTGTGTCTGCCAGAGGCAACAGATGAGGTGTGGCCTTTGTGCCTGCTAGTGGTGTCGAAGAAGGCGTGGACTTCATGTCTGCCAATGGCAGTGAACAAGGCATGGCCTTTGCGTCTGCCAGTGGCCATGAAGGAGATGTGGTCTTTGCACTTGCCATTGGCAGTGAAGAAGGTGTGGCTTCTGTGGTTGTCAGATTCAGTGGTTGAGCTGTAACCTCCTGGACAGTCAGTCAAAGTAACAACATAGGAAATATGGTGAAGGTCTGTACTTCTCTTTCTTAATGAAGAAGGCATGCTATAGAATCAGATTTGTTTCTGCATCTCGATAAATAGCTATGCCTGGCTTAGGGCAAAGTTAACATTAGATCATAACACTGTGTCAGCTCACATTAGCTGATCCAACACTCTGACACTAAGCAATTGAGAGGCATCCTGGAAGATAAGCAGCAGCGTTTTTCTTTTACACTCAAGGTCGCAACCATGGCCTCGCATGAACCTCACACTCCCACCTTCACACAGTTTGCTAACATTTGGCTTTTTCTATGTAGTTTTCTTTAAGAATGAGTGAATTGATTTGGGTCTAAAAACCTGATACACCATCTTTCATCCAGGGCCAGCATATATGAGCAGTCTTTACTGCACACACAGGCTGTAACTTTACCCTTTACCTCATTTAAAAATGCGACTCCGGCACGGAGTCTCGGCGGCGCATTCATTTCGGAAAGTGAGGACACCACCGTCGTCCAGATACGGGCTCTGCAACATTAGCTCGGCCTGTCATAATCCAGGCAGTATTTCGCGCCTGAGCAATCCTCCTGCCAGAGATACTGTTTGCCACCCATCATTGTGGGGGTAGAGTAATACTCTATAATTCTGTAAAGAGCACGAGGCAGGCTCGCTTTTTCTGCAACCGTCTCAAACATCTCAGAGAACGATGGAAGTGTTTTTTAGAGCAGCAGAGTGCTATTAGGAAAGCAAGAGAAAGCGCATGAGAGGGAGGGATACATTATTCTGAGCAGTGCCGCTCTGGGGTGTAATGTGCTCTGACTGCTGAGAGTCTTCTGAGGGGGGTTTTTGAAGCATATCCCTGGAGAGAAAGATATGATTAGTATGGGTAATGTAAGCGTACACTCCCCATACGAGGGCCAAGTGTTTCTCCCATGGTTAAGAACTCCCTGTGCCATCTCCATGCAACTTCACCGAATGTTTTGTCCCTATATAGTCTTCAGGTGCAGTCTCTGTGCTCCTGACTAAGTACTCTGTTCCTATACAGTGTTCCTCAGTGCTTAGTCCTTATACGTTTTCCATGTGCTTCATTCTTGTACATGCTCCAAGTGCGTTCTTCCTACCAGATCTGTCATAAAAAGGGTACCTAAAGGGCTTATTTCTTTCTAAAGGAGGCGTTCTGTGACCCTCTTTGGGATTCTTTTATTGTAAGTTCATGTACAGTGTACAACTTAACCTCGAGGGGCAAGCCTTCCTCAAGAGTTTTATATACCTCTTATATGCTTCAGTGCACAAGATATCAGCAACAAGATTTCAAGTGACCCAGTGGATAGAGTCCGTACAGTGTGGTCAAAGCTCCAAACAACAGGACATTGTGATGGTGATTTAAAATATTATGTTGTTTGCTTCTCTTTGCAGAGGGGGTAGGTGTTTGATTTTCAGGAATGGAAGTGTCAGGAGATCAGCAGACAGATTTAGCTAGGCAAAACAGAAGCCAATTCAACAAACCAGGCCGGTTCAATAACTTTAAAGTGGTAAAGTCTCAGTAGCATCACTGGTAGTTTGCCAGGATCAAGTCTTCACAAACGAGTAACTGAAAGTCCTGGTTATTTATACGGGTGTGCCGATTAAGAGGTGGCTGTGGTTTTGAAGTTTGAGAATTAGAAAGTGGTAAGTGGATCATGTGACGGGTCACGGTACTGGGTTTGTATTGGGATGTTTGCCTGAGACGGTGGGGAAGTGGAATTCCTTCGAATTCATGTTGACTTGTCGAGCAGATATTACAGGAAGCAGCATCTTGATTGCATTTGAACAAAAGTTGTTTGAAATGGTGAGTGAGTTTCCACTTGTGTGTGACACATCCTGAAGAGATTTACGAGAAGTTGTAATGTGCGTGCTTGCGTGTTGGAGGAGGGGACCTATGTGAGAATGATCCTAAATAAACTCTCGGAAGATCGGCTTGCTTGGGGTCATGGAGCTGAGTAAAAAGTGCAAAAAAGTATTACATAGCCAGAATTACTTCACAGTAGATGCTTTTTTTTTCGGGGTTCAACCAGCATTATCCCGAAAGTGTTCTTTGCACTTCCGTTGCAATACTTGAGACCCGGCATGGCATGGCTTTTCTTTTGTTCGCTTTCGTTGTTACTGTGGCACAAGTGCTGGATCCGTTCAACTCTTGGAACCATATATGGCCTATCGGATGTCTATGGATGTAGAAATGCATGTGGAACAGCGACTGCCACATAAGCATCGCTGCATCATATGCACTGGGCATGCTCTCGTTTCTCAGGCAAGTGCATATTTCCATGTTATTCATTTTTTTGCGACTAATCACCTCCCAAATCTGCCGGAATGGTCATGGAATGGACACGGTAGTCCTAGCGTCTGTTCTCACATATCAACCAGCTATGTGAAACTGTAGGTACGGTGTGGTATATCAAAGCTCCAAACAACATATTAAAATATTATCTGTTGTTTGCTTCCCTTCGCAGAGGGGGTAGGTGTTTGATTTTCAGGGATGGAAGTGTCAGGGGATCAGCAGAAAGATTTAGCTAGGCAAAACAGAAGCCAATTTAACAAACCAGGCAGGTTCAATAACTCTAAAGTGGTAAAGTCTCAGTAGCATCACTAGTAGTTTGCTAGGATCAAGTCTTCACAAACGAGTAACTGAAAGTCCTGGTTATTTATTTCATTTGGTATTTGAGTTCCTTTGTCACCTGGAAGATACAGTGGTTGTTTATGCTTGACAATCTTCTGAAATGGTTGTCATGGCATTCTGGCACTAGTCCGAAGGTTGTGGGTTCAAAACCTCGCCCAACAAGTTGAAACTGTTTGGTCCATGAGCAAGACCATCAATCCATAAACTGTTAAATTGTACCTGGTCTCAGCTGTACATCAAAATGAGCAAGTCTGAGCAAAGCCTCAGAGTACTCTTGACCAAACTTCATTACTCCTGACAACCCATAGTCTCCAAGTGCCTTCTCCTCATGTGCTGGCGAGTTTACTACTCCATATTCTATTTGAGAATACATTTGAACTTACTCTCCACTATTCTCTGCATTCACCATGTGGTTAGTGTCCAAACAGGTTTTAGTTGCATTCTGTCCATTCTCTAAGTGTTTTCAGATATTTGGAGATTTTCAAGAGCATGCTCCAAGTGTTTAGTCTCGATACAGTGTCCAAGTGCATTCTCTTCACACATTCACCAAGTGCTTAGTCCCTTTAGAGACCTCAAGGGCTTGCTTTGCATACAATTGCCAAGTGTTTAGTCCCTGCTCACACTCCAAGTGTCTGCTTAAGGCTTACACTCACAGTCTGCCAAGAATACTTCCCTTTTATCTCCAAGTGCATGTTCCTACTATCTGAAAATGCAGTGTGACCTTGAAAGCCATAGCCAGTGGGGGTTTTAAACAATTCTGGTATCCTAAACACCCACGAACACTTCTTGTGATATCCTGGCTGTGTGAAAGCCAGGTGTGCTGCAGGTCACAATGCTCTCAGTTACATGCAAGTTCAAATTGGCCTATTCATGCCATATTTAAAAAGTTAAAAGGTCAACTTGTAACCATCGGAGGTTCAGTAACCCTGATGGGGTAGTCATGCATGTCAAAGTGAATGTGGTGGCTTCACGACATATGGTGCGGTCAGATTGCCACAGCAACGCCTTTACCACGCCACTTCCTCCCAAGATAATGTGTGACCTAGGGCACAGTCAAGATGTTAACATGCTGCAAACACGTGGTGAGTACAATGGCAACATTGAAAATTTGTGAACGAGGTTCCTGCGAGAGCCTCGTTAAAAACTCGCCTGTGAGTTTCAGCAGGGTTGTTTAAGACACTACCCATACTCGCTCTCTCACACACTTGCGGCCTCCTGAACTGTTTTATGGGCCTTTATGTGTTTTGTTTTGATGTTTCTCTTCCATCATCTCCCAACTCTGTCCAGTGAACACCAAAAAGGCAATAACATGAATGAAAGACCATTGGACCAGCCATTAAATCAGTGTCCGATATTTTCAATTTATCTGTGCCTAAACTCTCTTTCACTTCCTTTCTCTACAGGTGTTTATCGTGTGTAAGCAGCCCCTACCCCTGCAACTGGTGTAAATATCGGCACATCTGCACCAACAACGTGGCTGAGTGCTCCTTCCAGGAGGGCCGAGTCAGCAATGTCGAGGTAAGACCCCGAGCCCTGAATCAGCCGAAAGTTATTCATGCTCGCTTTGTTGACCACAGGGAAGCTCAACTCTGTGTGATTCACCCCAGCTCTAGTGACTCACTACCAACGTCTGTTTCAGAAAAGGAACTGAGGAAGTGTAAATATGCTTCGAGTAACCTTTTGCACTGCAAGATGATTCGTCCTGCTCCAGTACAGAAACTGACTTTAGGAACTAAGTCTCGAAAGATGACAAAAAGAAGCACATCTGTTTTCATAAACTCGGACAAATACTGTGTACTGTAAATAAATAGCTGTCAAATTTCTTTAAAAATGCCTTTGCCGTTTAAATTACTCTTATGATGTGATTTGCACTAACCTGCCAAAAAAAATCCCATCTTGAATTTATATGAGCAAAGGAGCCTTTGATTGGATAATTACTGCAGTGATTAATTTGTTTCATCTGGTGACATGTTATTTAATCTTAACTGATGCGGTGAGTAGCTTCTTGTTTCTTATACAGACATGTCAGATGTTTCCTGTGGTTGTGGAAAAGATGTAAGGGGTTTCAGAAGGGTCAGACTATTCGACTGTCTCAAGCAAATAAAAACTACAAAAGCAATTACTGAAATGACTAAAATTGGAGTAAGAACCGTCCAACACGTTTTTAAACCCGGCAAGGATAGTGCTGTTTTGTCAACTTGAAGCAAGAAATGTTCATCATAGATCCTGTAAACACTTGGAAAGGTTCAGTCATTAAACAAATGGACAGTAGGACTCTCGGCAATGTTTAATAGTGAAAGTAACACTATGTCCACACTGCAAGAAGCAAGAGTTTTTTTCCAGATCCGATTTTTTTCGACTGGCTGTTCACATTATTTTAGAGATGTGACCTATAACAGACTGCGGTGTGAACGGTTTAAGGCCCCAATGTAGCGCACATGTGTTTACAGAAGTGAAAATACACAGAAGTCAATGGCAAACGTGGAGTTGAGAGATGTTAGTGTTGACGGTTTTATTTTAAAGTTATTATGCAGTGGAGGCAGAAAAATGTGTCAGCAGATGATGAGGAGGAGAAGAATGAAGAGAAAGAGAGCCAAAACCCTGCCTGTGGCCTTTTTTGGAGCAATGGCTCCAAAAAAAACTATGTGTGTATTCTTTTTGTTTTCGGGGGCTACCGCCGTGGCACAATTATGCCGAATGTCGACCAAGGGTGACCTTGAGGTCGCTTTGAATTCCGATACAGGTCGCATTACTGTTCAGACTGAGGTCGCATTTCAAAAAATCCGATCTGTATCCGATTTAGTACCACATGTGAAAGTGTCCCAGATCCGATTTGCAAAGAACGGATTTAATCTGTTTTTTGGTGTTCTCACTGGCATGAAAAAATCCGATATGGGTCACATAAGTGGGATAAAATCAGATTCAGGCCACTAGGGCTTGCAGTGTGACCATAGCCTAAGAGCATTTCCACACATACATTGCAGCACCAATGCGCTGGGTGACTGATCTGAAGGTCAGGGATTGAAGCCTCAGTATCATAAAGCTGCCAGTGATGGGCCCTCAAGCTAGGCCCTTAACCCTTAACTGCTCAGTTGTTTAAATGAGATCAAATGTAGGTCACTCTGGATAAGGATATCTACCACATAGCATCCATGTAAATGTAAATTAAACAATGCAATAAAAAAACTCCCAGGATTTGAAACAAAAAGCTGTGTGTTCATAGGAAAATCACTTAGCGTATGAAAAATAATCCGAATAAAAGGTTTCAC
The DNA here is from genome assembly GCA_028564935.1 of Neosilurus hyrtlii. Classification (NCBI taxonomy): domain Eukaryota; kingdom Metazoa; phylum Chordata; class Actinopteri; order Siluriformes; family Plotosidae; genus Neosilurus; species Neosilurus hyrtlii. Next base: position 13,016,743 of record JAOUQZ010000030.1, read on the forward strand.
TTTGCTAGGAAGCATAAAGATCATATTCTGGAGAAATGGAAAATGGTTATGGAACCTGCACTGGAGTCTAGATTTACCCATTCCAGAGTGATGGACGTGTCAGGGTAAGAAGGGGAGTTCATGAAGCAATGTAGCCATCGTGCATTGTGGCCACTGTACAAGCCACTGGATGCGGAGTTATGATCAGGGGTTGCTTCAGGTCAAGGCTCAGCAACAATATGTGGCAGGAAAAACAAATCAGTTGATGTCTTGAATGCAGTGAATGACCAGGTTATCCCATTAATAGACTTTTTCTTTCCTGACAGTTGAGATGCTGCCATGTAAAAAATGGACCAATTGGAATCAAGGGTTCAGAAGTGCTTTGATGTCGTTGAAGTGATTGTTTTGAACCGAAATATATCAAGATGAACTTTGTCACTTTCTCACTTAGTGCAGGTGATAGCGTTGGTCTATGTCCTTGATGCTAATAGCTATATTTTGAAAATCTTTCACATCTAAATGTCCACCATCTTGAACTCCTCATTATCCAAACGTAATTTGAACAAAAATATTTTTCTAATTAGTTTTAAGTTTAAGTACCCCAGTATTAGAGTAGTATTATATTACAAGCTGTGGTGTATATTTATAAGTTGCGGTTTATTGTGATTGATTTAGTATTATATTGTTATGTAAAGTACTGAGTGATTCAGTTTAAGATCCAGTCCTTTGCTGCGTGGTTATTTGTTCACGTTTCACTCGATGTGAAGGAGAGCTTTGTTCATAGTCGTGTTCATGTGGAGAGGGTGTGAATGTTACACCTCCTCTTTTTGTGTGTGGCTGGAAGTGGAACAACGGCCTTGTGTCGGAGTGTATCTCGGTCCACTTCAACACCCCAAAGCCTCTTGACCTTGACCTTCGAATGTCGAGCTACTATCTCACACACTCTGTGCTCTGTGTATGTGCCTGATTGTGGTTTAGCTCATACAATTACTTCTTTCATTGAGAAGCAGCACACTGTGTGTTGGTTTGCAAAGCAGAACATATTGAGCTTGCTTTTAGATTTTAATCTTATTTCATCCAAAAATGAATGTGAAGTATACATTAAGGCTGTAAGTCACTTACTCAGTCCAAAGAATGGTATTGAGTAGCTACCATTTTACTAAATAACTAGCCAACCCACCAGGGAATACTGGTTTTGTCTTTTTTACATCCAACTTCATATAAGTTGAAAATGTTTATGCAAGCATACTTTTTAGGAAATGTCACACAGTTCATGTCCATGAACGTTCTTTTTTGTCACCACCACGTCTTTATTATGCTAGCTAACTAATACAATTTACTGCACTTAATGTCAGTTATATAACTAACTTAATAAAGCTCTTTTAGCTAAGTTAATGCATGGTGTCATTTATGTTAACTTTTTTATGTAAACTATAAACATATTAAAGTTTAATTTAGTTGTCAGTAGTTAGGTAGCTTGAAAAAGGAAAAACTTTCCTTTTTTTAGCTAGCTAAATAGCCTCGTTGAATACATTACCATCACCAGTTCAGTAGCTGCATACAGAAGTAGTTTTATAATTGTTATGAATTAGATGTAGATTAAAAATGCAATGAGCTAGCTATTTAGCGGTCGTCAAAACCCCATATGTCAACAACAGTTCAGTAGTTCAGGAATCTCATGGAAATATTTAGCATATAAACTAATGCTATTGCCCATTAGTAACATTTTATTTTTTTCTTTATTTATTTTGCTTTTTAAAATTACTCCCCCCCCCAAACAATTTTTTATTCATTACTACCTTTTTGACCTACTCTGATCCAAGTAGAATATTTTTTAATAAATTTAAATGTTTAAAAAGGAAAGTAAGACTTTAAATATATGAATGCATTTTTTTCTTATCTACATATTTAATCTAATTTTTATATACAACGCTTTGAACAAAAAGCATTACATTGACATGAGATAAGTCTTCCAAACCCTGCTGTAGCGCTGAAAATGTATGTTTTTATTATTCATTCTTCGTATTATTTACATATACGAAGTTGCAACCTGCTAAAATCTGTTTGATAGCTTGCATTAGCCTGTATGAACCACCTTTTGTAGTTTGTTTTACTTCTGAGAGAGTAAAAAATAGACATGTTAGCTCCAAGAAGGCATGATGATGGCAAAATTAACAGTATACAGGTATTATACTAACAAATCATATATAAACTAATGAACTTCTGAATAAAATTAAATCTAGGCTTATCTGCACATAATACTACATTACTTTTACATTCATCTCACGGGCGTACAGTATGCTTGTTTACGTACGCATGGTATAAGTCCCAGTTCCTTTAATGCGCACCACTTCCGTGTTAATTGTTTGTCACCCCACTTTTCCCAAAAGTTTCATATCAATAACAATAACACATTTTGGTATGCAAACACTTATACTATGTATGCAAGCTTTTATTACGATTTATTTCCCGTTAATTAACCTGTATTTTCCCCCACTTTTTTTAAATAAAGGTGTTTGTAACTTTAATCTTCTTCCTCCTCTCCTTCTTCTCTTCTTCCTCCTCCTCACAGTTTTCCAGGACTGTCCTAAATTTGCACAGTGTTTAAATGCATGTGTGCTGGTTTCCATCATATATACAGGAAGTTACCATTTCAGACATCCCTCAGCACGTTCCTGTACTTGGAAAGAGAGTGTAGTTTTCCACAATTCTTTTCTTTTTCAGACAACAATCATAAGCTCATTGTCTCAAACAGCTGCATTAGGTTCATATCCGATCCTTTATTTATAAAGCGAGGTTAGGAGAACTGAATGGTGGTTAATAATGGAGTGTGTGGTGTTGGGGTTTAACACCAGGAAGCATTCTCTGACTTTAAAGAGTTAACTACATTATTAACTGTTGTCGTTTCCCTGCTTGTGTTCTGTGTCGTATCAGAGACGTGCTCAGGCGTCTGATGTTAAAAGTCGTAGTTCTTGTGAAATGCTGTAATGGCTCGGGAATTATTTCTGACCCGTATACGTGCTGTTCTACACAGTGTCTCTTACTCGTATCCCGTTTCTTTTCTCCCTATTTTTTATTTGTTTCAAAACTTTTTTTATTTTTATCATTCTTTCATTCTTACTTCTTTCATAAAATTTTTTCCCCTTTTCCCCACGTTCTCTCTCATACACACACACACACACTCTCACACACACTCTCACACACACACACACACATTTCCCTGTTATATTTTTCTCTTTTGAATCACTCACTCATATTAGCATTTTTTCCCCTCTTTCCTCTCAGCACCATACACAAACTTGTTTATCTTTTTTTTTTTTTTTTTTTTTTTATTTTATTTATTTTTTTGTATTTCAATTGCTCATGCACATTTGATTACCTTTATTTTATTAATTTATTTATTAATGACTAAATATCTATGGCTGACACAGTGGCGTAGTGGTTGGCACATCTACCTCACAGCAAAAGCGTCCTGGATTCAAGTTTCAGGCCTAGTGACAGAGTTTCTTTTCTTTTTATATATATATATATATATATATATATATATATATATATATATA
>JAOUQZ010000030.1:13025354-13057092 GCA_028564935.1 Neosilurus hyrtlii
CACACACACACACACACACACACACACACACACACACACACACACACACACACACACACACACACACACATACTCACTCATTCACACACAACTCGCTGTCCTTTTCCCAGAGGGAGTCCTGCATATCAAATGCACCTCCTGCGTTTCTCTTCTTTCATACCTCTCTTTCGAACTCTCTCTTTTCTCTCTGTGACATCCATCGCACACTCCTTTTCCCTGACTCTCTCTCATCCGTCTCTCACACACACACACACTCGCGCACACACACACACACACACACACACACATACACACACACACACACACGTCCACGCTCCTTTCCCCCACCAGGTCTCAGTGGGGCAACTCTTTCATTAACACCCGGTGGCCAGAGGTAATTAATTGTGGGATGAGTGACACTGGAGCCATTAGCTCAGCAGGAAGTGCACCACCCAGCACACAGGAAGCAACACGGCAGGTTTCTGTCAGCCGCTCATTTGGTCTCCAAGACCAATGGGAACAGTCACACCGAGCCTGTCAGTGCTCACCGGTTGATGTGGAGCTGAAGCTATTCTCCTCGCTCCCACGCCGTTCTCCAGTCTTCTACTCCGACTCTCCTCTGCTTCCATGCCAGCCAGAAGCACTAAGCAATCTGCATTGTAACATTAGCGAAAACCTTCCTGCCAGAGGGGTTTACATCACCATCCTCTTCTCTGATAACACAATCCGGGAACATTTTAAGAGGTTTTGTGGATGGGGGGGGTGGTGGGGGTTGTGTCATGATGGCTATTAGTGAGGTCCACGATGAAGGAACGGGGGGAAAAAGCCTCAAGTGGGTCCCTTAATTGCTTCTTCATACTGTCATACTGGGGCTGAATACTGAGACGGCACACTGTTAAACGTATTCCTCCCAGCCATCGCTGCTGGATGTTTTCATTAGGCTGTGATATCTAATTGGATCCCTAATCAATTCTTGTAATAAGACAGAAAACGTTCACACTAGCGAGCAATAGGTCACGCAAGTCTCTTGCAGGTGCTTAAATGAGAACTAATTGCAGGTAGGAACCAAAATTGTGAGCAGTAAACTGAGAAACTCCAGACCAGACATCCAGTTGTCCCATCATTTAGGGCTCCTGGACTGTGGAACAGCTTAGACATTAGGTCAGCTGACTCGGTAGCCATATTTAAATCGTGTTTCAGAACGCTTTTTTTTTATCCTTCGGCTTTTGTGGATGCCATTGGCTGCCAATTTAATTAGTTCGTTAATTTTTGCGCCGCTTAATCCTAATTAGAGTCACGGGGCGGCCGGCACCCATCTCAGCCGACACTGGGTGGAGGTAGGGTACACCCTGGACAGCTCACCAGCCCACACAGAAACGCCCGAACCCAGGATTCAAACCGAGACCGTCTTTCTCTGAGGCATGCATGCTATCTGTTGCGCCACCTGCTGTCCTGGCTGGTAATATATTTCTTTTATCATAGATTTTATATCTTATCTTTATTCGTATTACATAAAATATCATTTCATCTTTTCATTTTTTTTTGATGCATGGTGGCATAGTGGTTTGCGTGTCCACCTCACCGCAACAAGCTCCCGGGTTCGATCCTCTTGCTTAATGACAGTGTTTCTTTGTGGAGTTTGCATGTTCCCCCGAGCTAGCCGAGGTTTCCTCCAGGTGCTCCAGTTTTCTTCTCCGAGTCCAAAAACATGCACATTGGGTTAATTGGATAATTTCAATTGTCCCAGATGTGAATGTGAATAGTTGTGTGTGTTGGCGTTGTAATGGTCTGGCCAGCTCTTTAGGGTGTACCCCACTTTCACCCAGATTCAGCTGGGCTGGGCTTTAGCCTCCCCGTGACACTATTAAAAGATTTCAGTTTACACGACTCATTTACTTTTAGGGAATCCAATAGTAAAACAATGCCATGTGACAGAATTTTCCACCATTTTCCTACAGGAAACCCAAAAACATCCATGGTCTGTCCTCAATCCTATAAGATATTAACCCAAGTCCAGACTTGACTGCAGAGTAAGACAGCTCAGACATCTTGCTCCAATCTTAAAAATTGCTCCACGGCAGTAATATACCGTTAAAAAAAACTACTGTTGTGCAATTGCAATTTTTAAAAACGATCCCTTGTTAGCAATGTAGTTATCTCACTTCCATTAGCATGTATAGGTGAAGCATTCCTTTAACCATCAGTCACAGTTTAAGAGCATTAGCAGGACGACGGATGCGTGTCGAGCTTGGGTTTATTTAGCCGCTCCATCAGCAGCTACTTTCCTGAAGAGAGGAGTGTGAATACATCTTGCAACGTTTTTAATTGGAACACTTCCCAAACGATTTGGAGCTGGGAGATTTTTTTTTTTCCCCTCCTCCTCCATGTTTCCCTACTGAGCGAAGGGAGCATATTTCATGGCTTATAGCATACAGAGTCTGAAAATGGGATTAGCAGCAAGGAAGTGATGGAAAAATGAGAGAAACTGAGTGAGTGACTCTGCAATCCACAGCTTGTTTTTTTTTTTTTTTTTAACAATCGGTCAGCATGTTTAAAGAGATCACATTCCGCGTCTGTTGGTGTCTCAGTATGTATAGGTCTATATGTCTTTGTGTGTGTGTGTGCGTTCATGGCTCAGTGCAATGCAAGACTATTATTTCTTCCCTATTCAAGCTTTTAATGTTTCAACAGATAATAATGCTTAGCCATGTGATAACTGGCCTATGCACTGTAAGGTTAATGGAGAGACTGTCAGCAGGCAGTAAGCTAGCAGGGCTCGCCTAATGGGGTGCTAATCAGTATTAGGAAAAGGGCCTGCTGGGGGACGAAGCAGCTGCTGGAGCAAGCCTGGATACAGTTACACACATCTACATACAGCTCAGAATAGTCTAAAAAATAACTTTACCTAAAAGGTTTGCAACGAATGGTAAAGGTAACTGAATAAAACTATCTAAAATATTGCCGTTTTTATTTCGTAATTTAAAATTTCAACATCTGCAGTACGTGCTTCACTAAAAACAAAATAAAGACCCATCAACTAAGTACTTGGCTCTATTCCCGCTAGGATGGCGTGGACATGATTTCTGTACGTTTTCCTTTCCAGTCGGATGCAGTTGAGTAAGAATCACTAGAGGTTACTGTAAGGTTCACATCGGATTCACATTTACTAATAAGGTTCATTGAAAGGGGTCACCAGAAGGTTGTACCATTAGCGTCAACTGTAAAAGTTCACCAGCAGCTTAAACATATGGATTCTAGGTTTCTTATAAAAAATTTAATGTCAAGAATTACAGGTCAGTTACATATCTACTAATAGTTCACCATTAAGATTGATTATACAGTCTGTTATCTCTTTATTCAAGGATTCTTTAAGTGCTTCCTGTATAGTTAAAGATATTTAGCCTTCAAAAAATATTTACTTGGCAGCTTCTCAGATATGAAAGCTTCTAAAAAGCTTCTGTTAAGCTCAGAATTAAAGTTGTTGTTAATATTTATATTTTGGGTTAGTTGTAATGGTTTATGATTAGGATTCACTATAAGAGTTCATTTTAAGGGTTTACCCTTAGGTTACCCATTAGGCTTAATTGTAAAGGTTCACCATGTGGGCTCACCATTAGGGTAATTGTAATGGGTTCACTCTTGGAGTACACCATTGGGCTTAACTTTAAGGTTCTCCACTAGGCTTAATTTGAAAGGTTCACCACTAAGCTTAATTTTAAGGGTTCACCATTAGGGTTCTCCACTAGGCTTAATTTTAAGGGTTCACCACTAGGCTTAATTTTAAGGGTTCGCCACTAGGCGTAATTTTAAAGGTTCACCACTAGGCTTAATTTTAGGGGTTCACCACTAGGCTTAATTTTAAAGGTTCACCACTAGGTTTAATTTTAAGGGTTCACCACTAGGCTTAATTTTAAGGGTTCACCACTAGGCTTAATATTAAGGGTTCACCACTAGGCTTAATTTTAAGGGTTCGCCACTAGGCGTAATTTTAAAGGTTCACCACTAGGCTTAATTTTAGGGGTTCACCACTAGGCTTAATTTTAAAGGTTCACCACTAGGTTTAATTTTAAGGGTTCACCACTAGGCTTAATTTTAAGGGTTCACCACTAGGCTTAATATTAAGGGTTCACTACTAAGCTTAATTTTAAGGGTTCACCACTAGGCGTAATTTTAAGGGTTCACCACTAGGCGTAATTTTAAGGGTTCACCACTAGGCGTAATTTTAAAGGTTCACCACTAGGCGTAATTTTGAGGGTTCACCACTAGGCGTAATTTTAAGGGTTCACCACTAGGCTTAATTTTAAAGGTTCACTACTAGGCTTAATTTTAAGGGTTCACCACTAGGCGTAATTTTAAGGGTTCACCACTAGGCTTAATTTTGAGGGTTCACCACTAGGCGTAATTTTGAGGGTTCACCACTAGGCGTAGTTTTGAGGGTTTACCACTAGGCGTAATTTTAAAGGTTCACTACTAGGCGTAATTTTGAGGGTTCACCACTAGGCGTAATTTTAAGGGTTTACCACTAGGCATAATTTTAAAGGTTTACTACTAGGCTTAATTTTAAGAGTTCACTACTAGGCTTAATTTTGAGGGTTCACCACTAGGCTTAATTTTAAGGGTTCACCATTAGGTGTAATTTTAAGGGTTCACCATTATGCTTAATTGTAAAAGTTCACCAATAGGATCACGATTTGGGTTTACCTTTAGGGTTAATTGTATGACTTCACTATCAGGGCTCTACATTGATGTCAATTGTTAGGGTTTGCTGTTAGGATTAACGGATAGATGTTATGGTTTTTCATTTGTTTGACCCTGCAAAACGTGTTACACCTGTTAGTATCTTTTTGGTGAAAACTAAATTTGCGACCATAAAAACTTTTTACGAACTGTTTTGCACGTATCACGAGCCCTGACGTAGCCAAAAAATTTGCCTTTTCATCAGCATTTGCCAGTCTGGGATACAAGCCTTAGGGATAAGTGTAATGGTTCATGATTAGGATTCCCTGTAATGTTTAAGTGGAATGTTTCACAGTGTGGGTTCGTCATTTGGGGTTCATCTTAATTATTTAGTTATTATGGTTCACGGTAAGGGGTTACCAGTACAGTTCATCGTAAGCATTCGTTATTCAGTTTTAGTGTAAGGACTGAATATTCATAACGGTTCACCATTCAGTGGTTAGAAATGAAGAGCACAAAACCAAACAGCAAATTAGCCTAAATAATGTCCTTATTGTCCAACGGTAAGTAATGAGAACTGGGCGTGATATCCCAGCATGCTCTCCTTTTAATCCCTTCTCAACAAGCCCTTCACTCTATCTGTACCCTTTAAACCACATTCAGCAAACACTTCATCGCCGACTTGTTTAATTTGTAATTAACTGCCGATTGGATCTCCGTAATGAAAACGAGGAATCTGACATTAAGGGAGTCAGCCTTAAAAATTTCTTGATGGTGCCTTTGTGGTGAGAACACAGACCACGCTGAAGGAACGGATTCGCACCCAGCCTGAAGATTACAGCACGTACCCGCTGGTTGATATGACGTATAATCTCGGCACAATATGTGTAGCAGAATGAAAATGGGTCTGGTGGTGAAGCAGCGCTTTCAGTTGGATTAATGATAACACCAGCCGTTATCAGTCCTGTTTATATTCCAAGCAAAGCAGCACGGATTGTGCAGAGGGACGTTAGCGCTTGAATTATTGATAAAGAACAGCAACAGGCTCTGAGAGGTCCATCATACACGCTGGATATTTTTCACAGTGAATATCGATCATTATTTCTTAAAAAAAAAAAACAACAACTCCTGTTTTTTTCGTTTCTCGATTGACTTATTAGTTGGGGAAAGAATTTTCCGGAAGGATTTAAAAATCTTCATTTAAAGGTTCATTCATTCATTTGCTGAACCGTTTAATCCGATTAGGGTCGCAGGAAGGCTGGGGTCTATCCCAGGCAACACTGGGCGAAGGTGGGGTACACCCTGAACAGCTTCCCAGTCCATCATTGGACCAATACACACACAACAATTCACGCTCACACCTAGGGGCAATCTGAAACAGCCAATAAGCCTGATGTGCATGTCTTTGGACTGTAAGAGGAAACTGGAGTATCTGGAGGAAACCCACACAAGCATGGAGAGGACATGCAAACGTCTCACAGGAACACCGTAGATGAGCCTGGGACTCGAACCCAGGACCTTTTTCCTGTGAGGTAGATGTGCTAAGCAGTACACCACAGAGCCACCCAGCTTTACTTAGCAAATTACAAAGCAGGATGGAACTAATGAACTAATCGAGCTTTTTGGAGGAAATTTGGGATGGTGCAGCTGAGTCCCATTCTTTATTAAAAAAAAAAAAAAAAAAAGTGGAAACTTGATCAAAAGTCCATTATGATCCATTAGTGGACTCACCTGTGCTAAATATCTATAACTCTATTTTTGTGCTGCTGTGGTTTTTAATTTTTTCCCCCCTCTCCCCTTTTTCCTGCTCTTTGAATCATGTTTTTGTAAAAGCACTCTGAAATGGATTGGATTGGGCTGAAAAACCCTCATGTAACCCACTCGAATGCGCACTAGCCTGAGTAACCATGTAGCCAAATGGCTCATAAAAATACACTCACTCTCTCCTCATCATTCTCCATTTTATTTTTTAACCCTTCCTCTATTATCTCAGTCCTCCTGCTTTTCTTGTGATCTGTTTGTCTCTGTTTCTCGCTCTCTCCTTTTTTCCGCGCTCCCTGCGGCTCTCTGTCTGCTGCGTTTTCCTCCAGCATTGTCGCTAGCACTAGTCTTCCTCCGCACTGTCACTTATTTACTTACTCCAGCTTTGTCCTGCTGTAGCTCTAAACACAGTAAGACAGGCAAGTTACACACTACGCCTTGGAAAAAATGTGGCACATTAGTAGCTGAAAAGAATCCCAGTAGCCGAGCCGCGTCAGTCAGCCAGTCATGATGCTTCTTTGCGACGTTAGACCCTCGTCGTTTCCTCGTTAATTAAAGCCCTGCTGTTTTGGTTGAATGAGTAAAACACACGCTCTACTGCCTGATTCTCTTTAGGAAGGTTCTTTTCGGTTGTTCGGATGACGTGCAGTCGTTTATCATTTCCAGGGTTAACTCCAGCTTCTTTTTCCATCGCCTGTGCAGAACTAAAGCCGATTCATTTACCCTGATAAATTGGATTCATATCGCGCTCTGATCGCGCACTTCCCCTCCTCCCCTGCTACCCTCACTTCACCACCTGTGCCTCCCCTGTGCCTCGGCAGGGAGTAAATCTTGCTTTTCATAACTCCCCGATATGAAAATGAGATTTATCGGCGTGCCGATGCGCCGAGCAAGCCGAATCAGCTGGCCGAGTAGAGATGGATGGCGGCGATGCTCGGAGAGTTGCATCATTGTTAAACTCTCTGCAGTGTGGCAAGCCGAGGAGCCGGGTGGCCTCGACTCTGATTTATGACTCCTGCGCCGGCAAATTACTTTTACAGCCTTCTTGATTATTGTTCAGTGTTAAACAGATAACAGATCACACTAAATGCGCTCTAATGCACAGCTGCGGCAGAGGACGAAGCGGACACGACCGCAGCAGCGTGCTGCTTAAAGGCCTCTTCTTCCTATGGGTGAAGGTTGTAAGGTGTTTTGTGATTGGCTATTGCCCAAAGATGTTTTTGCTCACCAGGTGGTGCCAGAAATCTATAAATTTTCCACAATGAGCATTTTTTATTATTATTCTCGGTGGAAATGATGCTTATTTAAAGTCATAGGATATTTACAGTTTAGTAGCTGCACAGCCAGACTAGATAGTTCTGCTGGACTCACTATTTTACTATTTTTATTGGGAACTGGTGAGCCCAAAGGGTACTATAGCTACAGACAAACACTTTGAAAATATTTTATAGTGTATAGTATATTACATTTAAAATAAAAGTTACTGTATAGTTGAATAATAAAATTTTGTATATACTACATGGGAATGGCACAATCTGATTGGTCCGCTAGCTTGTGCTTAATAAACGATTGTGAGGTCTGAAATATTAGCCCGAGGTCAGAACAGACCAATGTCAGACAGTCAAGACAGAGGGCTGATATTTCTCTGTACAGACAGAGCAAGCTATGTTATTAAGCGTGTTATGATATCGCATTTTAAATGACGTTAAGTAGTTTGTTATATGGTATTTTATCATGGTGGCATTTTTTTTAAATTCACTTCAGTTGCTATTTTTCATTTCCTTCTGGCTGCATATGTCAATGTGTGTAATGCATTATCACTGCAATCAAAGTGAACCAGACATTCCTCAACCTCAGAATCAGGCAACTTTCCTCCTTTCTTTTTATTTAAAGTGTATTAAAGAACTTTCATAGCTTCGTTCTTTTCCCAGCATGACAAAATAGAAGAGTGTGTAGCTACATAGTAACTACCATCCCGTCATGGCATCAGCCTGGATTTTCTTTGTTTTGTTCTAGTTTTTTGGTGTTCAGTGTATTCCATGTTCTTGCTGTTTCCTTTGCATCGTTCTAGTTGCTACATGGTATGCTAACTTGTTTGTGTTTTCGGTCCTCTTGGTTTGCCAGTGGATGATAATCTGATTATAATCTAGCTTGTGTACCTTGTCTCCACTGTATTCATGACAGGTTGCTTTCGGCTTGTTTCACTTTTTGTTGAAATTGCTAAAGATCATAGCATACAGCGCAGCTAGCGAATGGCTGGACAGTAGGCACCAGTTCGGGGTGATATTGCTATTACCTGCATGTCGACCAATTCTTTGCCACATAACAAGCAATTATTGAATAAAGTGAAATATGTTTAAGAGAATTATGTGGTCAAGTTTTTTAGCCACCGGGGCCAGAGGTGAGGCAGATTAACCCCCTTCGAGACCGAATAATACTCCATATCATGCAAAAGCTGAATTCTTTATTGTTTTTTTTATTTATTCAAAATATTTTCGGAGTAGACATTCACGTTACTATGTCGCCCTTGCCAAACATGCAGTAACCATTCAATTTATCCGATGGCAATGATGCAATAATCGTTATCCAGTGGCAATTATTAGAATTATTTGATGGCTTTCCACCAATCAGAAATGAGAAAATTAGAAATGAATAATAATATACATTATCCAAACCACTTAGCAATGTAAAAGTCATTTAAGTTTGCTTTTCTTATGTGTTCCTGTGTAATGAATACTAAGACAATTATTTGCCTTACGCTAGGGGGTTATCGCTAATTAGCTTAGCACCAGTGAATAATAATTATTTATTGAGCAAACAAACATGAAGTGAAAATTTGGGTTTGTGTGCTGAGTGTTAAAGTAACATAAGTTTAGAACCAATAACTAGGACCTGAGTTACAGTTTGACACAAAGGCTGTTGACTATGAAATGTCAGCCTAGGTACTCGGGATTTTATGTCAAACAGTAGCCTGCATATATATGTATACTAGAGTTAGCCATTCGTGTTGTCGTTAACAATAACACACGGCATGCTAAAAGAAAACGAAAGCAGGAAGTGAGTAGTTAGATTCATATTTAGCAAAGTCTTCCGCTTCCTTGATTTTCCAACCTTGGCTTCTTAGCCGAGGGAAATCTTCCAGGATCTTGGTCCCATCTCAGCTTTGTTTTATGAAAACATATCTGAAGTGCTACACATCCTGAACATCGATAATATTTCTCATCAGTATGGCAGGCTAGTGTGGTATTATTAGTGAAGGTGTCAATACCAGTGGCTTTGATGAATGCTTCGATCAGTTCCAGCCAGACAAGGTTGTAATGATATTGAAGACGATATTCATTTACCGCTTCATCAGTGTGGTGCAGCAAGAAAAACTCGCAGCTTGTTAAAAAAAAAAAAAGCTGGAGAGCGATCCAGCAGCTTCGTAATGGGCTTTTGAACCTCCTTTTGTGTTCCTTCTTCCTCGGCATCTCCTGACAGCGTCCTCCTTTCTTGTGTGTGTGAATGCTGGTTCCTTTTGAATGAACCACAGTTATTGTTTTCAGTCCAGTAATGTGGAAATAAGGGTTCTTCTTTAGAAAAGATGTCTAATACAACGTAAAATGTAAATAAAATCAGATTCTATGCACTTCAGTGTAGGATCTAATGATTCTGTGGTTTCATGGTATCCTTTTCTGTCGTCTTTAGGGTTGCCCCCAGATCCTGCACAGCAGTGATATCCTGGTTCCGGCGGGTGTCGTTCGACCAATCACACTACGAGCTCGAAACCTTCCCCAGCCGCAGTCGGGCCAAAAGAACTACGAATGCGTGTTCAGCATCCAGGGCAAAATCCAGCGCGTCCCAGCTGTGCGGTTCAACAGTTCCTGTATACAGTGCCAGAACACATCGGTAAGGACGCTCTTTGAGACTATTCTGCTAGAATCCCTAACAAAAAAGTCATTAAAAAAAAAAGTTTGTTCCTTGAACACATGGACTTGTCACATGAAAATGTCAGTGATGGGTGCCAACACTTTTACACCAATAAATGAAATAAATGTGACATAAAACATACAACACAAAACGAGCAATATTTTCACAGGGTTACATTTGCATATTGGAACCTGATTGGCTTTATTATTTTATGATGTATGGCTCATTTTAATACTTGTTTCTGATTGGTCAATTATGCTATTCAGTTGTCAGTGGTGGTGTGGTGGTTAGCAAGAAGGTCCAGGGTTCGAGTCCTTTTTGTGTTGGAGCTGGCATGTCCTAATTGTGCATGTATGGGTTTCTTCTGGGTACTCCAGTTTCCTCCCACAGTCCAAAGACACGCCCATTAGGTTAATTAGCTCTCTAAAACTGCCCCTAGGTGTGAGTGTGAGGGTGATTGGTTGTGTGTGTTGGCTCTGTGATGAACTAGCGAACTCTTCAGGGTGTACCCCGCCCTCGTCCAGAGCTGAGAGAGGCTCCAGCTTCCTTGCGACCCTGGTAGGATTAAGTTGCTTGGCGAATGACTGAGTGTAAGAATGAATGAAAGAATTGAATGTTGTGCTAGGAGGTTCGTCTGTATTAAGCCTTCATGAAAGATAATAGGCAAAGAGTATAACATGCATTATGTCAAATTTGCATGACCCTCCCCTTGTTTCAGTATTGGTTGAAATTTGATCTGATGATTCGTAGGGAGAATAAATCACCACAGCTTGCACCAGTGAAATCTAATTCTCTCTGCCGTTGAAATAAGAAAACAGTTTAGATATGTCCGTCCGTCTGGGAAGGAAGAGAAGAAACGGTTTCCTCCACGTACCGTGTTTTGGAAGCCCGCATTTCAGATATTGATTGAGTTTTGAGCCGGAGGTTGTGGATTCCAGCTTGAATAGCCTGTGCTTCGTGTTTTGTAAACAGCAACGAAAGCATCAATACCACCCGCTTTCAGCCTTCTCATTTTTCATCGGCGTAGCCTTTCGAGTATAGACTAACCCAGATGGTATTTGAACAAGTGTTAGAGGCAGACATGTATTATACCGGCACATTACATAGAGTTCACCCTAAGAAGTAGGGTTTCTATACAGGAGGCCGCTACCGGGAGCATTACATCACTGTTCGCAGGGAAAGAAGCACAACATGTTTTTTGTTTTTGTTTTTTTTTGCAGAAAATGCTGCAAAGGTGTCAAGGTGAGTTCCCAGTGAGCAGCTGATGATCAGGAAAAGAGAGGGAGGGAAAGATAGGAAATCAAATAAAATGTTCAACCTCAACTCATAACAGTCTTTTTTCTATCCAAGTAAAAAAATGGGGCAGGTCAGGGGTCGGGACTTTGGTTTTCTTTGGCTTTCTCTCACTCTGTTTCACTTTTTCATTCTCTCTTCCTCAATGTCACATTTTTCATCTTTCTCTTCACTTTGTATTCTCCTCTGTCACTGTGTTAGTTTCACCTCCATCTTTATCATATTTCTTCTTACAATCTTTCCCAACTGCCTGCCATATGGACTGCCCCAGTCACCCCAGGGAGTCTTGTAAAATAATTAGCCAGGCGCTGGATGTGGCATGTAATGCGGCCTGACAGGACGGCGAGCGCAGGAGTGGAGGTGGAGTGTGTGCCTTGCGCCCTTTTGACCTTTAGAAGGCAAAGGTCACCCGCCTCATCGGTCTCCTCCGACAGGACTATTGACATCCCATAGCCATTTAATGATGAGCATCACGTCCGTGGGCCGTCGGGAACTGGGATTGATCATTGTCCTTTGGCAGGATGACATGGCGGCAAGACTTCAGAGCAAGACATCGATTGATGTTCCCCCATCTGTTTCCATTCAGGCTCAGTTCAACCCCATTGGATCTGTGTGCACCCATGACCTTTGACCCAAACTCTGTTGAGGTACAGCTTTTAATGAGTCTGTGGTTTTCAGTCATCAAAGTCATTTTGAAAATGGCTTGTGGTATAATCACGTTTTTCCATTCATCCACTGAGCTGCCTTGATTCATCATGCCACCTTGTATGCCAGTGAGTCAGATTTTGAATTCAGGGTATGGCATCTCTTGCATCTTGCAGCCCTTTTTGCAGCCAAAGATCAGGGATTAGAAATATCAATCTCCTTCTAGATGAATATTACTGCATTAATGTGGAAACGTTTAATTTATCTGTTTCCACCCTGATGTATTCATAATGACCAAGAGGAATCAGCAAGCCTTATAAATCAGTTATAACCTCTGCATGAGCCGTTACAGGCTGTAAATCTGATTCTGCCTTTGGCTCTGAGAGGAAACCCTACCCCCACATCCCATGTTCTTCTCGTCTCATCCCCATTTCTCCCTGTTCCCTTGATCTCTTTGTTCCTCTGCTCTCTCATTCTCTCAGCATTGTGCAGGGATGGTCAGATTAATCGATACTCTGATTACCAGTGACACAGCAAACACAGATCACACAGCCCCTTCCTCCAGCCCTCCCTTCCATTTTTTTATCCTTCCATCCTTCCTTCCTTCCTTTGCCCCTCCTTGACCTCTGCCTCTCTTACTTGTCATGCATCTTCGTAACTGAATAGCAATCCAACACCAGTAGAGACATGCTACAGATTACTCCCGTTCCCAAAAGGGGTGTATGTCATCGTCGTGTCTTCCTTCCCCCCTCATATCCACAGACTTGCACACTCTCCTACACACTCATCCACGCAAGGCAACGACAATCAATCACTGTGTCCGTCAAGGCAAATGGCCCTGCTTCTCCTTCTCAACTCGGCAAGTCAGGTGACTCTGAGGCCATGGCGCCCATGCTAATGAAATTGTGAGCATCCTGAGATGGGTGACAGAGAATCAATCAGTCTTATCTTTCCACACTCATGGCCCTGGCATGGCTTCATTAGATGTGGCGTAGCTTTTTTCCGACTCTGAACTCTTTCACCAGAGTATCAGCCTGACTATGTCTGAGATCTTGAGATCATAACTAAAGAATTTAAATTAGAAATGTTATAAAGTCACCCCGGTGGTGGCCTCAGAGTAAGGAGATTCTGGCTTTAAACCTGCCGGTCCACTGGGATCTTTCTGTGTGGAGTTTGCATGTTCTCCCCATGCCTGCTTAGGAATTCTGCGGGTGCTCCGATTTCTTTCCACATGCAGTACAAAGTGCAAACACATGTCAACTGACTAGTCTAAACTTGCCATAGGTGTAAATGGGAATGCTTGTCTTGTCTTTCTGTTAGCTCTGCAACAGGTTGGTGACCTGTCCAGCATGTACCCCACCTCTCGACCAGTGTCAACTGGGATTAGCCTCAGCTCACCAATGATCCACAATGGATAAGTGGTATAGAAAATAGTTGGAGAATAGGCTTTCCCCTGTAGAACGGATTGGAATTTGGTAGCCGTTTGTTTGTTGATTACTTGATCCACTCTTTTTTTTACTCCCTGATGTTTTAGATCAAAGGTGAACTAATAAAATGGTGGACTGGGGTCCAGGCAGATGCAAAGCCAGCAAAGTATTTCAATAGACTGGGCCAAGCTTAGTTTTTCTTCTTTCTAGCTTTTTTACAGCGTTTATGCGGGGTCGGCTGTTGAACAAGCCTGTTGCCACTTGTTGGAATTAAGGGTAGTTTCGCAGGCAACGGCGACTTGCCGCATATCTTCCTTGACACAGTCGAGCCTGCACTTGTTTCAAACTTCCAGTCTGGACCAAGTACTTGGAGGGAATTCTGTATTGTAGCTGATAAACAAAAATAACTGTGCCCATAGTTTAGGGAGTCTGCATTGATCCATCTTGACCTCTTTTGAAGACAACGACATGTTCCAAGGAAACAGAATTTTTAATGATGAATGAACAGAAAGGCATTAGTTTATTCTCTATTTCAAGTTCTCAACTAAAGTGTCTCATTAGTGATAAGTGCTAATTCAAAGTGCCACTACAAAACAAAACAACCACTTTGCATTAACCTACCCACAGTATTTAGTTCCGAGGACAAATAAACCAACTCGAAGTTTAATATGAAAGGACCACCAGAGTGTTAGCCCTTTCACAGCCAGCGAGTGTGAAAATTAAGAATAACCGGGGTTTTAGCAAAATATAAGAAGGCATTCACTGAATCCGAGATAGAATGTATGTGAGAATTTGCTGATCCATTGCAGGAATTTTATGTAGCAGAATATTTGAATAATTGATTTAGCCTTACGCACCAGCAACCCGTAGCTAAACCACTTACTGTGTAAAATGCGACCATTAAAAGTTTGGTCATTTTTAAATACCTAAAGTTATTTCCAAAGGAACATTACACACCATATTAGTCACAAATGATTTCATTAACTGACAGCACCAGCTTCTTGGCACACCTGTTTGAACTCATTCGCTTCAGTAGCTCTTAGTTATTTTCAAAGACTGCATTAAAAAAAAGTGCTGAACCCCCCCAAAACTCCTGCAGGCACTGGTGTTGCATTACAGCCAGCTCGCCTGCTCATATCCTGATGCAAATGTGCTCCCTCAGGCCATGTCTCACACTGGAGCAGCAACCCATTATTTTTTGACAAAAAAATCAAGTTAACTTGTTCTGTGTTCTCCCTAATTTCTCCGCTGATTTCCGCCCCTGCTTGGTCCCAGTCCTTAGACAGCTGCCTTTTCAGCTTGTCACAATACTGCTATTGTGTGACTTCAGAATCCTTTAGGCAATGAAGGACTATACTGTACTCGCTCAATGTGGTAGTCAGAGGTACGATTTAGATTCTGATTTAATTTTGAGCGGAGGAATTGAAGAGTGAGAGATGTATAATTATGAGACGCACCAGAAGTCACTGAAGGGGAAGTAGCATATTAATAATTATTGTGGTGATGTTGACAGATTTCATTTATTACACATGTTAGAAAATAACAGGCATAGACATAATTAGACTTCAGATCACTCAAAATCCACAAGGGTGTACCACAGGGGTGTGTTTTCTGCCCATTCCAGTTTCTGAAGGAAGTGCTTAAATGGATGTTTGTAGATTATTTTCTCAAGCAGTATCCTTGTTTACAATGGTTTTCACACATATTGGCATTGCACTTTTTCCCTATTCAGATCTGAACGAAGGCCTTAAATGTACAATATATATGTAGCTTTCTCCCAACCTTTCCTTTAATTTCAAAGGAAAATATAACCAGTTGTGTGAATCTGAGTCTGAACGTGGTCATCAATTCTAAATGGCACTTTTTTTCATGGTAATTGAATACAGACAACTGCATGCAGACAATACACATGTGTGATTAAAAATAATGTTCAAATCCATGATTGAATTTTAGAGCACTTAAAATCCACACTGGTGTACCTCAGGGGTGTGCTTTAAGCTTGTTCTGTTTTTCCCATTTACATGCCATGGAGGGTTTTTAATTGCATATTTTTACCTTTCCTTTGGCAATGCTCTATTTCTTCATCAGTTATAAAAAATAGATAAAAAAATATTTATGGTACAGACATTACACTAATGCACTATACGCAGTGCTGCCTCATAAATCAGACCCTGTGAAAATGTCTTGTGCGATTGTTCCATCCCAGGCGACAGGCCAGGAGGTCTTATGTCTAGGTCTCTGGGTTTCTTCTTTTTTCTTTTTTACCTTTCCACACCCAACCATCTCTCAAGAAAGTCTTTGCTAGTCCTTATCAAACTTTGTGATCTTATCTCATTAGGGTATGTCCAGAAGCCTATCATCTTTCAGAACCCTACACTGGCATTTCATGGACTGATTAGCGTTGTTGTCTGTAAGCTGCTGTGGCTGGTGCCGGTGCTGGTTTTAAGCGCGGGGGTGGGGGTGGTCACACGTACAGTTTACATTCTTTCCCTACTGTATGCTCGGCTTTGTTTCAGCAACACGCACTCTTTTAGTACTTGAACAATTTGAAAAACTTTATGCACACAAAAAAAAAATAATAATGTCAATAATAATAATTAAAAACATTTTTTTAAATGGTTGTTCTTCACAAAGTGAACCATTACAGCACTGGTATGCTCCTGCGTGCCAAGGTTTTTCAGTTCATATGTTTTTCTTCCCCGATGAACAAAACATCCAAAATGAATCCAGAGTCGCAAGTGTTAGTGTTGCTAAGCGCCGGTGACCCCTTAGCGACAGGCGCCCGCCGTGTTACCGGGGAAATAATTAGCACGGAGGCCTTTTTCACCTCAATGCCTAAGTTATGAAGTAGCCTCTTGAAAGAGTGCCTTACAAAGAAGGCCATTACCCTCTGCGCAGGGTAGTGCAGGCTTTTTGAATAAAAACACTTAAATGTTTTTTTTTGTCAGGCTTTTTGAACCAGCTCCCTCTCATTATTCTATTATTCTCATCAAGTGCTCAATCTGACATTAGCGTTTTTGTGCTGCACCATGGAGAGGAACATGCAAAGAAAGAAAAAAGGAAGTTTAATGTCCGTCATGGTAAAATGTGAATGGACCTCATTTCAAACTAGGGCTGCAAGTTTCTGGTGGTGATCTGGGGAAAGGGAAGTTGCACAAGAAACTTTCGTTTTATTTCATAAGCACGGATGCAAAGTTTTCTTTGTTACGTTTTGAGTCGTTTTATCATAATATGATGATATGCGGCATTAAATGAGTGTTGTAGCAGGTGGGCTTTATGGAAATAAATTGATCGGTTAATGTAATGTTCAGTCTGCGGTACCAACCTCAAGCCTCAAGCGATTTCTGTGTATTAGGAGCCTCAGCTGTTCTGGAAAATCTAAATGAAGAAATTGCCCTGTAAGTGATATTCCAGAAAGTTCTGTTTGAAATCACGGTAGTCCTCATGGGGAAAGAATGCTTTGGTTTGCCTTGGATCAGTGCACCGAGCTCGTTCATGATGACAAGTTCAACTGTCCTTTCTTCTCTCTCTCTTTATCACTATTGCCATGTGTACACAATGATATCATTTCTTATTTCCAAGGGGAAATGAACTAAAATCTAAATTGGCATGGACAGCCATCGTTTCTGGATTAGTTCTAATAACCCTGAGTTATCATTCCCTTCTCCTCTGCAAAGTAATTAAAGACATGACGCAACACGTGGGCCAGCAAATTATGTTTCATTATTGCTGGTAGAATCCCAGTAACAAGATCGCTACGACTCAGAAATTAGGTTAGCATTAAATAACGCACACGGCAGACCCATTCCCATACGTCATCCGAGCTTTCTGCTGAGTCTGGCCTCGTTTGATAACTTCAATTAAATATACAGGAAAACCTCCATCATTAAGGCCTGATTGATTTTCATTCCATCACTGAAGCCACAGGAGCCAGCATGGAGTCAAAACGGAGCCGAGCAAAGTTACGGGCGATCTTTATCAAACTCTTAAGTAAACATCTTCGAAAGAATAAAATCCTACTTAATGCTTAAAGGTCTCGTTCCATCACTGGAATTAATTGTGATCACTTAATTTCGAAAAGAAAGGATGGTTGTTCATCAGTGCTGATGCCGTAAACATCAGCGCTATATTAACTTGACTGCACTAAGTAGATTGTTGAGCACATCATTTATTAAGAGCCCGCTTTGGGGGAAAAATAAAAAATGTCCAGCCAGCTCTTCCCACGCTCTGTTCGTGCTGGTCTCCGGGATTGTAATGAACCCACCATGATGTAGGAAACGTAATCAAAATGGCAGAAATGGCCCTGGCTATCCCTGCTGATGGTTTCTAGTGCCGATGGTGTATTTGTTGTAGTGTGTCTAACTGTGTGTCTGGGCTGCTGATGGGTTTGTAAGTTGACAGGAGGGGAAAAAGCGTGTTGTTTTGAAGGTAAGAATACCTTCTCTCCCTTTATTTTTTTTTTTGTTTGTTTTTTTTTTTGGTCGTTTCCTGGTTGTTCCCAATGAGGCTCCTGACAGATTCAGGCCAGGCTGTCTCATCACGCAGCACTGTGATACTGTGGGAAGACAAGCCTGAGGAAAATCAATTCACTCCTTGCACAGATAAGCTGTATTGTACAAACCAACACAAAGGCCTGAGCACATTTACACTCTATGGCTAATCTCCTCCAAGCTGGCCTGCCTTCCACAGGAGAAGGGGCTATAGGCAAGAAAATACAGCATATTACTACCCATAATACATTGTGTATGACTTTCACTGCTGGAGCTTTCATCACCATCATTTATGCATGACAACAACCTATTATATCTATTTATTTATTTATTTATTTGGGATTTGTGCACCGCTGTTTTCCTTTCACCAAATGTCCCATTGTTGGATTTAAACCCAAATTGCAAATACAGTCAGTACAATAGGCAGCTCCTAACACCCCCCCCCTCCCAACACCCCCCAAATACAGGTATATTTCCTGAAGCCCAGAATTCTCCTTAATCCTCCTTTCACAGACTCCCCAATTATTATCCGTGAACTCTTATACTTAGTCATTCTCATAAGCTTCCATGATTACAATTTTCTGAGATAAGCTAACGCTGTTCAGACCTGACCTCCCTGACATTTGGTGCTACCAAGGTCGTCCATAATTGACCCCAATTATACTGTACAAAGCAGTGCAGCTGATGCCGATGGAGACATGCAGCCACTTGGGAGCCTGATGTCAACAGGTTCAGAGAACCTCGCTTCGGTTTTTCGTCACCCTCAGCACAACCTCGTGCGCTTCACTTCCTCTCAGATATTTCCCTCCGAGCAGCTGGGGAAAGACTTAAGGCCAAAAACACATTGAGGGGTTTTTTTTTTTTCTTTTACATTTTTGCGGCCTCTCCGGCTGCTAGAGAACGTTCATGATGTAGTGTTTGCCCTGTAGTGATTGATTTGGCCCGCACGGCTGAACGAGCCTCTGTGTAGCAGCTGACGTTTCACTCAGCCCTAATGACCGGCTGAAGCAATGGATCGCTTCACTCGTTGGTTCTGCACTTTTTGGTTTTGCCCTAAATGGAAATTAAAGTGGTGCAGCTTCTCTGCTGGAGCTCTCTCATCCACCGATCGGCCTTATGATCCCAGCATTTATCCAAAGACAGAAAGACTGTAAGGCAGTGTGTAGTGAGGCCAGGTTTATTTAATACTCCATCCAGAAGCTCACAGTTTTTTTTTTTTACCCCGTTTTTTTCCCCCCTCGCTCTCTTTATATGCTCATGAAGACTACGATCGATGGTGCTGCTCAGCGATATTCTCGCCGACTTGGTTCGCCTAAGTGCTCTCGCCGCTTTCACTAATTAAAAAGTGAACAGTAAAACCTCCACCTCCTCCTTCACTGCTCTGTATTAGGAGACAAAAAATGGTTCTGTTTACTCCACTGCAGTTCTCAATCACACACTGTGCAACTTTGCAAAGTAATAACGTCATTCTTAAGTCGATTTATTGCATTTTTTTTTGTATCATGAAAACTGTTGTGTTGATGAAATGATATGTACGGTGACCCAAGACCCAGACTCTGAGAGGTCTGATAGAGGTGTGCTTTGGGGTTTAAGGCCAAGCCTTTAATGCATTTTCTTCTCAGATTATACTTGTGCTTTGTGTTTTGGGTCAGATTCCTGGGTCCCTTTCGATTCCCCTTTTCATTGTGGTCAATCAGCTAAGACGTGCTTGGTGTCCTGAGCTTGCCCCTTTAGTTTTGCACTGGCGTCAGAAAACCTTTTTAAACTAACGACAAACGGAAATTTCTCAAAATCTTTTCTTGCCTCAAACTCATCCTGCTCTTCAATGATGTAAAAAAGATTAGATGGGTTTAATTACAGAATGACTGTAATTTAGAAACATGTGCAAATGTGCACTTAAATTGTAAATTTACTGTATATCTAGCCTTCTGGGGCCGGCGATGTAATGCTTCGGGTGCTTGAGAGGTGTTCAAATCCCATTTAGACCCCCCACTGTGCTAAGACCCCTGGGACTCAACCACTAGTATTCCTCTATCAACCGAGCAATATAATGGGTACCAGTAAAATAATATGAAGGTAAACTGTGATGAACTAGCATCCCATCCAGGAGGAGTCGAACTCCTAGTCACTTACGGTGCTACGGAGAAGCTTCGGCCTGAAGCCCAGCAGACTTTACCTCACAGCTAGCCTCGCGACCCACAGGTTTTCTTGCTAAGAGTCTGCTATGCATCATCAACCAAAGCACTGAGAGAGTGCAAACCTCCACCAAGCCCAGCAATCCCCATGAGAATCAAAATACTGTTATCTCACAATGGTAAAGAAGTCTTTCAAAAAATTCCTGGATCCAGAATTTGATCTGGATCACCTCCAAAACCTACCGGAGTCTGTCTTGTCATAAGCCTGGTAGAAATCCAATGAAAAGCTTTTTTTCATAGACACATAAACAAGAGCAAAACCACAATGGAACTGACCTGGTGGATGACCACAGGCATTTTCTGACAGCCCAACTGTGGCCAGCATGTGTGATAATCTTTTTATTTACCATTAAGTGCCTCACAGGTTTATTTTTAAAGCCCCATGGTTGTCTTATACTGAAATGCTTGCTTTGTCATGCTGGAAACGAATGCAGAGGAGTGCAAATGCATGTAGAGCCTCTCCGATCCTAAAGCTTGCAGCCAGAAAAGTGTACAAAAGATATTAACCACACTGTATCCCTACATGCAACTTCTGAGACTACAGGGCAGCCATGATATACAACCACTTATTTCTTAGTGTATGTCGTTATCATTCCCCTATCCGCCTGCTCTGCCTCAGCAGTAACAGCAAAACTGTACTGGGAAGCTGGAAGTTTTGTGGATGAGTTCAAACACAAGCTAACGCTACTGTTTTGTAAAATAATGGGATCGGACGGGATTACGGAGCTTAGTATTATGACTTGAAGCAGGTTGCATTCTTTTAATGAAAAGCATGCAGTAGATTTCCTTTTTTTTCCCCTCAATAAATAAATAAATAGTTAAATTGTAGCTACACAAAAACTACACTTAAAACGCCAATCTAGCTCTAAACTCCATACTATTCTCGGCAACGTGATGGTACACTGTTTTCTATTAGCTTTACCTCAGGGTGTCTTTAACCCCATGCTACCTTACTGTCTGTCTTTGTTCAACATAACTGTATATAATAATGCCTTGGAGGAACTTGTTCCACTCATGTAGTGTCTATATTGTGTCTGTTTATCTTGGGCAGTACTGGTATGAAGGTAATGAGATGGGGGACCTGCCTGTGGATTTCTCCATCGTCTGGGACGGAGACTTTCCTATTGACAAACCACCTGCTTTGAGAGGTACGTTTCCTCTGTTTCCTAACCTGAACACAGGCCTTAATCGAGAACTGTCTTCAGCAGAGGCTTTTCAGAACGGCCAGCAAAGTGTCCTGATATCAGAACATACAAGACAAGACTGAGAAATATGGTGTTTTTTCTTTGTTTGCATGTCTGTGTCTTATCTATCTATATGTAACTATATCTATATATATAATATAAAATAATTGTTCTAACTTTTTATTATAGATGATATTGTGTATGTGTGTGTACATATATATATATAGATATATAAATACACATGCAATTTGTATAGTTTGCTTACTTGTAACTAAATGGTGAGCAAATAACAAAAAAAATTTTTTTTCATTTTCTCTGACAGAAAAATTATTATATACTTTATATGATTGTTGTGATTTACATTTTGGCCTATAAATAATTAGCTGTAACATTTATCATTTGTAACAAAAAGACAGGGCGATTAATTAAAGTAAAAAAATGCTAAATTTCATTATTAATGTTGCAACATTAAACCAGAATAAGCTCAGGCTTAGCAGATTGCTAATAAAATTGATCATCCCCATTAAAAACACTGAACAATCTTGAGATTTACGTAATCAGAAGAATCTCAGTTAGCTTCAGGAAAAACAAAAGAGATTTCTTTGTTGCCAGTTAAAAGACCGGTGTGTAGATTGAGCCTTGCATGGATTTACTGATGGTAAATTGTGGCCTGGTTCATTTTTCTGTATATCTGTGTTTATTTGTGCACTCGGACCTATCAGAGAGGAAGCAGCAGGTCAATACACACTTACTTGAAGATTTTAAATCTACACCGCAGTACTGTTGGCCATTAAAATCAACCACATAAAAAAAAATTGCCGTTCTGTGGAACCTCGAAACCCCTCAGCCATATGCAACATTTGCATCACATATGCAAATTAGCCTCCCCACGCACAGGTTTAGGTCATAGGGAGTGCTTATGCAAGCTGTCATGCATATGAGCCGAGCAATGGCCCGAGCAAAATGTGTATGTTCAAGGTCACTGTGTCAAGGTCAAAGGTCAGATATGCAAATTAGCTACCCCACGCACAAGTTTAGGTCATAGTGAGTGCTTATGAAAAAGTTCAGAAAGCTGGCATGTGCATGAGCCAAGCAGTAGCCGGAACAACGGCAATACCCCTCCAGGCATAACTGGCTGAGGGGTAAAAAACATTTTCATATTTTCTCTGTAGAAAGATTGTTTTCCATCCAATTAGAGAATTATATTAAGAGTTTTACTCTGAAACTCTCGATAAAGTCTATGGACGAAGAATCCCAACATCTGGTTATATCCAGGCACACCTCCTTAACTTAACCAATCAGTGTTCGCTTAATTTTCACCGCAGGATCCTGAGATATTATCAGTCAGACAGTCATTTTGGTGTAATGTAATATCCTTAACCCACCCCCCCACCCCCGCCAAAAAAAAAAAATAAATAAATCTTAAGTGTCAGTGGACAGTGTACACATCATGACTGTGTTTAGCAATCAAGCCTACACTGAAGCCCCCTAGTGGTGGAATGTGCCAATGAAGGAGAAATATAAATAGATAAATAGATTTAAAAATAAAAATAAAGCTTTTCTGTCTTCTCTTCTTTATGTTCATAGTTTATTTAGTGCTTCAAGTCCGCTGCAGTGGACAGAAGTGAATTTTTTCCATCTACTCAGCCTCATATAGACATGTTCTCATCTAGACTAGCATATTTTATTAATAGATTACTTCAGTGTCTATTTTTATTTCATGGCTTTTTTCTTTTTTGTGGAAAGTTTAGTTTGTCCTCGCTGCGTCATGTATAAATTATATTTCAAAGTGAAATGGAAAATGAGAACAGACTGATTTATTGAAGCTTTTGATCTTTTGTGTGGCGAGTAGACTGAAAGAGAGAGCAAGCATTTGAATATTCCTAATTTGATTGTTTTATATATATTTATATATATATATATATATATAACTGCAACAGTCTGCTCGTTAAATGACTTAAAATCATCACTCATGCTGAA
Source organism: Neosilurus hyrtlii (assembly GCA_028564935.1). NCBI lineage: Eukaryota > Metazoa > Chordata > Actinopteri > Siluriformes > Plotosidae > Neosilurus > Neosilurus hyrtlii. The sequence continues at coordinate 13,048,895 of JAOUQZ010000030.1, forward strand.
ATATTTAATAATAATATATCATATAACTTTTTGTGAGAAAGCCTGTAAGGGGTACAGACTGTCAAACCTCCTTGCCCAACTATGAAATAAATTTAAAATAAAATTTTAATTACATTTATTTTAAATTAAAAATTGTAATTGTTAAAAAATGATCAGACATAAAGCAGTTTGGAGATTATTTGTATTATTAGCTTGTAGAGTTTTAACACTCGAGCTTTAGCTTTACATTTACAGCCCATCATGTTACATGAACCTAACATTTACGTGATTGAAGTGCTGTGATAATTACAAGAGGCACATTGGTGTAGAGAACCACTTAATCCTATTAGGGTTGCAGGGAGGCTGTGCCCATCTCAGCCTACACTTGACGAAGGTGGGGTACACCCTGAACAGCTCACCAAACCATTGCAGGGCAAAACACGCACAACCATCCTCACTCACACACCTAGGGGCAATTTGGATCAACCAGTGCCTAATGTGCATGTCTTTGGACTGTTGGAGGAAACTGAAGTACCCATAGGAAACTCACGCAAGCACGGTGAGAACATGCAAACCAAACCGCACACAGAAATGGCCTAGCCGTAATTCGAACCCAGGACCTTCTTGCTTTGAGGCGAATGTGCAAGGAAAACAGAAACTCACAAATGTGGATACATCTGAATTCCTCCTACAGTTCTTCTAACAGACATGATTTTGTGTGTGTGTGTGTGTGTGTGAGAGTGTGTGTAGTAGGGACTGTTGTGTCCAGCATCCTCCTGCTCTCTGGCCTCATCCAATCAATACACACCAACTCAACCACCTGCACTTACCCCAGCATGGCTGCGTATTGCAATTACCCAGAGAGCAGGGGCCTCTGTGTGTGTGTGTGTGTGTGTGTGTGAGTCAGTGAGAGAGAGAGAGAGGCAGAGCAGCAAGCTGAGTACAGTAAATGCAGGCGTGGGCTTTGCCTTGGCTGCTTTCACCCTTACAGTTCAATTATCGACTCAGTGCGAGCTTCTGGCTCCGCTCCCACTGCTGACCTGCCTTCATCCAGCCAGAAGAGTGCAACACTTTATCCCTCCTCCTCCCTCCTCTCTCTCACTCTCTTGGGGCATGTGTGTGTGTGTGTGTGTGTGTGTGTGTGTGTGATGGTGTTGCTGGATGTGCTCTCCACACAGCTCTCCTGTATAAGTGTGAGGCTCAGAGGGACAGCTGCGGTCTGTGTCTGAAGGCGAACAGCATGTTCGAGTGTGGCTGGTGTTTGGCAGATAAGCGCTGTCTCCTGAAGCAGCACTGCCCTTCGCCCGAACACAACTGGATGCACCAGGGCCGCCGCAATGTGCGGTGCAGCCATCCTCGCATTGCCAAGGTAACACACACACGTACATACACACACGCACATGCATACATACACACAGATCAAAATGCATACGTGTCCACTGTAATAATAGAAAAATACCCCGAGTTCACAACAAAGCACCTGGAAAACATTCATACTCACTAACAGCTGGAGACTAAGAGGGATTCACCTCTCCATCGATGTACCGCCACCTCTCTGAAATGTTAAAATACATATAAAGTAACTCTAATTGTGATACGATACGATTCACCCCTACCACAACAGAGTATAACGTGATGTGAATATGATGCCATGCAGTTCAGTATGATAATACTTTGTCCTTCTTAATAATCCTCTATGTGAGGAGAGTCCGGTGTGAGACGTGACTTTTATTTTAAAATCTTGTTGGTTCTGTGGTGAGAGACAGGGACATTTGTTTTGTTGATTTGATCTGTTGGCGCTATGCACTGAGACCCACATAGGCTTTTATTTTGAAAACTTGTTGGTGGTGTAGCGTTAGAGAGCAAGCCACAGGGATATTTGTTTTGAAATTCTGTTGGTGCTATGCTGAGAGACCCACGGGAACTTTTATTTTGAAATTTTGTTGGCGCTGTGGATAGAGAGAGAGAGCTCCGCTGGGCCTTTTATTTTAAAATCCTGTTGGAGCCATGCCTCAAATTCGCATGAAACTTTGGCCGAGAGACTTGATAAGAATTGGGATGACAGAGTGCACGTGAGAAACAGTTAAGAGAGAAGAAATCAACACGCGCTTTCTGAGTGCAAACCTCCGCCAAGCCCAGCTTTCCCCCCATATGAACCAAAGTGTTAAAAAAAAAAAGTTCACCATTTCTCACAGTGTTAAAGAATCGTTTAAAAATCATCTCTAATGTTGAAGGGATCCTGCCTTGTCCAAAGCCCAACCTCTGGTAGGAAACATCATGAAAACAAACACAAAAACTGATGGTTAAAATATAACCTCTTTGGCAAACGGTAATTATTGGTCAAAAAGTATTTGGTTTAGTTTTTAAATAATATAAAGATTTAGGCACTGACTAAAAACAGAGCTCCAAAAAACTTAACTTCTCCTGATGCAAGGTTTCAATTAGAATTTGTTTTAATGACACCATTGATGATGTAACGTCATGTAACCATCACGTTATGACCGCCCCCTCCTCAAAGTTTTGACATTATCTGAAAGTGTTGCGCTATTGAGATAAGACAGGGTCGCGAGATGCCATCAACGTCATGCGATTGCTCTGTGTGATTGGGTTTAAAGCCTTTCTATTCAGATGAGCAATGCATTGCGCGGCAGTAATAGTTTGACAGCTAAAAAAATGAAGATAGCACGTCCGCCTCACAGCAATAAAGTCGTGGGTTTGATTCCTGGGCTCGGGGCATTAGTGTGTGGAGTTTGCATGTTCTCCCCGTGCTTGCATGGGTTCCTCCTGGTACTCCGCTTTCCTTGTACAGTCCAAAAACATGCACAGTAGGCTGACTGGCTGTTCTAAATCACCCCTAGGTGTGAGAGTGAGTGTGAATCGTTGTGTGTGTGTGTGTGTTGGCCCTGCGATGGCCTGGCAAGCTGTCCAGGTTGTACCCCACCTTCGCCCATATTTGGCTGAGATGGGCACCAGCCTCCCAGCGACCGTAATTACGATTAATCAGCTTAGAAAATGAAGGAATGAATGAATGAAAACGAAGATTACGTTGTTAAAAGGTGTGTTTTGTTTTATGGCTTGAAACTAGTAGCAGTTTGGAGGGGAAGATAGAGTAGAAGAAGTTACCATCACTCAGACATTCATTCCCATTACGGAGATGCGAAATATCACCCCAGGGTTCCCATGTGCACACGGATGGACGGTCACAAAAAAATCAGATCGCCGCTATACCTATTTCTCTCAAGTGTGGTGAAGCGCCGCGGGGAGCCCCTCTAATAAAAGCACAGGGCCTTTGATAATTCATACATATTAATAAATCAGATTTACTGATGCATGTTAAACAACGCATTTCATAAATCCAGTGCAGAGTTTTTTATGAGGTCAATCACAGGTAGTGTTTAAATGTGTCCACTGAGGCAAATCAGTGAACATAACCATCTCTTCTAGAAAGCAAATGTTGATCACAGTGAGTGGGCGGGGCAAAATAATAAGTATAATTTACTTTCCCATCACTTCTTCCTTTTTATCTTCATCTGATGAACTATGTTAGGCGTACATTCCTAAAATGTATCATCTGTCATGTCTTCTGGCGTCGCTAACTCTACCATAGTGACGATTTTGAATTAGGAAGTGGATTAGCGAAAACAGACGAGCGGAGGGATACACACAAAGAAAAGTCCTGGTAAAGGCACCCTTAGAACACTGTTTGACCAATCAGATTAGTGGACCAGAATAGACATGTGATTCAGAACACATTCATTCAGCCTTAGGTTTCTGTCTCCTTATGCACCCTTATACTATTATTGTTACACTATTGCTGACCAATCAGCAGTCTTCTAGCTCCACCCACATTTTTCTATTCAATGCTATTGATTGACTGATGGCTCTTAAAATGTGGAACAGAATGTCTAATGTCTGTGTGTGTGTGTGTGTGTGTGTCTGTGTTTGCAGATCCAGCCCTTGACTGGTCCTAAAGAGGGGGGCACGCGGGTGACGATTGAGGGTGAGAACCTGGGGCTGCATGTGAGAGAGATCACACATGTGCGGGTAGCCGGTGTACGCTGTAACGCTGTGGCGCAGGAATACATCAGCGCTGAGAGGTGACACACAAGCACGCGTACACACACACACACTTCTCATACTCCATATAACATGTAACATGGCTACCAGTCTACTCAGAACATCAGGAGTTTATAATAGCTCTCACTGTGCCATTATCGATGATGAAATGCTGATGAAATGCATGCAGTCTGATCGAGAGAGTGTGTGTCTGAAATGAGACGCTCGGCATTCAAGTACAAATAACTGGCGTCTTTATCAGGAAGTGGGGAAAAAATTCCCTGATCAGAAATGGACCTTTTTTTTCAGTGTTGTTTTAGTGTGTGTGTGTGTGTGTGTGTGTGTGTGTGTGTGTGTCAGGATCGTGTGTGACATGGAGGAGTCTCTCATGGCAAGTCCCCCGGGCGGTCCAGTGGAGCTTTGTATTGGAGACTGTAGTGCTGATTATCGCACTCAGTCATCTCAGATATATGCGTTTGTGGTACTTAATATTTCCTTCATCCCCCTTTTTTTTTTTTTTTTTTTTTTTTTTTTTTTTTTTTTTTTTTTTTTTTTGGTGTGTTATTCAGGTCTAAATAATTTGTTTAACATGTTTATGTGTATTTGTTATGGTATTGTTAAAGGAAACCAGTCCCCTTTAACCATGCACCAGCACTAAACTCATCAAACCACACTTTACCTAACCGCAGCATGCACTTACCACGGCGAAGTACCTCACTAGGTTCCACATAAATCATGTATTGTGCGTACATGTCGCTGCATGTATGGAAGTCTGCGTAGGTACTTGGTGGTGGTAAGTGTGTGTGCTGCGGTCAACTGTGGTGTGGTATGATGTGTTTAGCTTTCGGGCAATGTTGAGATGACTGATTAAGCTATATTTTCTTGGGCTGTCAGAATAAACTTTAATGTTTAAATACTACTTCTTTCACTTTTTTATTGTTTTGTGTTCAGAGCCAAAAAAAATCCACATTGGGATGTTTTAGATGTAATTTTTCTACATTTTTTTGGTGTCATTTTACTGCAACTGCTCTGACCCTATCTCCTCCCACTACGCAATCCAACGGAAAAATGCTAAAAAGTGGGCATTCTTCATTTTCCAGATGTAACCAAGGTCAAAGGGGTCAGGTTGAGTAGTGGTTAGCACTTTCGCCTCACAGGAATATAGAAGGTCCGGGGTTTGAGTCCCATGGTCGGAGAAAGCATTTTTGTTATTGCATGTTCTCTCTTTGTTTGGCGTGGGTTTCATCTGGGTACTCCGGTTTCCTCCTACAATCTATAGACATGCGCACAAGATGAACTGGCTATTCCGAAGTGCCCTTAATTAGTGAATGTGAGTGCGAAGACATATTTATCCCAGAGAACTGGTTGTGCAGGGGGCTCTCAGGTAAAAACATGCATTCAGAAGAAATCATGAAAGTAGCCCAATGCATTATGGGTGCGGAATGGGAAGGTAATGAAATATTATAGATGAATAAAGAAGTACCAAGCGGTCGACTGTACAGTAGATTCAGAAAGTAAATTGTACCTTTAGGACTACAGTGGCTTCTCACTGGTACAAATTAGGACTTTGTAAAACACCCATTTACAGTATTTATTATTTGAGAACATTAATAATACCATATGCCTGTTTTTGGTGTTACATAGTTACCACACACTGTACCAGAAAAGCACACATAGTTACCCTGAGGTTAAATAATGAGTCCTGGGGAATATATTAGGGTATATTTTTACTTTAGGGAATTAATTAATTAATTACACCCTACGACAGCAATAGTCTGATTCAATATAGGGTCATTTTTAAACAATGGACTCAAATAAAATAGACATCCGCATACTTTTTTACCAGATTTTTTTTATTTATTTTTACATCTAAGCCAAAAATGGAATTGTATAGGATATTTAGAGCCCTGTGTTATGACAAGTCAGTTTTTTTTTATTTGAATAGCGCTTTTTTACAATTGACATTGTCACAAAGCAGCTTATGTTGCACCCTGTGTAGTGAGTACTGAGTAGTGAACTGGAAATTAAGTGCATGGCTTCTACATTAAGAAAGATTAGGAAATGGAAACTCTATCATCTAGACATTCTGTCATTAAGTCATGTGTGAACCTGATAGCCTCGATTCAGTTTGTACATGTCGGGGTATGTCCTCTCCTCCAATTACACTTTGCTATTTGAGTCAGAGATAAATGCCCCAATCAGCCAATAAGGGATCCCCCTCCCTGGGGTTGTGGGCCAATCAAATTGCACACTCAGATTCAGAGAATCAATAGGATTCCTGCTTTCTCAGTCTGTTAGCCAGTCAGATGTCCCGTAGAGCTCCTGTTACTGAGCAGCTGAGTGGGAAAGCAGAGTAATGTAGAGGGTGGCACGATAAACAACACACACACACACACACACACACACACACACACACCCTGCTGAGTTTTAAGTGCTGCCTTGCTTGATTGGGCCATTTAATCTATTAAGCCCGGAAGCAGTACAGAAACACACACACACACACACACACACACACACACACACACACACACAGTCAGATGAAATATGTAAAATCTGAAAATATTTTCAGGATATTATATGGAAGATGAAATGTATAATGTTGATGATAACCAACTGCTAAATTTGTCCCAGTGATGAGTCTTGATCATCTTCTCTATGAAAATGAGCGTACGTGAGTTCAGTAACACTCATGTAAGTGCCGAAGGGTGGGGCCAGGCGGGGTGGAGGCCACCCACTTCCAGTTAGTAGGTGTTAACTTTTGATTTTCTTTTTTAGAAATGTTTTTTATGAAATGTTTTGCCCTGTGGTAGCATGCTGGCTTACTGATCTGAAGGTCGGGGGTTCAAGCCCCACCATCACCGGGTTGTCACTGCTGTCCACCCAGTGCAGCTAACAAAGACCAGCCATGTCTCTCACTGTGGTGAGGGACATGTAAAACCACCATTGCTGTCGTTCGTAAAGACTCGGCCACTGAGTTGTCGTCGGCGTGTTTCTTCCCTGCGATGGCCTGGCAAGCTGTTCAGGGTGTACTCTGCCCTCGAACAGAGTCAGCTGAGATGGGCGCCAGCCCCCCTGCGACCCTAATTAGGATTAATGAATGAATGAATAAATTAATGGTTTTTATTGAAGTATAGAAGTACCAAACGGCTAAATCTACATCAGCAAGATGCTTTATAACCTGTAGATCGAATTTTTTAGGCATTTTCAACACAACTGTAAAATACAGCTCTGTTTAGAAATGGTAATTCTTTCAATATAAACCCCAGCAGGGATGTGTTTTATGACATTACAGTTAAATCATTACATCTGCAGCTAAAAGAAACACATTTATGTATACACTACTTATTTAATGTCAACGTGACAAGTTAGTTGCTGTTATTACATACATTAGGCCGACATGTTTCATCAATGAGTATAGACATAGCCACAACTGGTACAGTAAAAGTACACACACACGCACACACACACGCACACACACACAAACACACACACGCACACACATGGCTGACTTCTGAAGGTTTTAATGAATAGCAGAGATTCATTCAGAATGCTGCGCTGAGGGAAGAACTACAGCCAGGCAACTAATTAGGGACAAATGTAAAGGCCTGTAGGAGTGTATACACACACACACACACACACAGACACAAAGACACACACTTCGCAGTCACATAACAGATGATCTAAACAGAATACAGGAGCAGCCAGAATGTTTTCATTACAGAAATTAGCAGGCCTGATGTTACAGATATGTGAACCGTGTGTTGTATGTTTGCGTGTGCGCTCAGGCTCAAAATCAATTTCACTCTTCAAATACTGTTTGAGATTTCAACATATTTAGTGTATTTTTCCAGCAAACAAAAAATTTGCATATGACTGTTGAGTATTTGGGCAGTAGGGTGATTTTTAGCGATTGGCACGTCCGCCTCCCTACAGGAAGGTCCTGGGATCGATTTCCATACTCATTTCTGCACACACGCATTTTTGTGTTTGGGGTTTGCAAGCTCTTCCTATGCTTGCGTGGGTTTTCTCCGGGTACTCCGGTTTCCTCCCACAGGCTATTAGGCCCGTAGGTGTGTTGGTGAGTATGAGGGGTTGTGTGTGTGTGTGTGTGTGTGTGTGTGTGTGTGTGTGTGTGTGTGTGTGTGTGTGTGTGTGTGTGTGTG
>JAOUQZ010000030.1:13058269-13078084 GCA_028564935.1 Neosilurus hyrtlii
ATATATTTATTTATTTATTTATTTATTTTTTTTTGTGGTGTGCAGTACAGCCCACGTACCATCCCATTAGATTTTGGAGATGGTCCAGATCAAATTCTGGATCCAGGAATTTTTGTAAGGATTCTTTAACGTTGGAAAGATGACATTTGGAAGGTGGTATTGTAGCAGACACAGCAGGGGGTGCAGTGTACTGTCTGTTTTATGTTTGATTTTTGGGGATTTTTTTCGGATTGGTGGAGGTTTGTGCTCTCCAATTGCTCTTGTTTTAGTGAAGTGTTATTCTTCTTTTGAAGACATGACTGGTTTTAGGCGAGAAAGTTTGCGTGTTCTCCCTGTTTTTGTGTGGGTTTCCTCCAGGTACTCCGGTATCATCCCACAGTCCAAAGTAATGCACATTATGCTAATTGGCTGTTACAAATTGCCCCCAAGTGTGAGTGTGAATGGTTGTGTGTGTGTGTGTGTGTGTGTGTGTGTGTCGGCCTTGCGATGGTCTGGTGAGCTGTTCCGGGTGTACCCCACCTTTGCTCAGAGTCAGCTGAGATTCTCCAGCTTCCCCACGACCCTAATAGGATTAAGCGGTTCGGTAAATGAGGGAGTGGGTGACATTACTGCACATTACTCCCACCTTCTGAAACGAACCCACTACTGTCTCAACTTCATCAAGTGTTGTAGCACCCACCTTGTAAGTTGAGGGTGAAAATAAAATACCTTCGGTTCTATTTTGTTTGAGTTTGTGTATTGTTTGTTGTAGTTTTTATTTTTAAACTCTCATCTTTACATTTTTTTTTTTGTGGGGCCGGTGGTGTAGTGGTTAGGGTGCTGGGCTCATGATCAGGAGGTCGTGGGTTCGTATTCCAGTTGGAACCCCTGTGCTAAGACCCCTGGGCAAGGTCTTAACAACTAGTGTGCCTCTGTCCACCCAGCAGTAAAAAGCATCCAATCCAGGAGGAGTTGAACTCCTAGTCACTTCACGCTACAGAAACCGGGGATAAGCTCCGGCCTGATAAGCCACTAGGCTCGGGTGTAAAAGGGCAACAGACTTACCTATGCATAACTTTTACATTTTTTTAGTTACCAAAATTATTTATTTCCAGCTAGTTTTAGCCTTTGTTTCAGTTAGCTACTTAAACCCCGACGTACAGCCACGACTTGAGCATCAACATCACACACTCACGTTAAATCCCTCTGCCTTCATTTCCTGGATCTTTGCAAAGGTCATGCCTCTTTTAATATGGACTGACAGGCACATAAGCCACACATCCTTTTATATATATATTTATATTTTTAAACTGTGACTGAAAAATATTGTAAATATTAAGACCAAAACAGCTTCTCTAATTAAATAAAATAGCTTCTGTACCCTGTGTATGAAATATTATAAATACAATTCATGAAATTCTTCAACTCTTCTTCGAACAGGAGAACGATGCACGAGATTGTGTGTATAACCCCAGCGTCTGCCGTGGGCCCGGAAGCCTCATCCATAAAGCTGTTTATAGATAAAGCTGGAATCAACAGCGACCTGCGTTACATCTACACCGAGGATCCCAGCATCCTCAGCGTCGATCCCAACTGGAGCATCATCAAGTGAGAACTTTGGGCACGCACACTTAAACACATGCACATCCTGTACATACTTGCATGCATAGAGAATGTGAAATCTAAAGAGCAGATCAGCAACAGCTTCCGTGTCATCTCTGCAGCGGCAGCACGCCTCTGACCGTGACTGGAACACACCTGCTCACCATCCAGGAGCCCAAAGTCCGGGCCAAATACGGAGGAGTGGAGACCACGAACGTAAGCACACACCCTCCAGCTATTTCTGCTGTAGCAAAACCACTGAAACGACCTTCTGGGTTTTGAAGGCTAATTATCACTAACCTTCCATGTGTTTTACATTTATTAAAGACCCGAAGAGCAGAAAGCAGGAGCCAGTAGCTTTTAATTTCATGTAAGGAAATGAAAATAGAAGCGGGAGAGTTTCTTACAATTCCAGATGTGTTTCAGGAAATCATGCGATGCTAATAACGCATGTCTCGTAGCTGTTATTGTAATATTGACGATGTAATGCTACTCAGGTAAGACAGCATCTGGTTTTATTAACAAAATACAACAGCTTGCCTTGCTTTAGCGGGTTTCAGGGATGAAACATGACTCCTGCTGTGCATCATACAAACTTGATTTCGTTCCTGTGTCCTTTACACTCAAAGCAGTAGAAGGACTGAATTAAACTCACAAGCTGGGAGTGAATAATATAAGAAAGAAATTAATGTGAATCTATTTTTCAGCATCCTTGTGTGTGTGTGGTATATCTGCGACACATTTGGTTCTGGCTACATAAGTGGTAATGCCAGTAATTTGGTTTTATGTTTGAAAATCAGAAATCTGGCTCCATAGAATTGTAGATCAGGTCATCTAGTATAAGCCTTGAAGGTCCTGTGTGACTCCGCTCAGTAATAATGGAGAATTTTTATGACCGTGACATCATGACTCTACATCCGGGTCAAAAAGTGTTCTTAGTTCTTAGTTGTGGTGTCATAATTTTGTATCTGTTCCGAAAATCCAAAGTTGGTCTCCATGGAACGCTACCTGTTGTCCACAAGAACAAGTCTGCCAAGTTTCATGTGATTCTGATCATGGAGGAGTAAGACTTCTAGTGCCAACTATCCACAACATGTTGACAAGGTGTTTGACACTGAATAGCTCTGATGTAAAATTTACCTAGCACTGTTGAGTTTGATAGAATTAGACCCCTGACTTTTGACATTTTAGTTAATATGTGGGATTGGTGGTCTTGGTAGAGGTTTGCGCTCTCTGAGTACTCTTGCTTTCATTATTTATTTGTTAACAGTAGGATTAGTCAGTGTTCCAGTCAGGCTCTCAATAACAAATGCCTAGTTAGTTTGGTCAAGGAAGTCTTTGCTGAAAAATCCATCCATACAGCAAGTACTTATGAATATATTAATACGTTTGATATCTAAACTTATGTAGAATGAGAGCCATGGGTGAATGATTGGCCAAATTTGCAGAAAAGTTGCAGCAATTGTTTAAAATTGCTAGGCCACCCAGGGTGCATGAGGATTGGTTGAATTTTTGTGAAATGTTGAGACTGGTTTATAGTATGCAGGTCACATGAGCAAAATAGCTAAACCTGATTGGCTTATAAGAGTTGCTAAGCAACTCAAAATATTCAATAATTCAAACATTTCATAATGACTACGGGACAAAACCCAGTAAGTCCCAAAATACTGTGAGTCAGAACGCATTCTAATTTGGACCAAAATGTGATTGGGTTTATCCGGGTACTGCTTTCACTTCTCATCCGCCATAAAGGGTCTTTTTGGTTCTCTTTCAGGTGTGTACGTTGGTAAACGACTCCACCATGACCTGCCTGGCTCCCCCTATTGTCTATACAAAGCGGCAGCCCCCTGAGAATGGCGTTCATCCAGATGAGTTCGGCTTCATCCTGGACCACGTGTCTTCCCTCCTTGTCCTTAACGGCACTCCTTTTACATATTATCCGAACCCGACCTTCGACCCACTCGGGAATGCTGGGATACTGGAGGTTAAGCCAGGATCTCCTATAATCCTCAAGGTAGCCGTTTACTTCTGATTTCTAATCTTATAAGCAAATCAAATAGCGTTTAGTGCTAATAGCTAATGCATACCTCCGTTTTATTTACACCAGGGTAAAAACCTGATTCCTCCTGCCCCTGGGAACGCCCGTCTTAATTACTCCGTGATGATTGGAGAAACCCCGTGTCTGTTAACCGTCTCAGAGTCTCAACTGCTCTGCGATTCTCCAGACCTCACTGGCGAGCAGCGTGTTTTGGTGAGTTGCGAAGACGCAGTGTGCAACGTCAGCAATATAGCCTGAATTTACAACCATGCTTTTATTTCACTGTGTTCACTAATCAACATGGCAGAAAATAAATGTATGGCTGCAAGCGGACAGAACCGCAGAATGTTTGATTTGCGTGAGCGCGGAACACCATACATCTCACTTCATCAAAACCTGTAACAGGGCCGGACAGCATGGCATTTTTTTTACATTGGGAATTTTTTTATGCTAATCCGCAGCACGTAAAGGTCAATCGTGCTGCACATTAAGTATTTATTATGATTAGGAAAACGCGCTGATACAAGCACTTTACCCTTATAATTTTGGAGCCACGAGTCGAATCCCTTCAAAATATGTCACTCAGAGAGGATGAGCCACATTCGTGAGAAAACGAGTGAGATGGAGAAAAAGAGAGGAACGGAATGAGGAGTGACGGAAGGATTCATGATCTTTTTTTTTTTAACGTTAAATATTTACCTAAATATTTGCCAAAATGTTGTCAGGTATCCATGTAATTACAGTCCCAGGCATTCAGTGTCATTAAAACGGATCAATTCCACCCAGCGCAGTTGTATCCGCCCCTTTCTTTCTTCACCCCAGCTCTCAGATTCCATCTGCCTGGCTAATTCTGCACAGCATCCAACTCCCTCAGGATCGATGAGCGGAGTCACGAGCCAGGTGCAAATCAAAGAGGAGATTAGGATCCTGTGAGATATCGGAGGTTCTTCTATCTCTCTATCTCTCTCTCTCTCTCTCTTTCTCACTCTTCCTCTCTATTAATGCCAGGAAGAAAGATAAGGGGGGGAAAGGAGGAGCCTGATAGAGAATGATCGAGAGAGTAATAGTGCACAGAAATCAGTCGTCTAATGACCTGACACATATCGACAGCTCTCCGAGCTCTCCTTTGTTCTTCGTTCTTTCCCTACCTCTATAATTCATGCAGCCACGCAGCGCCCAGGCAGCACCGGAAAGGTGAAAGTCGTTAGAAAAGCCAACAGGACGCAACGCGTAATTGACATGTGACCACGGAAAGGCTAAGTTCGGTATAACCGCGCCGCAGTTGGCCTCCGTTTCTAAGCAGCGCTGTGGCACTTTCCGTTTGGAACTTCATTATAGTCTCACCTGTGCCACTGTGGCTTTTCATGAAGTCATGTGATTGGCATGTCAGCACTCTGCTGTATACAACAAGGGGGCCACTTATATTTTCAAAGATTTGATTTTCTTGGCATTGTTTAAAATTTAGGTTTAGAAATGTCCATTTGATTCTTATAATAGGCTAAAAGAAGGACGAAAGGAGACACTCACGGAAAAACAGTGCAGTGTCCATGACGCTGTAATCGTAGATAAATATTAGGTTATATCTTTCGGTTTACGTACACTAAATATTAAGTGAAACAAAGAAATTCCCGGTTTTAGATACTCCTACCCCCGCTCAGACATTACCTTACCTCATCAGGCCTGAGGAGAACACAGTACACGGGTTTGTGGTCGACAGTGTTCCCTTTTATTTTATGATTCTTCACATTTTAGTTTATATTCACTCGGGTAAGGCGGTACAGGATTGGAGAGTTTAAAGAAGGAACTACATGTTGTTCACACAGGATAGGCTAGCCAGGGAGTGTGGTCATCAAAAGAGGCGTGACTGATTACAGTGCCGTCACTTTGATTTCTATATGTGTGCATTTGATTCAGAAATATAAGAAGACAAAGAGTGTGTGCCCAGTTTTACCTAAGAATAAAGAAAAGTGGGTAAAAAAAAAAGGAAAAAAAAACCCTTAAGGTCTTCTCAGTTGAAAGGATCAGATTGGTGTCATGGTGATGAAATCATACTGCACCCAAACCCCTGACGTCACCATTTCTTTTTTTGTTTTTGCTTGCTAGTCCAACATACTAAGTTCTCCGCAATTAGACAGAAGGCTCGGATTCAAAAGTCAACCAACTGTCAGTGTTCCCGTCGTGTGTTGAGGCGATCCTGCTCTATATGTCTGAATCACGGATATGACAAAATCAGGATGAAAATTAAGTCTCACCTCCTTTGAAGCTGTAAATTCTTCCTGGAAGAGCTGCATCACCAGCAGGCAGCTTGGCAGTGGCCTACCAAAAATCTCAAGCGTCATCCCCAACTGCCATCTTGCCCTTGCTGGCCATGTGAAGTGTCAAGGCAAGCTAATTATGAAGATCTTGCTGTGGAAGCCAAATGACAAGAGAAGGTGCCATCTACCATCTTTTACACTCAAGAAATTGATCTAGGAGGACAATGAATCGCAGGACGAAGACTTTCTCGTCTGCCATGTTAAACAGAGCTGTTTAGAAGGACCTTATTAGGTCACCAGTAGGAATGTGATGATGATGATGATGATGAAGATGATGATGATAATCAAATAGTTACCTAATCATTACTGAAATTTTACAAATGCCCGATAAGCATATGATGTCAGAGATAAAAATTACTACTGCCTAATGAAAATAAGGTTCAGGTTCTTGGCTTCCTCAAAGGGTTGTACATGGAACTTGTTCTGATGGAGAAACGCTATTATATGGTACGACAAAGAGGAGCGAACTGAAATACTTGAGGGTTTTGGAATTCTGATGATACTTTTGGCTGTGAAATCATACAGGATATTCTGCTCTGTCGTCAGATTCATTAGTCTCTATAAGCTTCACATCACAGAGATGTTGCCATAGGCAGCATATATGCACTAAGGAGCTGTGGAAGAAATTAAGAAACCACTTTTAATAGGGATTGCCATTAAAAAACTTTCCATGGCTGTTATGTGGTTTTTTTGCCTTCAGCTTTTTATTGGTTGTGCAGCTGATCAAAAGAAGCCCTGGCATTATTAGTGTAGCTCATATGGTGGTTGTGGGTCTCTTTTAGAATGTTGATTCGTAGTGGTACTTTTTAACTTTACCTAATATTTCAACAGATAATTTAAAATAAAATCCACACTGTTCACCTTTTATTTTAATAGAGGTTGCTTAGGGTAGTCTCAGGCTCAGATACTCCACCCACTTAATGTGAGCTGGTGATGTATTTTGGTGTATGTTTCTAGCAGCAAGCTTCATGATCGTGACGGTAGCAAATCTCTTGAACACCTTAACACTGTGAGCTTTTTGGAGAAAAAAATATAAAGTTTGTAATTTTTTTTTTTTTAAGTAAAGGAGTTTGGATGAAGCCCATAGTGGTGAGTGGGTGAGATACACTCATGTGTTGGCTGAAAGACTATGGCGAAATGTTTGTGGTTGGTCATCTGACATGGCTTTCAAATTGTAGGCCGTTCTTGGCATCGTTTATTGACGAAATGTACCAGATTTCTGAGTTATAGGTTTGTCCAGTGAGACTGTTGTCGTGGTAACAAAATGACCAAGAAAAAGGCACATAAAAATAACTTAATGACGCCGGCCCCAAGTCCCTCACGTCACTGTTCAGTTGTGGAGATGGAACCAAGCCGAATTTGTCGGCGCTCGAATCCCTCCTTTTAACATCTGCTAAGCAACATAATAAATGACCTCTTTGTGCAACATGGTATTTTGCCGTCTGCAGAATATATTGTATAATTGATATTTGTCATTTGGCAGCGATATATTTTGCCACACAGCCAGCTGAGCTGATTGTTAGCGTATCCCCCCTCATGGTGTTTTTAACAGCATCACATAATTTACCATTGATTATAATCCTCAGGGATTCAATTGTTGAGAGGGATTCGAGCTGCATCACAAAAAGCTGTTATTAAACTCTGCTTCTGCTCTGCTGGTGTGTTATCACTATGGGCTGCATTGCTGCTTTAGCTGCCTTTAAAGAGCAGAGGGGGGTTTTTAAACCTCTGGTAAACAAATATAAGCTGTATCATTCAATTCGGCACATCAGCAGTTCTCCAACTGAGAAAGACTAAACCAAAATCCTTAGTCAGTGAAATATGAAGTTCATGTAAATTCAATATAGCTTCATTTCAGTAGAAGTTTCTGGTGAGGAATATTTCCCTCAATCACTAACGATACAGAGTAAGTTCCATTTTAGCATTGAATGGACAACTTGTCATGCGACACCACCGTAACGCTAGTTATTAACTAGCAAACATGGTTTCTAGTTCAAATTACGTAATATCTTACTTTTTTACTCATAAAACTTTTTTAAACATAAAATAACAACTCGCAACTCTTTTTTAACTTTCTAACTACCTAGCTGGCTAGCTAAGATTTTAGCTATAAAATAAGTATTAGGTAAAATACTCAAGAAATGTCATATAACTAAGGTACCAAAAAGCACTGAATATTTTTTTAATGATGTCATGAGAAAAGCAGAGGTGTTCAAAGTACACACATTCTTTACTGAAGTAGAAGTACTGTTTCACTTTTTTACACAAGTAAAAGGTATGCTTTAAAATGTATTCAGAGTATAAAAGAAAAACCTCTTTAAAGAACATTTCTACTGGCTGTGTGCAAAGCCACTGACAACTAATAAACTCCATGTATTATGTTATACGACATCAATAGGTCTCTAATGCATTACAACTAAAATATCGACTCTGGATTGAAAGCAACAATAGAAAGTATGGAGTAAAAATTTTGAAAAAATAAAAGACTATATATATATATATATACATACACACACACTATGTACAGCTAGTTCATTTCTGTCCAGCCCTGCAAGATTGTAAATTCAGTCATAGCATAAAGAACAGAATAACTTTGTTAACGTGAATTAACTTGCTAGCAAAATAGGCTCCTAGTTTTAATTACATAATATTACAGTTACGCTAATATCAACAAGGTTGACTTGCAAGATAGTTAACTAGCCTGGATGTTAAAATGGATGCTAAATTTAGACAACTATCAAACAAATGCTACAAAACTAAACAAAACAAACTAACAAAAATGCAACTATCATTGCAATAAATTAATATTACCTGAATAACTTTATCGTAAACTTTTGCTAACATTTCCTAGCTACCTAAATTAGTTCCTGGTTTAGTTACACAGTGTTGTAGTTAGACAAATGTTAACTTGCTTGCTAACTTGGTTTCAGGATTAAATTGTGCAGTAAAGCCTGACATTATCTCATGGTAAACTGTTAACTAGAATGGATGGTCAGTAAATAACTCTAATAAAAAATCAGGTTTAAAGATAAGGTGTAGTTACAACAAATGCATATAAAGGCAGTGGATAAATATTAGTGTTAATTGGCTTAATTGCAAATTTGGCTACTTACTTAAAATAAAGTAGTGGCTACAGTAGGTCTGACTTCGTTATAGCTGTTTATTTTCATTAATATTCTTAATTATTTAATTGGATGCTTAAGAACAAGATTTATGCTTAGCACTAGATCAAGCACGTAAAAGAGAAAAGTCTAGTAGAAGTGATATAAATTTAGGAGTAAAATTACTGATTACTTTTGTTTTGTTTATTATTTTAATGAATTGGTGCTTATTTCTTCTGCAGTGTGAATTTTTCAAATTGGGGGTGGGGGGCTTTGGGGAACATAGAGGCAGTTATAGGGCTTTGGTCCTTCGGGGTCAGCTGGTAGACAGCACCATCCCTCCATTAAAGACTGATTAGCAGTGAGGAATAGCACTTTTACTTCTCTCAGTCAGCGACACAGAGCCATTACGAGATGATAGGAGCAGCAGGATATTGGCATTTTGTGACCCTGAGGATTCATGGTAGCAGTAGTGAAACCTTAGAGTGTTGATGTTTTCTTTTGGTTTTCTCTATAGATTTTGGTTGGTGGCTTAGAGTACTCCCCTGGTATTCTCCACATCTATTCGGACAGCACGTTAACCCTTCCCGCTATCATCGGCATCGGGGCGGGCGGAGGCGTCCTTCTTATTGCTATCATAGCGGTCCTGATTGCCTACAAAAGGAAGACTAGGGATGCGGATCGCACGCTCAAACGGCTGCAGCTTCAGATGGACAACCTGGAGTCCCGGGTAGCGTTGGAGTGCAAAGAAGGTGAGATGGTCTTCATTCCAGGTAGTAATTGTGATTGCAGGTATTGGCACATTGGATACCTAAATAGTCATGTAGGTTTTAAAGATTTTTAAAGCAGTTTATGACCGTCAGTTTTTTTTAAGGTGCCGTATGTTTCTTAGACCTATAATAAACAAATTGTTATTTATTTATTTATGTATTACTTATGCTGGGGTCTTATGACTTTGTTTAGTTGTTTTACATTTAAATTTACATAAACTAGGTAATTTTTTCTCATTTCTCCCAAGTTTCATAGTAGCATAAACTTATTTTCAATATGTCAACAATCATACGTCTATGTTCATGACTTTTTTTTTTTTTAGGTGAATTTTAATACTATTAAACTTTTAACTGAAGCATTTATTTGCCAATTTCTTCAGCTACTTTTGTACAAAAGTGTCCATTAAGTGAATTAATTGTCAATCTGAAGTGTGGATTGCGTGTTAGTTGCTTGCTGGAGTGTTCCTGGTACAGGAAGTTACAGTATCGCCCTCGCAGTGCCAAACGCTCAAGCGTAATAGGAAGTTAAAAGCTTTATAATTGGCTGCTAATGTTTTAATGCGCGAGAAGAAGTCCAAACCTGTTGTACTTTTACAGTTTATCGTAAAAAACTCTGAGTTTCTATGTGCTTCATCGGCTCAGATTTTGTGGATCATCTTGGGATTCACGCTCTGCTCTCCGTCACTGTACAGCGCTCAAACTCCAAATGTATTTGTATGTGTGCGAGACGACAGCAGGTCTGAACTCAACGCAGGGTTGGATGCAGGCGTTGCAGAGTGATTGAACTGGGTCATGTCAGTGTGCTCATCTTTTGAAGCTGGCTTTATTTCTGGGTTTGAGCTTTTAGCCATTGAGGAAGTTGAAGTTGTTTTGATTCCAGGAGATTTATTCGGTACCGTGTACAGATTTGCCGTGAGGGAGATTTTACTCATCTCGTAATCATCTTGGCGCAGTTTTTTATTCGGATTATTATTCAGGATTTGTCTGTCTTGATGATTTGCTAACGATACCCATATGACCTTCCTGTTCTTCAGCATTTGCTGAACTGCAGACCGACATCCAAGAGCTGACTAATGACATGGATGGTGTGAAGATTCCCTTCCTGGAGTACCGTACCTATACTATGAGAGTGATGTTCCCTGGCATCGAGGAGCACCCAGTTCTAAAGGAGCTTGACGTGAGTTCAAAACAACCTTAAAAAAAAGCAGATCTCCCTGGTGTAGGTCTGTCTGTCTGTCTGTCTGTCTGTCTGTCTGTCTGTCCCCAGGTGTTGTCTGACACTTAGATATGCAGTGAGTTGGTTGCAAGAACTCAGCCTCTCCCCCCTCTCCTCAGGTTTTCTTTTAATCTTTCACCAGGGGGAGAAGAAAAGGATAAAAGCCCTAGGATGTGCTTTACAAAGCTTCCCTTAGCTCCAGCACTACTTCAGTAGTGTGTTTCAGAGCAAACATGCCGCATTCTGCTTGCTTTTTAATTAAAACCTCTGACACATGTCGAAACCAGGAGCCATGCAAAGACCCTGCGGAATAGGTGTCTAGCGACGTGCCTTGCCGAAAAATGTTTTGAAAATAGTCAGCAGGAAAGAACGAGCCCTTTGACAGTGGCATTTTTAACAGCGCTTGACATTCTACATTCAGGAAGCAGTCAAGCGAAAAATGGCACATTCATTCGTCCCATTGTTCTCAGTTGTTTCATTCATTCCGTTGACTCGTTATTTGTTCTTTGTTTCACTTATTATTTAATCTCCCCACCCCCCCCCCATGCCCCCCCCCCCCCCGCCCCGTTTTTTTTTTTTTCTCCGCAGTCTCCGGCTAATGTGGAGAAGGCTTTGCGTCTCTTCAGCCAGTTGCTCCACAATAAGATGTTCCTGTTGATGTTCATTCACACCCTGGAGGCCCAGAGGTCATTCTCCATGCGCGACCGAGGCAATGTGGCATCTCTTCTAATGGCAGCACTACAGGGTAGGATGGAATATGCCACCGTGGTGCTCAAGCAGCTTCTGGCTGACCTCATCGAGAAGAACCTGGAGAACCGTAACCATCCCAAGCTGCTCCTGAGACGGTAAGGATCCCATTTCGCAACTCCCCAAAAAAGGAAAATGATCCTACTCAAGGGTTAGTTCCTAAAGGGGCTCTTCTTACAGACATTTCTGGAAGGGCTTTGTATAAGATGCATTCAGGGTGATTGATGGGAGTCTGGAAAGGGTGACCCTGCAGTAATAGTTTACTAAAGATAGATTCTGGGAAACAAAATGCAGGTTTCCTGGAGCCCCAGCGGAAAAAAGAGCCTTAAGTGGTTTCGCTATAATCAACACTAGCTTCAAAGCTTAGTTAAGTCATTAGAGTCAAAAGCAAATATTTAATTTGATTCTTTGCTGAGTTCAAGTTCAATCAAAGTTTCCAATTTATTATTATTAATAATAATAATTAAAAAAATAATAATAATACTCATCATTATCATCTACTGAGCCTGAGGCACAAAATTGTTTTGTATATACTACATGGGAACTTATGTAAAAAAACACTAAAATATGATTTATATGATTTATTATTTGAATTAAAGACAGGCGGACAAAGACAATTTGCTTTCCCCCTTTTGCCAAATTTCTTTCTGTTTAAAGATGCTGATAAAATTCATTATTTATCAGGGGGGTGAAGAACAGAAGCAGTGTGGAGAAATGGCAAGGCACAACATTATGGTTTGGGTCTTAGGAGGGCAGAGCAAGACCAATTCCAGAGTTGTTAGAAGATTCCTTCCTCATGCTTTCCTGAAAATATAACCATATATGTGACAGGGCAGGAAATAAAATAAGAGTAATAAAGGACCCAAAACAAAACCTTGTGGGACCCCATACTTTACAATTTTAGGCCCTGGAGGGAAAAGATAAGTAATGGATTGTCAAGTGAGATTCAAACCCACTCGGAACTGTCTAACCTGATTATGTTCCGTGTTCAATAGTATGAAACACTGTGTTTAAATCCAGCGACACAGAAACACCACCTGAGGCAAGCACTAAAGTTTCCAGAAGTTTTCAGACTAAAATATCTGCTCTGTGTACTTATTTCTTCACATGCTTTATCTTTTCAGTGTGCTTGTTATTCCCAAAATGTATCTCTTCTTCCTTTGATCTATGTCCAAAATTTTGAATTCGTTTTGGAGCAGTTGTTTCTCAGACTGAGCAGAGTAGCCTAATCTGCCTTATTTCAGACTCAAACGGGAAATCAGGCTAGCAAGAAAAATACAAAAAAGTAGTAGTATACATAAAGACAGGCTGAGGCATGAAGACAATATTAAAACTGAAAGGATTTGAAGAAGGTTAACATGCTGCGTTTCTTTTTTTGCAGAACGGAATCCGTAGCCGAGAAGATGCTCACCAACTGGTTCACGTTCCTTCTGCATCGCTTCCTTAAGGTTTGCCAGACTTTCCTGCTTAGATTTTCTTCCTTCCTTTATCTCCAAATCTATTATTCATCTCTGAAGCTTGACAAACACTCAGTACAGTCCTCTTGGCTGGGTAGCTAATGTTTTTGCATGGTGACTCACTGCACAGATAGTATGGCTTGTGCTCAGGCTTAGCCTCAGGAATGCCACAGTTTCTCCTTCAGTCTCAAAACAATCCCTCAACGAGCGGTTGGGTATTCTTCCAAACCCACTTCCTGCCAGGTGCTCCCCGAGCCCCTGAGCCAAAGGATTGCATTATCTGAAATCTGTGGTCGCACTGCTCGGATGAACCCCTGGTAAGGTCGCTAACATCAGGCCCATTGTGCGCTCTGGGATAGAAACGATATGCGGAATGCAGTCCTGGCTTAATATCAGGCATCTTTAAGTCTCATCAAGGCAGATGTTAATGTATTCTTACCACCACCCCCACCCGACAGGAGTAAAAACATCGAAGTGATTCCTCAAGCTTACTCAGGGCTCGAATTCAGGAGGCTACTATGCCTTTCAGTTAGCTTGGTATTATCAGTAGCATCCTTGAATTGTTACTTGAACAGGTAAAGCTACACTGTGTTCTGTTCTCTTGGTGAACAGTATGTGGGGCAGCATTGGTATAAACTCGCTTCAAGTTAATGCTCAGTTTAAATTCAAATTAGAAGGCTAGCTGATGTAACCTAACTATACAGCTCATGCTGGCAACTTATAACATTCATTTGCACGAAACAAAATGTTTTTTTTGTTTGTTTTTTCTATTTCCCCTCGTTAGTCGTATCCAATTCCCACTCATCAAGTGTTGCCTCCCTATCATATACGACCACCACCAAACAGGAAGGGGCGTGGCATGCAATGCTGCCACCCACCTCTTTACGAACTGCTGCGCATGTGCATTTGGAGGCGGCCTAACACAATCGGAGGGAAAGCGCTATACGCCCATTTTGTCCAGATTTATTATCTAGAAATTATATGGAAATCATTTTGAAGCTATTTGTATGGCCTGAAGTGTGTGTTTTGTTTTGTTTTATTCCTAATACAAGTTCAGTTTTTCAAAATTCACATTAGATATGTATTACGTAATCCCCGAAGATGAACAAAATATAGTAAAAAATGCCAAGTTATGCAGTGGATAAAAAGAAAAATTCTATTTTTAGGCATTTGGTGCAATAAAATTTCAGGATTATGTGAAATTGTACACAGCTCTGGCTCTGTAAATGGGAAACAAATAAAGTGGCTTGGCACGGGCCACACAGCACTTTTCCAGCCAATCAGACTCACAAGCACGAACATACTCTGTTGCTGGTTGGCTGGAGGTGAGATGAGGGTGTCGATGTTAATAATGTTTAACACGGACCTATGAGCATTCATGAATTTTGGGGGTGGAGCTTCTGAAGGCACACTGAATGGAGGAGAGTATCAAGTTCAGATATTGTCAGTCTTACTCCAGAGTTGATTATTCTGCTTTGAATCAAAGAATGCTTTTGACAGCCTTGTATGATTAGATTCAGATTATGTTGCGTGTCTGCCATATAAATTGGTGGTTACTGTAGAAACGATAACGTGTTAAAACAAGCACATTAATATAAACTACTATCAGTGTTGCTGTTATGTAAAAAAACAATTAACACCTCCTGACCAACCAGAATAAAGCATTCTGTAAAGTATTTAATTATTTTTTCGCTGTTATTGCCTTTTATTTGCCTGTCTCTTTCTCTTTCTCTCGCTGCCGCACCCCCGCCCGGGGTCTGTGTGCATGTGTAGCCGAGTGAGCATCAGGATGTCAGGCTGTAATTAATAATGTCAAGCTGATCTAGCCTAAGGACTAAATAACAGCCTTCCTTCAGTATCGCTGCTTAGTCATCAATAGCTTTTAAGTGGATAATTGGCGAGTTCTTCGCTCCTTGCAAATGCCATTGAAAAAGGAATGTGATTGGGCATCTACAGTCTGTGTGCAGTGGTCCTTCCATCTCCTCCACTCTTCCTCACTCTCAGGCTTTTTTTTTTTTTGTAATCTTCTGGGCCTCTTATGTATGCCAGTTTTTTTTTTTTTTTGTACCTGTAAATTGTTTGCTTGCACTGTCTGTAAATCATAAAATTAATGCATTTGAATGGCTCGATGGCATTTGGTTTGTTTTTCATGCTATCCTAAAACTGAAAATAACACACTTGAGTGCCGTTTGATTGCTTTTCCGGAGTGTTGCTTGTGACCGTTGACCTTTTAAATGCATTCCTGCTTGTTCTCACCTCTCTTTTCTGTTTCATTGTGCAGGAATGTGCAGGAGAGCCTCTCTTTATGTTGTACTGCGCTATAAAACAGCAGATGGAGAAAGGGCCGATCGACGCCATCACCGGAGAAGCGCGCTACTCGCTCAGCGAGGACAAGCTCATCCGACAGCAGATCGACTACAAGCAGCTGGTCAGTGTGTGTGTGTGTGCACTCTCTCACATCCCATAATGCTTTTGCCATTTCCCATCAGCCCCCCCACCACCCTCTACTCCCCCACCACCCGTCAGATCCTCTGAGGCCAGGTGTTTGACTTCGGTTCAATACATGAATGCACACCCGATCACATAGGCAGCAAATGATGTATCTTACAAGCGCGCGATCACGGATCGATGGGAGCGTTTTCCAGCAGTGGCGTTTACTCCCATTAACATTCAGCAGGTGGAGTCTGAAGGTTAGCTTAAACCCTCTGTTATTCAGGGCTCGGCGCATGCTCCCTTCTCCCTTCTCCACCGTTATGATAGATGAGTTACTAAGGTTTCAGCTCCTCTGCTGCCACTGAAATATATATATATGCCTCCCAGAGCACCGACGCCCACCAGACAGATGAGGACAGGCCGTGCGCTGAATGCAGACGGGGCTGAAGAAAGAGGAGTGTATGTAGGACAGTGAAGATGCTCAATTTCTGCAGTTCCATCACTGCATTTTATATAAGCAGGAGATTAAATTATAATAGTAATAGGATGTGTCTGTGAGATACGAAGGAAGGAAAGCAGTCTATCCTTCTCAGGGTCAGTAGCAGAAGCTGGAATGAGCATCCAGACAATATTTCACAGCAAAGGAATGGAAGACATTCATTCTTGGCTTGAGTCACATGCAACATACTTTTAAATGGACAATATTGTTCATATAATAGCTGAAGGATAATTGTAATTATTTTTAGCGTTTGTAGCAAATATTTAACTATTTAGGTTATAAACCAATCATTTAATATTTACATAAAGGACAAACTTTGCTTCTTAATCAAATGAATTGATTGTTTTTATCATAACTTGGAACTGTGACTGTATTATTCAGTGAAATCCACCTTGCATTCGGTAGATTATTGTTTTTTTGTTTGTTTGATGAGATATTTATGTTTTTTTTTTTGTTTGTTTGTTTGTTGTGTGAAGATGACGTCCCCTGGTTCAAGTGACCGTAAAAATCTCTGATTGTCCATTATTTTAATTCAAGCATTATCCACTCGGGATAATAAGCAATTATTGAACGAGTCGGATATAAATGAATGGCTGCCTCGATCGGAATAATTCTCCATAATCGTAGAAAAACTGAACTCCATGGTTGTATTATTAATCATTCAAAATATTTTCAACTTATTCAATGGATGATTTGACTCATAAAAGTATACTAAGAATTATTTGATGGCTTTTCACCAATCAGGAATGAGTAAATGTTTTGAATGAATAATAATGTCTTTTAATGCACTGATAGCGGTCCGGATCCGATTGCACCTTTCCCCTGTATTATATATAAAATGTACATTTATTTTGTTTTTCTGACCATTTTCTTATGTATAATGATTATACTGAGCATTTAGGTACTGTATGTACACAGTTTCATCAATAGAAAATGAAGGAATATCATATGATGATCTGTAGCCACCAAAGAGCAATCATCAGGGTCCAAGAATGTTTTTCCCCAAATAATTATGAAATTGCACTCACTGTCAACTTGATCAATCCTTTGTTTTTATATTATTGGGTGTCTTTTGATGTGTTTTGTTTTGTCTTTGAGGCTGTTGTTCTTTCCCAAAAAGGGGATTTGCTGGATCAAGGTGATGGTAGCCATTTTTGTTTATTCGTCAGTTTAATTTTTGGTGAAATGGGGAAACATCTTGGTTAGAGGAAAATAACAAATTTCTGCAACCCGAAGGTAAATATTGTCTCACAACTATTCAGTACTGTCCTCCAAGTGTTAAAACTACATTTGGAGATTAAAACCTTGCCCTTCCGAAGAAAAGTGAGCAGTTCAACCTGCTCGAGCCTTTAATGACACAAAATTTGGGGATTTATCATGCTGCCTATTAAAAAAGACCAGACCTTTCCTCTGGCTCTGTCTCCTTCCAAACAGCTCTGCCAGGAATAGCTGCACTTAAACCATTACTGATTTATTTAAACACACATGACCTGCACCTTATCAAAATACGACAGGTAAAAACCTTTTCACACCAACCCTTCTACATCTTTTCAAGAGATTCTGTTTGAAGTAGGGAGACCGAGAGAGAGAAGTTGAGTCGTCTCGGGTAAAGCTGTGGGAGATCAGTAACCGCTCAATGCCAGTCTATTCAGCGTGAATCAGCTTAGTGGAATCAATCGGCGGTGCAGTCATGCAGATGTCTTAGCACTTTACTTCTAAACATCTGCTCCTCAGGGAGTATCCGTAAAGGTCAAGGTGCACAGAATGGCTGGTCTCATATGAGTGAACCAATCATATCCATTTTATTTAGAATTAAGACATTAAGAGGTTCCAGATCAGATTTTTTTTCACCAAGATGTACTTGTGCAAGTAACAAGTATTGGAAATTATTGCAAATATAGTTTCCATCATTTATTACGACTGCCTGTCTATGAGGATCTGCAGCATCCTTTGGTTTTATTGATTTTCTTTCTCCTCTGTCTGCTTCTCTGGCAGTTTCAGCAGGATAACTCAAAAATAAGTCACGTATCAGCACAAATCTTTCAGAGTGTTTCGGTATACTCAAAAGGCAGATCAGGTTTCATTCCTGGCTTCATCCGAAATTTTTAAAAAAAGTATTATTTTGGGTGATTGTTTCCAGCTATGTATTTGTATAATGTGGTAGAGTTGAGACAGGGGATTCGTACACGGCTTTTGGAGCACGTGCAAATTAGTGCTTATACATTTGCCTGTTCAGGTAGGTAAGCATGTGACATCACACCAGAATTTTACTGATGCTGTGAAAAGACACAAGTAAACCTGTTTAACTTCCGACGCAATAACAGTTTCAACATCTCGAATAAAGAATCCAGTAGAAATCGCAGCGAGCTGAAGATTGGTGTGTGTTCTGGGAGGTTCTTCATATTGACTGGTAGGGTAGTTTTTTTCTATAGTTGACCTTAGTCATGGAAAATAATTTTTTACAAAATCTTTTTTTTTTTTTTTTTAATCCTTTTCGCTTTGTTTTCTTATGTATGAAATAATACATGGTGTTTATGTATGAACAGAAAGCCTCTTTGTTCTAAATGGAATTTGTCAACAATTCATTTATTTTCATAATTCCATTTATAATGAATTCATCTATAAGGAAATGATCGATTTTTGTGAGTAGGAGAAAGCATAGCAAGGGCCAGATTTACTAAGCAGGACAAAATTACCATGAGATCATAATTAAAAAAATGTACAGAGGGCAATTCTGGGGCTGATCTACCAACAAAGCACAAATTAATGAACACAGATGCAGTGTTGATTTAGATAATGAACAACACAATGTTCTAAGAGCAGCACAAATTAGCATAGGGCAGGTACACAGTAACACGGCATTGTACTCAGCGTGCCCTGATAAAATCTTCCTCTGGCTTCCAAATAAATGAATCCAAGTGGAGAAAATGCTCTCCCTTTCGCCATTCTTTTCTTTTGGTGCCTCATTCCTTAGCATACAGTGAGACTTTACTGAGCACACTGTGGGACTTTTCAACGTTCTGTGTAGAGTTCAATAAAAATCTGTTCTGTGCACGCTCAATCTCTGTGCTGACACAAAGTGACTTTAATGGTAAAGGGGCACTGTCAATTGCTAGCTATGCAGCTTGTCTCTTTAAGACTCTTTTGGCACTTGGACCACTAATAATAGTAGAAGTTCAGTGGTAGTAGAAGTAGTAGTAGTAGTAGTAGAACTAGTAGTAGTAGTAGTAGTAAAAGTAGTAGTAGCAGAAGTAGGAGTGCTAGTAGTAGAAGTAGTAGTAGAACTACTAGTAGAAGTATTAGTGCTAACAGCAGCAGTAGTAGTAGTAGTACTAGTAGTAGTAGCAGAAGTAGGAGTGCTAGTAGTAGAAGTAGTAGTAGAACTACTAGTAGAAGTATTAGTGCTAGCAGCAGCAGTGGTAGTAGTAGTACTAGTAGTAGTAGCAGAAGTAGGAGTGGTAGTAGTAGTAGTAGTACTAGTAGTAGTGCTAGCAGTAGAATTAGTAGTAGAAATAGTAGTAGTAGTAATACCGTGTTTCCCCAATAATAAGACATTGTCTTATTTTTTTTTTTCGGCTCAGAAAACACCATAGGGCTTATTTTCGGGGTAGGTTTTATTTTAATTAACATTAACAGCAATTTCAATAAACAGGTAAGT
>JAOUQZ010000030.1:13086664-13097339 GCA_028564935.1 Neosilurus hyrtlii
CTCTCTCTCTCTCTCTCTCTCTCTCTCTCTCTCTCTCTCTCTCTCTCTCTCTCTCTCTCTCTCTCTCTCTCTATTGTAGCTTGCCTTTACGATTTTGGGTGAACGTAATCAAGAATCCACAGTTTGTGTTCGATATCCATAAGAGCAGCATTACGGATGCATGTTTGTCAGTGGTGGCTCAGACCTTCATGGACTCATGCTCAACGTCAGAACACCGTCTAGGCAAAGACTCACCATCCAACAAGCTGCTTTACGCTAAAGACATCCCGAATTACAAGAGCTGGGTGGAGAGGTACGGGATTCAGTGTGATCATGGTCCAGACCATTAAACCCTTCTGCTTTAGCAACAGTGTTTAATTTTCTTTGACTACTTTTAGTCCTAGAGTAACTTTTCTTAGCCAAGTGCAAGGTGCAAGAAAAGTAAACTATTCAAAGGTTAGATATTATACACATTTTCAGACCTTTATTTTTTATTTCGGACACCAGTGGAGCACCAAAATCAATTTCTCATTCCTAAACCGCCAAGGTTTTTCAGGAAGCTTCTCCAAAATGCTGATTTTGTGTGCCCATTCTGGCTGGCCATCTTGGCTTCCTCCTCATATTTATGGTCTGTTCACTCTCTGTGCCTACTGTGCTCTGATTGGTTCCCTGAAAACTCCATGTTCCGTGTGCTGGGGGCACACCAGGATGCGCGGAGGTATCGCACTGGGAGGGAAGGCCAGCTAATTAGACGGCCCAGGAAGCTGTGGCACACTAATGTGCCCCAAAAATTGTTTTTTTTTTAATTGGTGAAAATCTTGTGTCCGGCCAGCACATACAGTCCACAGGAAAAACTTAAGCATGCACTAACCCCATTATTTGACACTCTTGCATCTAGCATGGTGATTCAAAAGTGTATTAACATTTATTGATTAATATTTAAGGCATACATTTAGGCCAAAAAAAGCTGTAAACACAGTACATACCACTTGTGGTTTGTTCTGCATTAAAACTGTAATTTTATCATCATCCAGATCATGTCTAATGTATAATTCATTCTTCTGTCTTTGAGCCATATCTCCCACTCATGACTGATGATAGTTCAGCTCTATCCTGAAGCTGATATCAAATTCAAAATGAATGCTATTTCTCCCATTTCTAATTCTGTTACATTCTTTTGGCCATTGTAATAGAAAACTCTATCATACACGTCCAGAAAAAGGCTGATATGATTTAGATGAGGAAAATCTCTACTGGGTTTCGGGTCGTTGTGTGATGCTGGTAAAATGGTGATAAAGTTTTGCTTACTGGTTGCTAAAGGTTCTGCTGGAGGGAAAAAAAAAATTATTCCGATGCCAATTTTGGACGTTGGATTACATTTGTTTGAACTGAATTTCTAGTACATTTTGATGGAATGATAGCAGTTGCTAAAAGCTATGGGTTTTATTCTGCTTCTAACAAATAAGTTTGGAAATAATTCATATCCTTGAATAAGTTGCCTTTGTGTAATGACCATGTTGGGTAACTAGCCTCTTTAACAAATGCATAACTTCAATCACTCATATAGTGCAGTTAACGCCACCACACAACATTTGAAAGTTCATATATGGTTTCCCATTAGTGTTGCATAGTAATGACATGTCTACCAGCATTCGTTTCAAAGTTGTAGCCTTCGTGACCTTGTTCTAACCCTTACCTTTGACCTTGGCATTCAAAAATCAAAACATCTCTTGGACACAGGTACAGTTGTGTCCCCACCAAGTTTGTTGAAAATCCGTGCACTGGTGTGGTCAGGATTTTGTTCACATACAAACAGATGGACTGATCACAAATACTGGGTATTATAATTCCTCCACTGAAAGTCTGGTTCAAATCTTAGTAGATAAAGAGGATTCATTACGATTTGATCCCACTTCTGTATAGCCACGTGCCATAGTAAAATGGACGTAAGTGTAATCAGTTCGTTTTGTAATCTGATACTGGCTGTCGAAATTTCCGTGATGAGCCATACTGAGCCAGGGTTATGGAGTATTTTAGGATTTGCTAAAAAAGGCTGGAACTTGAAGATGCGTGTAAAAAGGGAAACATTTTGTAGTTAAACTTCTTGCAGTAGATCAATTAATAGACAAAATTGCTAAACATACCACAACTCATTGTTATGGAATGAACACTTTGTGCAAAAACCCTCACAATCCTCACAATCAGCAGGGCAGTGAGATGGGGTTTGATTTGGGCCTGCTGGCAAATTCATATTGATTGCATGGAATAAGTAGGGCATTGATCCTATTTGTGTGTGTGTGTGTGTTTGCAGGTACTACAGGGACATCAGTAAGATGCCGAGTATCAGCGATCAAGACATG
Organism: Neosilurus hyrtlii; assembly: GCA_028564935.1. Taxonomy (NCBI): domain Eukaryota; kingdom Metazoa; phylum Chordata; class Actinopteri; order Siluriformes; family Plotosidae; genus Neosilurus; species Neosilurus hyrtlii. The sequence goes on from JAOUQZ010000030.1 coordinate 13,089,004, forward strand.
GACGCCTATCTGGTGGAACAGTCCCGTCTCCATGGCAGCGAGTTCAACACACTGAGCGCGCTCAATGAGCTCTATTTTTACATCAACAAGTACAAAGAGGAGGTGGGTCCAGCGAACGGTGTCCCCACATGATCCACTCACACCAATTTTACACTGATCCCAGACCTGTTTTAGTCACCAGCTTTAATCCTTTTGGAAATTTGGGGTATTTGAATAACTTTTTTAGGTGATTATAGGTCAAAGAAAATACTCTGTCAAGCTCTGGTTTCTGTTTTGCTGTAGCTATCCAGCCATCTGTTCATCAAACCATCAGTTAATTTATTCCTCAAGTATTTAATCCATTTCTTAAGCAGTTCATTCAGTATCTGTTGATCCAGCTCTCAGAGTTAGTCCATCCAGCCATCCATCAATCGCTTAAAGTATTAGTCCATCTGTCCCTCAGATGCCCAAATATTTAGTCAAGCTATCCATTCATCCCTTCATCCATTCCTAATATTTAGTCAGATAGACACATAGTCAGAACATCCATTCATGTATCCCTGAAATATTCAGTCTATCCATTCATCCCTTCATCCATCCTCACATAGTCAGAACATCCATTCTTCTGTCCATCCATCCATCCATCTGCCACAGTCAAAACATCCGTTCATCCCAAAAATGTATCCGTCCACCCCTCAAATATGTAGTCCATCCATCCATCCATCCATTCCTCACATAGAACATCCGTCTATCTCTTAAATATTTAGTCCATCCATCCATTCTTCATATAGTCAGAACATCCGTCTACCCCTCAAATATGTAGTCCATCCATTCCTCACACAGAACATCCATCCATCCCTCAATTGTTTAGTTCACCTAGCCATCTCTCACATAGAACATCCATCCACCCCTAATATATTTAGTTCATCCAGCCATCCCTCACATAGTCAGAACATTCATTCATCTTTCATTCATATGTTTAGTCCATCCATCCATCCCACACATAGTAAAAACATCCATCCATCCCCCAAACATTGTCAGTCCAGGCATCCATCCGTCCCTCATATAGTCAGCACATCAATCCATCCCTTAAATATGTTGTCCATCCAGGCAGCCACCCGTCTCAGAAGTGGTTAGTTCATTCGCCCATCCGTCTATCGCTTTAAATACTCAAAACATCCACCTGTCCATCCAACCATCCCCCCACTTCTAAAATAATATGTCCAGTCATCTATCTCTTAAATAGTCAGAAATGGGGTAATTGGGGTTTTTCTCTAAAAGAACATTTTTATGCACATTAGTGTGGCTAGGCCAAACCAAGCTCCATATCCAGTAAGGCTTTTTTATTTTATGGAATTAATAGCCTATTATTTATGTATATTCATAGTGCATGCATTCATCTATCCATCCACTTATCTGTGCATCCAACCAACATCCATCTATTTATCAACCCATCCATCTATTAAAGATTAAGTTGATTCATAATTAATTGTAGATCCTTCACCGAGACCAGTGTTCCCATTAAACAGGCGTTTATACCGAACATAAACCATAAGCATTCAAGAAAATCATCAATTTTGTTTAGATCAAATTCAAGGGATATTTCATCAAAGGTAAAGTATGAGCAGAGAGTGGGGGATCCATACTGGACGAGCAGAGTTTTATATATTTGTCCAGATTGCTTAAGAAAGTTGGTTAGGGGGAAAAAATCCATGAATTGCAAATTCCATTTCAGTAATATTGGGTCCATTTTGATGTGCATGTCTTATGAGATCATGCTTCATATTCATCCCGAGTTCCATTCAGCCTTTTCAAACAGTCCGTGACAAGAAAGCTGACTACAGAATATTGAATTAGAACATGTGTGTACGTACGTGTGTGTGTGTGTGTGTGTGTGTGTGTGTGTGTGTGTCTATCAGCTAATGGCTTCTCTCATCATGCAGATCTTGACGGCACTGGACAGAGACGGGTACTGCCGCAAACACAAACTGAGACACAAACTGGAACAAGCCATTAACCTGATGTCTGGCAGCAGCTGATGGAGCAAGAGGAGAGGAAGAGAAGAGGAAAGAAGAAGAGGAGGGAGGGAGAAAGGGAGGAAAGGAGGGGGTGGAGAGGGGAAGGAGGTTGGTTTGAAGGCTCTGTGGAACTGACCGGTACTGAAACGTCCATTGCTTTCGATGGGAAGAGGAGAGATTAAACACACTGGACAATCAACACTCGAGCAACCACAGCACACGGGCGCCCAATATTTCACTGTTTCTCTGGACCAGAACCTGCACAGCCGAATGCCGCCGTCACTCCTCCTCTCCATATTCTCTCCCCCCCTCTCTCTCTTGCTGTCTCTCTCTCTTTCTCTCGCTCTCTCTCTCTCTTCCTTTCACCATCTCATGCAAAGGCCAACTGCCAAAAATGGAAAAAACAAAAAACACAAAAAAAAAGAATAGAAACTTTTGGAATCGGACAACTGTGGATCATTAAGATACATTCCAATTAGAGAAGGCGGTGTGTGCCGTCGCCGTGGAAGCCGTACCGGATCGTGAAGCCAGTGCCATGAAGGGGGAATCACAAAGCTGAAAGCAAAACAGTGACACTCGTAAGCTCTGAGAGAGGCTCGGTGATCCGAGGGAATCTCTGAAAATTCAATGACAGTCCTCCATCCTAAAAATGTGAGAACACACATGGGCATGGAATACGGGATACAGGAACACATCCTCGTCTCCAACGAAATCGCCATAGACAAACAAAAAGCGCCTTTTCTCTCGTTCTTTTTCCTCGTCTCTCGTGAATCTGGGGCCAAATGGACCTGAGCAGTTCGAATCAGCGTCCTTCAGAGCTTGCCTTTCTGTTCCGTCTGGACTTATCCCTGAACCACACCTTAATCATGGCCTCAAGATGGCCATCTCTGCCCTAATGGGGTCTCTTTCCTTTATATTATAAACCCCTACCCAGCATATGCACATATACTGACACTGACATACACACACACACACCCCCCCCATCCTCTGTACCCCCTTCCCTGTGCCTCAGTTCCTTAATTTTTGTATTATACCACTGTGTTACTGTGAGGGTTGGAGTGTTTTAACTCAGATCTGTGGTCCTTCCCTGATGGGAAAGGGTTTCAAGTGTTGTACTTCGATAACAGGCATCCCAACGTAATAGATCCATCTATCAAAGAGCAATAAGTCGAGTTCAAACGGAAGCCATGAGTCGAAATTTCAGCGTCCCATTCCGAACCACGAAATTACCATTGTGAGAACCTTTATTTTTTCACTCTGTCACTATTTCTGAAAAATCAAGGTAGCCGTACACCAAGCACAACAAGGAAAAACTGTCACACCGATCATCTCTGAATGTTTTATCAGTTTCTTGATTTAAAAAGCAGTTGAGATTCAGTGGATGGTGCGTGTCTCGGATATTCGTCCCCGCGGTTCTTTCACAGCTCCTCACTTTGCCCCTTAGAAACGTATCGTTAATCCAAACTTTGCGCGTCAATTCTGTATGTATTTTGCAAACAACGTGGTCTTACATCATCGGTCCACTTTCATTTTTTCAAAGTGTGTCAAGAAAAAAGGTACCCTGGGAAGAAGTCGTAACAAAGACGCAGCAAATTGCAAAACATTATCAGTTTTTTTTTTTTTTTTCCCCTGGTACATGATTCTGAATTCTGCCCTTTTTAATGGAGTATTTATTGTGCTTTCTAATTTATTATTGTGTGTTATTTATTATTCTCCAACGCAAGAATGTTCGAAACGCTATTTGATGTACAGTATCGGTGACTGAGCATATCGTTTCCTAGACGCCACCAACGCTTGAGACTTACCGTACATAAACGCTTTTGAAAGTCGTCTATGAGGATTTATGCAGCTGCCGCTGTGTCAAAGTCTTATTTTCGTTATACTGTGTACATTTTGAAGGTCAAGAGAGGTCAAAGTAATCCAAGAAGACTGGAGGGCGGGAGGATAGAGGGGGCCAGAGACAAAAGAAAGCAGAATTCAGGTGGGATTTGGTGTGAAGGAAGTTGTCCTTGGAACTAGCAAGGATTATTAATTATTCTTTCGGTTGGACTCTAAATGCACAAGGACATTTGGGTAATAAGTCTAACATGTATGTGCTTCAGAGGCCTTTAACGAAAAATAAGTCCTGAAAAAGTTCCAAAAATGATTAGGATTTCCTTTTTCCTTCTGAATGCATCCTCGGATGATTTAACGTTTCTGGATCCCGTGCGTCAATGCTGCTCATGGGTTGTTAATTCCATATGAATTTAATAGTTTCATGAAATCAATACCCAAAACAACTGTGAGTTATTGACCGAAATGTACTTGAATGTACTTCAGACCAGTCTTACTTCCACCTCATGTTAAAATAAGCTTGGGATTTGAAAAAGTCGTCAGAAATTGGCACAATTGCTTCAACACTGAGTTAGCATGGTTTCAAATCACGTTAAAATTCCACTCTGCCGGGTGAGGCGTCTGTACCGGAATTTGGAGCTGATTAGCATTTAAAAAGCAAGAGTTATTATAATGAAGTCAAATTCTTTTGAACCTTTTTTGTTGTTGGGGTTTTTTTCGTGGGGCGGAAGGAAGAGGAGGAGAAATTGGTGGCTGGCTTGTGTGGAAACTGGGTCTGTTGCAACAGGAGGCGCAACGACTCGCATGCTCGAGTACCGAAGGCGCCAGGTCAGCAGAGAAACCACTCAGTAAAATTAAACCCAATCATAAATCTACACCAAATATAATGAAATATATAGAAATAAATATATCTATATATCAAGATCGATTTCATTGACCACGTCACAAGGTTTACATCCGAATTCCTGAACTGTGAGTAAAAGCCAAACGTACGGTCGGGAAGGGCCTCCTTCACCACGTACGCACTGCCTGTAAGACTAACGGCCATCAGGGCAATTGATTTTCTGTTTGTTTCTCCTTTTTTTTTTTTGTCGTAGTGGAGAGTTTCTCGTTAAGTACTCCTCTAGCCATACAATCCAACGTCGTGTCTTTGGGGTTTATTTTGTTTTGGTTTTTTGAGGGGTTTTTTTTGCAGCACGTCGTTCTGTCATGCTTCAAGTGTGTAAAGTGGAAAAAAAAAATAAGCGCATACTTTAAAAAGCACCTGTACTCGTGAAAAAGAGAGGAGTGAGTGAGCGGGAAAATTTGTTTTTTCTGTAGAATCACAAGAAGAAAAAAAATGTCTGTTTTTTGATCCATAACAACATTAGCGTCAGTGTTCTAGTTATAAAAGATGTTTAAAAAACAAAACAAAACAAAAAAAAACACATTTTGTCTCGGATGACTTGATTCTAATTTATTTGTCGTTTTTTTTTTTGTCTGTTTCTCCCAAATGTTATAATCGATTATATGGTTGAGACTTGTTTACAGTTTCTAAAGATAAAAGGAGTTTATTAACATTAACAACGTGTCTGGAGAGGAAGTAGCTTTGTGTCTGACTGGCTGATTGACCAAGGAATGAATGAATGCTTTGCCTAGTCCTTAATTCTATATGAATATATAAATATATTTTGTATAATTATTGGTTTCAAATGGTTTCTTTTAAATTATTTTTTAGTTCTGTCTTTGTTTTATAATTTTTGCCTTTTTTACATTTTTTTCTTGTTCAAGGTCAGTTCACAGAAATTGTAGGAATGAGTCTGCTCAAATGCTGGCTGCAATGAAGTGTTTTGTATATATTTGCACTTTTTTTTACTCGACGCGCAACGGTTTTTGAAAGATCGGAATCCTGACGGCATTCAAATGACAAGCATGGTGTTCTTTTATTTTCCGTTTTCGCTAATTAAAAGATCTGTGGATGATGCTGTATATTTCTTGAATGTTTCTTTGTATATGTTGTCATCTGCAAGGACTATTTTCTCTCAACAGATTGATGTTTTCATTCAAATAAAGACAAAGTGGCTCAGTTAAAACCCGGTGCAGATTGGACGTGAGATCAGATCAAATCGCATCTCCTGGATGTGTGTGTTTTAAAGTGGAGTCACAGCATGTTTGATTTAAATGACTAGTTGCCTAAGTTTTTCTCATAATCCATCATAAAGGTCAAGACACCATGGATAACATTTACCATTAAGCGTACCTTAACTGATGTTCAACATTAGTGTTTAACGTTACCAAAAAACTGTAACAACAAAATAATAATAATAAGATGAAGAAACATCTACCAGCCCCATCAATCCCCTTGTGAACCACATTGTCCAAAATCACGCTATCTAACAATGTAAAAAGCTATTTAAAAAATTCCTGGATCCAGAATTTGATTCGGTTCATCTCCAAAATCTAAAAGAGTCTTTCTTGTCCGAAGCCGCGCCCGTGGTAGAAATTTCCTGAAAGTCCACGCATGACTTTTTATGTAAACAAACTGCAAACACACAAACTGAATAAAACTTAACTTCCTTAGTGGAGGTTGTAATAATAATAATAATAATAATAATAATATCGGGAATACAGTCCGCTGAAATGAGCCTCCTTCGCAGCGTTGCAGAGCTCTCCCTAGGGTGAGAAGTTCAGTGATCCGGGAGGAGCTTGGAGTAGAACCGCTGCTCTTCCGCGTTGAGAGGGGCTCGTTGAGGTGGCTCAGGTATCTGATTAGAATGCCCCATGAACGCCTCCCTGGTGTCGTGTTTTGGGCGTTTCAGACCAGAAAGGGACCCCGGGGCCGACCCAGAATAGGGACTATGTTTCTCGGCTGGTCTGGGAACGCCACGGTGTCCTCCTGGAAGAGCTGGTGGAAGTGGCTGGGGAGAGGAATGTCTGGACGTTACTGCTTAGGCTGCTGCCCCCGTGACCCGACCCCAGATCAAGTGGAAGATGAAGATGATAATAATAATTATAATAACAATAATAATAAAACGCTTTGTAATGCACACTTTATAAATGATGGTATATATATATATATATATATATATATATGAATATATGAATATCTCTTTTGTTAGCCCATACTATTTTCCTTTTTTTTTTTTTTTTTTTTTTTTTACTTACTTTACACAATTTCCTCCGGGATCAATAAAGGATTCTGATTCTGATGATTCTGATGTGCCTGAAAATATTCTAAGAATGCCTGATCTCATCTGATCTTGGAAGCTAAGAAGGATCAGACCTGGTTAGTACTTGGATGGGCACTATGTGGGAAGACCAGGCGCTGTAGGGTGCTCAAAGTGTGTGTGTTGGTCCAGCAGTGGTCTGGTGAGCTGTACCGCACCTTCGCCCACTGAGATAAGCTCCAACCTCCCTGAAATCCTAATAGTACAATTAAGCGGCTTGGCAAATGAGTGAGACTAAGTGAGTGTATTAGTGCTGTTAAGTAAGATAGGAAATCATGTCAGTTCCGGGAACCTTTTTATAAAGTTTAAGAACCTTATTAATATTCACAGTTGTTGTTGTTCAGTGTTGTTTCATATGTGAAACTCTGTCCCTGAGCACGAAACTCGGAGAATTACAGCAAACAAAAGAACCTCAGGGACTAAAAATAAAGTGGAACACACTAACCAAGACTCCCTGTATACAGTATATGCATAGAATATGAATGAAACACAACAGGACATGGGTAAACTATGCTAAATGCTAATTAGAATGAACAACTAAAAGCAATAATCATGGTTCTGGAAGGAAACCACCTTCAAAGGTTGACTTTAATGTGGATAGTGCAACCCCTGGCAAAAACGAAGGAATCAGCACAATTTATGGTGAAAAACAATGGTGAGATGGGCGCCAGCCCCCCCCCCCCCCCACCCCCCCCCGACCTAATTAGGATTAAGCGGTTCAGAAAATGACATGACATAAAACAATGGTCCATGGTGAGGCTCAATCTTACAAAAGTGATCTGAACTTCTGTTTAAAAAAGTTAACACCAGAATGAAAGACTGATCATCGTCTCAAAGAATTCAGCCACTATAAAAGCCCCTGAGGAGGAACACCGAAGTACTGATTGTGAGTTCTCCTTTTTAATGAAAATGATCCATAATTTTGTCTTCACTGTTGAGTGATTCCATATTTTTCTTCTCTTTTGATCTGGAAAAAGATCTGAAATTTTTTAAAGTATTTAAATTAAATTGTTTTTTTACTTTTAAAGGGGAAGCTTGAACAGGAGCTCTTGCACACACACACACACACACACACATATATATATATATATATATATATATATGTATATGTGTGTGTGTGTATATGTATATATATATATATATATATATACACACACACACACACACACACTATCATTTTTAGGTATAGTAAGGTCATGCTCTACAATAGAGTGAGATAAAGTTAAATATTAACACCACACTAGTGTAGTCGAATGATTAACAGCATGGGCACTCAAAGAGCACAAACCTCCACAGAGAC
>JAOUQZ010000030.1:13106500-13124876 GCA_028564935.1 Neosilurus hyrtlii
TGTTTTTGGGGTGTTTTATTTTTTTGTTGTTGTTGTTTTTGGGTGTTTTTTTAATTTATTTTGTTGTTTTGTTTTGTTTTGGGGGGGGGGGGTTACCATACTGTATTAATCCCACAAGGTAAATTATTGCCTCTGCATTTAACCCATCCAAAGCGAGAACACACTCGGCGCAGTGGGCTGCCACATACACTGTGGTGCTTAGACAGCAGTTGGGGGTTAGGTGCCTTACTCAAGGGCACTTCAGCCATGAAGGTGGAGGAAGGGAAGGTGCAGCTCACCTCCCCACCGCCACACATTTTTCCAGCTGGTTTGAGAATATATGTATATGCGCTACAGTCAGATTTGCAACCAGTCATTTCATGAAATTCCTAAAACTTTAAGTCAGTCATTCCGCAAAATAACTAGTTTTACAATCTGGCTGTAACATAATATGTAAATATATTTAGATAAATAATAAATATATATGCACACATTCATTCACACATACACACACACACACCTCTTGGCATATGAAAATAAATAACAGTAACCATTGATTATTTTGTTGTTCCTGTTGATTATTTTCCACTAAAAATTACCCAAAGTGTTTTAACACACACTCGTGGGTTTTTTTTTTCAAACAGCAATAAAATAGCCAGGAAGGTTTAGTTTTTAAACAAAAGGTTTTTTTAATTTTTATAATTGTAATAAAATTCATCATACCCCTACCCAGTGTTTCACTGTACAACTCCATGTGGAACCACTTTAGGTAGGACCCTTTACTATCCAAAGAACCCTTAAAGAACCTTCAATAAAGGTCTAAAAATCCATCTAGCCATCCATCCATCCATCTACCAACCCAACTATCACTGCGTCCATCCATCCACCCATCTGGTGGCTTTGCTCCACTTGTCCCCTCAGAGTGAAACATCATTGCAAAATCAATACGAAGTTCCTCTAACTGACCACCTTTATCCTGTGATGAAACCCTTGTACCCTGATGGGTGGTGTCTCTTCCACGGTGATTCCACCTCCAGCTACCGGACCTGGGGGCTCACTGAATAATCTAATGAAGATGAATATTATGTAAATCATATTCTACATCCTTTAAAGTCAACAAATCGCAACCCTACTGAGCATATATGGGAGATTCTGTAGTGAGATGTTGTATAGCACCAAAACCGCCTCCACCAGCACCAGCATCAAAGCCGTGCTGAGAGAATATTTTGAGGAAGAATGGTGCTCACTGGTGCAGCACAGTTCCAGAGATGTGCAGAATCTCTAGCAGTGAGCATGTAAGTTGGTCCTGCAGCTTGTTTGGGTCTAACACCTCACTAACATTTTTTTTCTTTTAGTTATCCTGTCTAGGTCTATATAATACTATTTTTCCATGACACTTGCCAAAGGGTGTTTGCGTGATGGAATGAAATCACCACGCACAGCACATGAAGTATTCTCACAAGAAGTTCAGTTGATTTATTCCCAACTGCATCAAGATCAATCTAATCACCTTGACCTGTAAATGCTGGCAGCTGTGTGCACACGGGGGAGCTTCTCCTGCTGGATTTGGCTCTCTGCTCCTCAGGGTTCACACGCTGTTATCGCTCTGAGCGCTTGGCATGGAGGAGTCAGTGAACCGTAGCATGGAGTAACCCAGTGCCAGATTTGTTCCCAGCATGAGCGTTAAGCTGAGTATCAGTGAGTCTACAGGTGCTGTTTAGAATACTGTGATAACCGCAGAGGATCAGCTGGTCCTCATACAGGCTGACGTGCTGTCTCAGATGGTTGGAATAAAGCTGGAAATGAATTCAGCAAAGTTTTCTCACTGAGCTTGAAGCTTATCAACATCATCACTGAGACTTCATGGAATTTGGCTTGAGCTACTGTGGTCACATGTGACAGTAAAACCCAAAAGAAGTGTTTAATCATGGAGCTTGGAGCCATCATGTAAAGAATACAAAATTTGACAGTGGGTGGCACGGTGGCGTAGTGGTTAGCACGTCCGCCTCACAGCCAGAAGGTCCTGGGTTCGAGTCCTGGGCTTGGCGAGGACGTTTCTGTGTGGAGTTTGCGTATTCTCACTGTGCTTTCATGGGTTTTCTCAAGGTACTCTGGTTTCCTCCCACAGTCCAAAGACATGCACAGCAGGATAAGTGGAAAAGATGTCCAATTGCTTTCAACTCAAGCACTCAAGAAGACCATGGCTTGGATGACTGAAAGTCTACACTGACATAAACTCAATGTTTTTCATAGCTTCGTCAAATTCCGTCCCATTTTTTACAACTTGCAGGCACTGTAAAGCTGAAAATACCACATTAGACTAACTGGCTCTTTCAAATTGTCCCTATGGTTTCATGTGTGTATATGTGTTGCCCGGTGATAGACTGGAGGGCTGTTCAGGATGTACCCTGCCTTCGCTCCCAGTCGGCTGAGATAGGCTCCAGCCGGATAAAGCACGTCAGCGAATGAATGAATGAGTTAAATTAGTTAAATATTTATATATAAATTGCTTTTCTTGGATCCTGTCAGTATCTAGCATATAATAGCCAAGGTAAATTAGGTGTCACCACAGAAACAATACTATATTAGAGTGAGCACGTTAATCATCACCTTCTGACCAATCACAATGGAGCATTCACCTTTTGGCTTAAAACTGTGCATATTTTGGCGGGTTTATTATATCTTGGTATTAAAACAGTAATTGTTGTAGGATATATTACATTTAGATGGTTTACGTGTTACATTTTTTAAATAATGAGGATGAGCTTAATGCACAAACACTCAAGCAGGTACGTCAGAGCTGTGTAACAGTGTCCCTTTGTCTTTTCAAGAGTGTATGTACATACTATGTGCAAACATAAATAAAAATAAACCAAAACAAGATTTTTATAGTTTTTACATATTTCACCCATGATAGATGCAGGACAGGTGAATAATGCACTTCGAGCCTGGCTTATCACTATGTACCTAACAGTGTCTGTTTATCCTACTCATTCTGAGTTTATTACATACTACGCTGAAATGAAAGTAAACGTCACTCCTCAAGGGTGTTTCAGTATCTGCTACACAGAAGCGCAAGAAAAATAAACTAAAACAAAATGTTTATGGCTTATTTTTCTACAAGTCAAAATGATGATGCCACTTACTACAAGTGACGCTGAGTGTCTATTGTTTGATTTAAGCACTATGCACTTGGAATAATATATTTAAATCCTGAGATAGAGGACCAATCAGATCACACCATTCAAGTGTAGTATATGCTATTTAAAATGATCTCCTGAGAAGCCCTCCCAACCCCCCTGCCCCTCCCTCTCTGTAAAAGCCTAAGTAATCCGTTATTTTGTCATCTTTATTCTCAATGATGGATATCACTGAATCCCTTTTTTTGCTCCAATAAGCTCTTAGAGCACAAAATTGGTAAAGAGATAGTGCTCATTCATCAATTTGCGTCTTTTTTGTCGGGCAGGGGGAAAAAAAAAATCATTAGCCCTGCACACTTATTTAATGTACCTTCCAGTAAGTGTTCAGTTCCTCCTGGTCCTCAGTGCGGTGACAAACAGAAGAGAGTCATATCATTCTTACCACAGCCCAAGTTAATATATTCTGACCTTAACAGCACAAAAATACAGCAATAGATCAAAAGCGTGAGTGTAATAGACCCGTGGCTGTAAACCGCTGCTTTCTTTATGATGAATTACATCCGTATGTATTTAATTAATAATAACAAAGTTTCTGGCAGCTGCTAGCCAGCCATGCGATTTACAAATGACTTTAATTACTGCTGTTATGTTGTTATAAGAGCTCACAATGCTCTGCAGGTTTACATCAGTTACAGTGAGGAATAGGTCATGATTATAATACATGCATCTGAAATACAGAAATATTCTGTCATTTGGATTTGATGAACTTTTCATGGAGGAAATGAGGCTGACTCGTTTCTAAGCAGTACACTGAAAAAAAAATCAACATTTAATAGGTTTGTAAAATATTTCATATCATCTGTAATGTTGTTTATTATTCTTCACGAGATTTGCTAGATAGGGTTAGGGTAACACTATGAGGTTGGGTCCAAAGCTACAAATGAAACAAGGCTAATTGTTCCTTGATCAGGAAAAATTGATCTGTTGTGTAATGAATTAAACATGATGGATTGTGCTGCTAAAGGACAATAATCAACGACTAGGGGTAAGATGAGTTACTGCCACCATCCTAAATCGAGTTTCCTGCAAACGTAAGTGAGCGAGAGAGAGAGAGAGAGAGAGAGAGAGAGTGAGAGAGAGAGTGATTTTAAGTTTTTTTTTTTTTCTAGGAATCCATTTTTCAGGAAGCTTTCACACTCCACTGGACTGGGTCCACTTGAACCAATAGTTCATTTTATTTTGTTAACGTGAATGATTCAAAATTTTAGGATTCGAGAGTTAACACAGCTATTATTTCTTTGTTTGTTTGTTAATTTATTTATTTTACATAAAGTGTTCATTTCTAGTTGTTGTGTTTTACAGTTCACGATTTAGGGTGGCATGGAGGTGTGGTTTGGTTAGCATGTCCACCTCACAGCAAGAAGGTCCTGGGGTTGAGTCCCGGGCTTAGCGATGAAGTTTCTGTGTGGAGTTTGCATGTTCTCCCCGTCCTTGCCTGGGTTTCCCCCAGGTACTCTGGATTCCTTCCACAGTCCAAATACATGCACATTAGGCTAATTGGCTATTCTAAAATGCCCCTAGGTGTGAGTGGTGAATGGTTGTGTGTATTGGCCCTGCGATGGTCTGGCAGGCTGTGATGGTGTGCCCCACCTTCACCCAATGTTGAGATTGAAGATTGAGATAGGTTCCAGCCTCCCTGCGAATCTAGTAGGAGTAGGCGGTTTGGCAGATGAGTGAGTGAGAGAGGTCTAGATTTTAGGGTTCTTGATTTAACACAGTTATTTATTAAAGTTTGTATTTTTAGTTTCAGTGTTTTAGTTCTAGGTTTTAGGGGTTTAGATTAAACATGCCTTTTTGAAAGTATAGAATTTTCACCTGGAGTATTTCAGGGTTCTAGATTTGTCGTTTTTTTTAATTAGACTGTACGTGTATGGTTGCAGCGTTTTACTCCAGATTTGGTGTTTTATTCTAGATTTCTCCCCACATTGTGGTATCATAGAGTTCTTGATCTAAGAGTTTGTTGTTGTTGTTTTTCTGCATGTTGCATGTTTATTTCTAATGTTAAAGTATTTTACATTTACATTTACAGCATTTAGCAGACACTCTTATCCAGGGCGACTTACAGTTATTATTTTATACAACTGAGCAAATGAGGTTTAAGGGCCCAACAGTGGTGATGGTGGGGATTAAACGGCTGACCTTCGGATCAGTAACCCATCACCAACCACACGTTTTGAAGGTTTTGTGAATGACCACGCAGGCCTTTTTTGCATCGTAGTACCACTTAGAGTTCGACATGACTGTTGCGCTGGTTGCTTTGGGGAAAGATGAATAAGAATGTAAAAAGTGCTCTTCAGTTTTCGTCGTTCCTTCTCCAGTGTCAACGCCACTGAAGATGATTTTGCCAATTAGCTGTGCTGGTACATGCAGCCATGCCTGTATCTGGAATGGAGTGCCACTGAAGGCAGATATTTGTTGTCATCATAAAGATTAGCTTTCTACTGCCTCAAAGTTAGCAGGGTTCTAATCGCTGCACACTTTGATGTCACCCTCGTCTTCGTGCTCAAACTCGAGCTAATAATTGAAAGCATCAAAGGCTTGCTAATCCTCATCAATAGTAACCTCCCTCTCTCTCTCTCTCTCTCTCTCTCTCTGTCTAAGGAGAGCACAGGAAAAATGAGAGGGTCTTAAATTAATGTGCTTAGCGTTTCCATCGTGACATGACGGATCCTTGCAAATTATCCCCTTTGAATAGGTCACATTTTCACAGTTCTTCCTAGCTGCAATTTTTCATCCCCCTCTTCCCCCTCCAAACCCTATTTTTTTCAATCATTATTCCTCTTTTCATATTTTCCAGGGCTTTATTTGTCATTTACACACTGATTTGCGAGTGCAATTCATTCGTTTTCCCGTAAAATCATTAACACTGTCTCCATTTTTCTGAGAGACAAGGATGGCCAAGGCTCCAGGAAGGCGTTTGATATTGCAAAATTACTCCTGAAGACTGAAATACGCTTTGGCATATAGAGTTCTTGTGTTAATCTCCATCAGCTCAGCTCCACTATAAGCCTTGTATAAATCCATGTTCATCTGGTCAAATGCGTGGATTTTGTAGCCAATTTTGTAGAACTATTGTCACAGAGAACCAGAAGCAGACTTTGCCCTTATTTTGCACATTGTTCTTAAACGAGAACCTTTGTGTCTGTGTGAATGTTCATTTATTTCCCCCTCAGTTCGATCATGTAGGTGAATATTCCAAAACATCCATTTAGTGCTTGTTACCACTCACTGTATTTGCTGCATCTATTAATACAGTCATTTATTCTCAGTACTATTTATTCTGTCAAGGTCACCGGGGAAACTGGATCCAATTTTGGGTAAGAGGTGGAGTGGGGTAGACCCTGAACTGCTCACCAGTCTATCATAGGACTAAAACAGAAACAAACAACCTTTCACACTTACATTCACCTATATGGGAGATTTAGAGTAGCCAGTTTATTTATTTATTTATATAAATGTATATGTACATGTATATAAGTGTATTATCAATTGGCTAGAAATGGTAATGAAATGCTAGAAATGAATGGGGTCACCCCTGGGGCATTAAATTCAGTTTCAGTTAGTCCATCACGGGGCCAACACACACAAAGCCATTCACACTCATGCTCACACCTACAGGTAATTTGGAACAGCCAATTAGCCTGATGTGCATGTCTTTGGCACTGTTTGAGGAAACTGAAGTACCAACAAAAAACCCGTGCAAGCATGGGTAGAACATGCAAACTTCGCACAGATACGCCTGAGGGACTTGACCTTCTTGCTGTGAGGCGGACGTGCTAACCACGGTGCAACCATGTCACCCAAATTCTGCTTCTGTGAGATCAGGGTTTTAAATGTGTGATTATCATTCCGGGGCAGTGGTGGCCTGCTGGGCCGGTGCTGCATTACTGATCCGAAGGTCGGGGGTTCAAGCCCCACTGCCACCGGGTTTTCACTGCTGTTCCCCTAGTACAGCAAACTGGGTTATCAAATACCAGCCATGTGTCTGTGGTGAGAGGCATGTAAAAGAACCATTGCTGCCTTTCGTAAAGAGTAGGCTGCATTGCTTGCCCTCGCCCAGAGTCAGCCGAGATGGGCGCCAGCCTCCCCGCAACCCTAATTATGATTAAGTGGTTCAGAAATGAATGGTTCAGAAAATGAATGAATGAATGAATGAATTATCATTCCTATGTCGAATCCTTTCAGAAAGGCTTTTTAGGTTGCATCTAGTGGGACTCTAATCGACTGGTATCTCAATTATATCCTAATAAAACTTTTACCACATGCTTTTATACTTGTAATGAAATGCATCTCCAGCTAAGCAGAATGAATCTGATTGCTGAGTCATGCGTAAAAATCAGCTCATTATATTTGATCACAATCTTCCTGTAATGTTTTTCATTTCCAGCTTCTGCATCAACTGATTACTTTAAAACATCAACGTTAGCGGTTGAGGATGACGTGTGCTAGGACGCAAGGTATTGGAAGGAGGTTGAAGGAAATCGGGGTTTTTTTGAGTCAGGTGCATACAAGGGAATCAGATATCCAAGGATATTCATATTCGTAAATAATTTCTTAAGTAGATTGGATTTGACGTTTTGTTACAGGGTAGTAGCCACAGTGGAGTAGCCACAGCTGCTCAGGTTACCCTGAAGTCAATGCTGGAAATAACAGAACACCTAAGTGTACGGTGTTCCAGTAGAGAAGGACCTATTTCCAACCAATTAGCTATTATTAGCCATTGTTAGTAATACCAGTTAACAGTGCATTGTGCTGCATAAAATAGAAGTTGGATGGTACCGTGAGTGTACGACTGCTTTATTTAGAACCAAATGGACAGAAGGGCTAATAAACATTATTATTGTTGTCACTCTGTTGACAAACTAAGCAGCCATCTTGGATTTTAGGATCAGGGTTGGTGAGCTTCCCTCAACTTTTCACATCAGGAATCACAAAGTCAGTAGGCTGTCCAGCTGATACTTCTGAGAGCGAAGAGGAAATCCTGAATTCCCAGTATGCATCAGGTTGCTGTCTGTGTGGAATCTCATGTGTTCTCTTTGTACCCATGTGACTTTCCTGTGGGCTCTCCAAGAACTTGCCTAAAAGTAGATTGGTTGCACATAATTGCCTCAAGATGTGTGAATGTGTGTGCACGGTGCCCTGCGGTGGATTCTGGGTATATTCCTTCTCCACACTCTGCGTTCTCAGACTCTGGATCCACCAAAACCTGAAAGATGCATGACTGAATGGATTTTTCTACACAAGTCTATGTAACACGAATCACGGAGCATTTAGATAGATGTACAAGTCAAGTCATGATCATACGCGAAGTCCAACTCACTGTGCAAGTCAATTGGATTTGAATGTAATTTGAGTTGTCAGTCACTGCATGAAATGTATAAAATACATCTGAAATGTCCTAATGTACTTTCAACAATGAGACTTAAACCCGTTTCAATGGCATCGTTTTGAAGAGTAGTTTGAGCAAATGTTGACCGGAGAATCCGTTCTGGTCTGGATGTTGAGAACAGAAGCGGAGTGGCTCAGCAGAAAAGCCAACACCCAAACCAAAATCTCCTAATGGCCCTCTGATCGCTTCTGCTGCATGGGGAATAGCTTAGCTCACCTCTCTCTCTCTCTCACACACACACACACTCCCTACAGTGTTAGGTGCAGTCACACACGTCTGCTCTTTGAAATTGCATTTTGCTAATCCTTCATTTGAAAAGGCATTCCCGCACAACCACAACCAATTAGGACAAAAATCAAAGAAATTTATCACCTTTTTCAGGCAGAATATTTTTACGTCGGGATGAGAAATAATGACGCAGATTATTCATAAAAAGTGGCTGAGCTAATTTAAAACTCCATTTTCATGTGCTTTATCGGTGTCCCCCGTCACCCACAGTTAGTAGATGTACCCTGCGTTTTTATTAGGGTGGAAGATATATGAAAGGAGGAGGAACTAAGAACAAATATGGCAGCAGCACAGCACAATACGCATCGCTGTCTCGTACATTTATTTACTCATTTCAGCTTTTAAATGGAATGAGTAACCGCCAGCGGTGCTTGATTAACTCAGTCAACGTATTCCTTCTTACCACAGAAACTGCCATTTCTAAATGTCAATCACATGCTCGGCTGCACAGGTCCATTGATCACGACTAGAAAGGACTATGACACTGTTGATGGACGTAGGCTTTGGACAAAACCTGATCGATGAAGGAAAAGGGATGGAAAAAAGATCCAGCTCCTGTTTCCTCTCCTGTCTGCCTGAACAATGGCAATCACAATCAGTCTGCCTCTCTTTAAATGAAAACAATGTGTACACAAATACTCTCTATAGCTACAGAACAATCAAGCACAGCCTTCTTTGCGTGCTAAGGACTCCATGTCAGCTCCCGTCTCCTGCTCCCTAAAGGCTGCTTCCAGCACCACCCCAGCATTTCCATAATCACTTTATCCATGCGATGTGATCGGGCTGGCGCACAGAAAAGGAAGACATTACCCCCAATTTGAACCGCCCGAGCTCTGGCAGAGTGCAGAGGGCTGTTCTGGGTAGATAAGAGACACACGGCTTGGCAGGCTGAAGACAGTGGGGTGCAGTGAGGGATGGAGTCCTAACTCCTGCTTTTATACCAGCCTAGTGATTATTGCTTCTGTGAGATTCACCCAGCTTGGGGGAAAAAAAATAAATGACATTTCTTTTACATGACAAGGAGGCTGAATTTGATTTTCCTGTATTCAATTACATCCTTTGACTTCTTTCATCTGTCACCAAAATGCTGGGAGGCCATCTTCTGTGATTATGCCAAGATGCGGTTCTGCACTACTGCTGTTTTTCGATGAGTCACCGGATCTTCAGCCTGCAGTTCCACAATTCGCTTCTTTTCTGCTTTAACTTTGTCTGCTGTCACAGCAGCGGTCAAGACCACAGCCTTCCAAAAAAAAAAGGGGGGGGGGGGGGGGTACGGCAGACACTGGCCAGCTCGTGAGGTCAGACCAATTTCTCCAAGCCTGATCCAAAAGAAACAGGCCATGAGAACTTGCGCCAAGATCCAGAGCAGTGTTACTACTTCATATAGGCCACTGCCTGCTTCTGAGTTTGGAATATACTGTTAAGTGTATTATCTTTCTTCGTTTGAGTAATAGTTATGTACAGGAGCAAATGATTCCAATGCTCTGAGTATACAGTAAGTCCAGGAGAATAAAATTTGCATGAGATTTGTGGGCCAGCTCATTAACAAGGGGTTAAAACAACTAGTGACATCCCCACTTTTAAGCATATTCTATTAATATTAAACATTTTTAACAATGTTAATGAAAACTGTATAACATTATAAAGTATGGCTTAAAGCTGTAGTGTGCAATGTTCTTCTAGATCAGTAATCATATCACTTAATTAATGAAAAAAATACTGAAAAAAAATGGCGTTTGAAAGACTATCAAGCAAGATCTTTTCATCCAAATGTTTTATTTTTTCTGGCCCATAACAGCTGAGCACCTCTTCCCATTACGTGCAGTCTAGTGGATGGGTGTGATTAGTGTCAGCAGAGCAGGATGAGATGGTTGAGCAAAGGGGAAACTTTTAATCGGCAAGAAGGTTGTTTTACCTTCAGTTTGTTTGTTAGCAACTTTATTCAAAAAACAGGTTTTAGGATTTTTTTCTTCGGGAGGGGCGGAGTATGGCACAAGGAAGACTATATTAGATTTTGGAGCTAATCTGAATCAAATTCTGGATCCAGGAATTTTTTTAAAGATTCTTTAACATTTTGAGATAGTATGGAATCGTGGTATTACAGCAAGCCTAGCAGAAGGTTCTGTGTAACCATTCTTTCATTCTTTCACTTTATGAACCGCTTAATCCTAATTAGGGTCGCGGGGAGGCTGGCGCCCATCTCAGCTGACTCTGGGCGAAGGCGGAGTACACCCTTGACAGCTCGCCAGGCCACCGCAGGGCATAAATACGCTATTCAGTGACAACTCGGTGATAGTGGGGCTTGAACCGCCGACCTTCAGATCAGTAAGACAGGTGCTGTAAACTTTTTTAATATTATTATTATTATTATTATTATTAGTGGTAGTAGTATGATTTTTGGCTTGGTGAAGGTTTGTGCATTCTCATTGTTTCTAGTTTGTTTGTTTGTGAGTTTGTTAGCATGATTACACAAAAATGTATGTGCAGATTTTCACTGGGAGGCACAAAATATTTTGTTTATTGTTGTTTTTTGACTTGGTCACAGATCTCATCACCCTGAAGCAGGTCAGCTCAGGTTTCCAAGACTGCTTCATGTGTATATCTTTGACAAGCTAATCTGTGAGCACTTGGTCTTGTCAAAGCATTTCATTTCTCTCCTCCAGAGAAGTGAAGCACTGTACCTTGAAGTGAGCTCTGAGCAAACATTCCCCTAAGGATACCTGAGCAGTGTTCCACAGAGGCTCCCTACCGTGTGATCTTGGACATGTTCCGAAGGCACATGGAGCCCCATTCCAACAGTTTCATCACC
The DNA here is from genome assembly GCA_028564935.1 of Neosilurus hyrtlii. Classification (NCBI taxonomy): domain Eukaryota; kingdom Metazoa; phylum Chordata; class Actinopteri; order Siluriformes; family Plotosidae; genus Neosilurus; species Neosilurus hyrtlii. The sequence continues at coordinate 13,118,166 of JAOUQZ010000030.1, forward strand.
GTAATGGATTGTTCCGTCATGTTATGAACATCTGGCTCTGAAGCTGGGCAGTGAAGCGTCGTGGAGGCCGGCTGTTGGAAGTGGAGCGCTGCTGTGGCCCATGGGAGGATGAAGACGGACGTTGGCAGGTGTTGTAGCACCACCTCAGCAGAACTGCACGCACCGCTGTCATCGTACGCCAGGATATGCCTCAAACTAGAACAATTGCGTGACTAAGGCTCTCCATTGCCTCCCTTGTTTTGTAATAGCGCTGTCTTAATTAAAATGAGTTACACCAGATGGGAAACAGATTGTCGGTATGAAAATGAGACAAGTTAGCAACGTACACAGTTCTGTTCGCAAGGTTTAAGGTTCAGTAACTAACTTGTGTGAATGCATGAGTCTGCCAAATGTACTGCTCTCATGACTGTGCTTTTCTAAAAGGCTTGGCTTTGTGCATCATGTCTGGAGCCATGTGGTCCGGTTATTATTTTGGGCTGGAATAGAAAAATTTTGCCTTTAAACATACAACAAGGTATTGTTTCTTTTTATCAAGTGATTTACGACAACACAAGACAGATGTGTACAAATGGGTGTTTACATATGGTGGGACCGGATCATAAAATAAGGAAGTCTGAAATAGTTACACTCTTATTGTTATGCAATATAATCATACAGACAGGAACTTATTAACCATGGCCCATGTGAAGATGGAGGGGGGCTGAAGGGGGGCTAAGATGATCCAGGCAGAAGGCCCAGGAATTTAAAGAATGCCCTAAAGAATTAAAAACCATGCCATAAAAAAATTATTCAGGGATGAAATGGCCCTTTGGCTATGATACAAGATTTCCGAAACAGCTGTTTACATTTAAAGGCTTTTTTTTACTATTATTATTTCCTTTTGGAGGAACTAAATAGAGTAAACAGTAAGCACTGTGGCTTTGCTGCATACTTTTTTGGCAACAAGGAGCCAAACATGTCATGGAAAACACAGAAACCTTATTGAACCCATAACCGCCGGGTGTCATGTTATGTCATTTCCAATGTCATGTACAAATATAATTTCTTTTCCAGTATATAAAATAAATATAGTGATGTTAACCTCAAAACGAGCCATTTGTCACAAATGTCACAACAGGTATACAACAAGTCCAAAGAAAAAAAGGCCAAAATCCAATGACAGTTGTGTGTCAAATGAAACTCACCTGTTGTGCGACAGAAAATGCCATTGTGGTCCCTTGTTGAGACAAAACCCAATTTTTTCCCCATCTTCTAGGCAATTCATGACATCAGGTCCATTTCGAATGATGTATAGCATTCGTACACCAATCTAGTGTCACAGGATTATCATACAAGGATTTCTTTGGCTTGCAACAAACGTATTAGATTGCACAGTGTGTAGTATATAGGATGCTTCAGAGGAAGAAGAAGGGCCTGGTATCAATCCCAGGCTTGAAGAGGACATTTCCATGTGGGGTTTGCATGTTCTGCCCATGCTTGCATGGGTTTCCTCCAGGTACTCTGGTTTCCTCCCACAGTCCAAAGACATGAATGTTAGGCTATTTGGAATTGGATTTTCCAAATTGCCCCTAGGTGTGAGTGTGAATGTGAATGGTGGTGTGTTGGCCCTGCTATGGACTGGTGAGCTGTTCAGGGTGTACCCTGACTTCACCCAGAGTTGGCTGAGATAGGCTCCAGCCTCCCTGCAGCCTTAGTAGGATTAAGCAGTTCAGCAAATGAATGAATGAATAAACATCCGTATCACTTTCTTATGAACATCATACAATATTACAGATCTGACCTTTTTTCCCCGTGACAGGCGTACTTTGAAAGTTTGTTTTTTCGGCGCCAATCCTCTATGCTTAGCTAGCCAGCTGATAAAACATAGCTAATGCATGGCATTAAACATATACATGCCGACAGTTTTAGCTACTGTAAGACATTTTCTCTTGTCTTCAAGTCTGTGTATTGGGGCCATCCTTTATGAAACTGTAATCTTAACATCAGGCTTGATTTGTCGCGGCAATATTATAATTAGGTAGTTTTTGATGCGCCCTCATTACTTGTTGCCCTACATACAGAGTGTGATGTACAGTACCAGTCAAAAGACCTTGTAGTTCAGTTAGAATGAGTGGGTGTGTCTAGACGTTTGACTGGTACTGTATGTGATAGCAACTGTTATAATATATAATATATTTCCTTCTCCTGAAGTTTTTCTGTAATCCACTCTACCCAAAACCCTGAAAAACTTTTTGCAGTTAAAGTAGTGATGAGAGGGCAATGGAACAGTCATTATACTTGGAATTTGGGAAATCAGGAACTTGGGCGACATCCAACTTGTCTGTTGTTTAAACCCAGTTAATACAAATTAAATACAACACACACACACACACACACACACACACACACACACACACACACACACATATTATAGATATATATTATATTATTATTATTATCAAATAAATATTATAATTTTTTATATAAAATATACATTTATAAATAACACTTTTTAAGTATGTGTGATAATAAAACAAAAAATAACTGAAATGATGTGGAATTTGTGGTGTTCAGATATTTCAGTATGTGAGTTCTGGTATACTGACGACTCTTGTTCTTTTTTTTCCTTTTCTTTCTTTTTTTGTTTTTCTGTTTTTCGTTTTTTTCTTTTCTTTTTTCTTTTTTTTTTTCTTTTTTTAATACTGTATTAATCCCACAAGGGAAATTATTGCCTCGGCATTTAAACAATCTAAAGTGAGCACACTTGAAAACCTATAAATAATGACAAACATGTGTTTGGAATTTTCCCCTTTCATTTTAAGCTATTTATACAAATTATACACATCAACATGGATTTTTTTTTGGGGTAGTTTCACAGTCTTGATCATCATTGCAGTCTAAAAGCTTAAAAAGTATACAGAATCCTGTGCTGCTGGGTTACTTTAAAATGCAATTACTTCTATAAATGAATGAAACATTAAATGAGGTCATCACTTCCTGAAAAAAATGAAAATAGGTCAAAATAAATAAATAAATAAATAAGAAGCAGACCTTAAACCTGTGGTATTACTTTCGGGGCTTATAATATATGCAATTTGTCACACCGTCTCGTCTTTAGTACGACCTCGAGGCCATGGTGAATGCAACAGGAGTAATCCAAGGTTAGACGCTACATCACATCAATGCTACATGATTAATCTTCATGAGTTATTTATTACCTGGGGTCCTGCTACACATGCCATAAGCACATTTTCAAATCAGTTCACAGACGTAAATTTGTCCCTATTGGTCAGAAAGCCACCTACTCCGTCCAATCCAAGATCCCTTTTCCCTTTTTACCCTGGAAGCTTCTTGACAACACGCCTTAAGTGCTGAAAGTGCTCTTACTAGGCTGCCGCAAGCATGGTTTCATCTATAATTGCTTATGGGCCTCTCCAAATTGCTTCCACATGGGTGCTCCAAAATCACAGGAGCTCTACGAGTTTGGCGCAGGGGCTGAGTTATTGCTCACTATTTGTTCTTGAGTAGCAGTGGTCGATGCCACATTGTTGGTCTTTTATCTTCCATCTTGGCATTTACAGGAAATGGTTTGCAATGTGTGCAAAAAAAAAAAATAAGCTGTACAGTGTGTGCCAGTTCTTTTTTAAGGGTTTTAGGGTTTGGTTCACTCCACCCAAGTTACCACTGAGACACCATATACTGATCCCTGGAACATTTCTGAAAGACCCTGGAATGCTTTCAGGAATGTGTCTCGTTTATTTAGCATAAGGTTGGATAGATTTCCATGTAAACGGCTGCATTTTACACTCTATTTCACCCCAATTGGATATCTGACCTGAAGTTTATCATCATGTTTGACTATAAAGCAAAATGTTTTTTTTCTGTTTTTCTTTCTTTCTTTTTTTTACTCGAATCAACAAAACACATTAAATAGAAAACAGTCATCAGAAATAAAAGATTAGCTCGCCACTGTTTTTAGATCAAAATCAAAACCAGATTTTACCAGTTTGTCATTGTGTGTGTGTGTCTGAGTGTGTGTTTGTGTGTGTGTGTGTGTGTGTGTGTGTGTGCATGCTTTCTGCTAATATATGCAAAGCAACCCTAATAAATTCTGTACACTGGTGATTCTAAGACTGTGGCTCCAGTTAGCGCACATAAAGCTGAAAGGGGTCCATTCACTTCCCAAGCATATGAAATAAATATTATATTCAGTGTTATCTACTGGAAATAAAATGGAATCGGTCATGATGTTTCTCTGCTTACTCCTGTACAAGGGTGTCAATGACCCCTGCAATGGGATATGGGATGATATTAGTAAAATCGTCCATCTTGAGGCGAGCGTGTGTGCAGAACACTTGATTGCTGATGATTTTTTTTTCTCACGTTCTATGAATCAGTGTTGCACTGCTAAGGTATCGTACATATGTCAGATCTTTCCTCCAATCACGTGGTCTTATTATTGTTATTCTTATTATTGTAAAGAGGCACAGAATAAAAAAAAATGTGTAATACAGATGAATACATTTATAGCATGTGGCAGACACCCCCTTATCCAGACTGACTTACATTTATCATTTTGATACAACTGAGCAATTGAGGGTCAAGGGCCTTGCTGAAGGGCCATGATGTCCAGACCTTTGAGCCTTAACCACTGAGCTACCAGTGCCTTACTGTCTTGCTACACTGACTCACCACTTCCTTGAATAGGAGATACTAAGCCTGTGAGCTGGGTTGGTTTTTCTGAGATACGTTTTTTTTTCCATTATTGGAAGATAACACATAAAATATTTAGTAGTGAACATCAACATTAGGATTAAACAAACCTTGAAATAACTTCTAGTATGGAAATCGCAGATATACAAATTGAATTGACATGACAAGGTTAAGGGTACTGTAATGATTAAATAATATTTTTAAATAATAACAACTTCCTTTCAGTGTCTAATTTATTGAACATAAATATAATTTCAAAGTGACCTCATCAATCAATATCAATATCTTTGAAAAAAAAAAACTATTAGCCCTGGCTAGTGTCCCAAAGAGCACGATCGCAGATACAAGCGGCTGAAATAAGCTTCCTTCGCAGGGTGGCGGGGCTCTTCCTCAGGGATAGGGTGAGAAGCTCCTTCATCCAGGAGGAGCTCAGTGTAGAACCGCCGCTCCTCAACATTGAGTGGAGCCAGTTGAGGTGGCTCAGGAATCTGATTGGAATGCCTCCTGAACACTTCCCTGGTGTGGCGTTTTGGGCATGTCCCACTGGGAGAAGACCCCGGGGAACGTCCCAGAACACGCTAGAGGAACTATGTCTCTGTCTATGGTCTGGGAACACCTCAGTGTCCCCCCGGAGGAGCTGGAGGAAGTGGCTGGGGAGAGGGATGTCCAGATCACACTGCTTAGGCTGCTGCCGCCGTGACTCAACCCCGGATCAAGTGGAAGAAGATAATGATGATGATGATGATGATATTACTCCTGGCTTAGCCCACAATAGATAGATAGATTATGGATGGATGGATACATGGATGGATGAAATGACCAAACTTACTTTTGTTCTTTGCATAATTTTCAGGAGGTTCAGGTGACTCACTTCCTGTTGAACATCATGTGACTTGGGGAATGTTCCAACTGTAATACAGGTTACTGTACATAACATTGGGGGAAACAGTTAAATTGTGCATTTTAATTAGCTATAATGGATGATTCATGGGAAAGCGTGAGATTTTAAATGGACTCACACATGAATGCAAAAAATAATAATAATAAATTTAAAGCACTCTTTTCTAAGTGTTGTTAGTTATTTATCTAAAACATGCACACTGATTGTTGTGAAGGACAAGTTACCTGTTGCTTTCTTCCCCCTTAATTTTACATTCATTCAATATACGTGTAAATTGGATACAAATAGCAATTGTGAAATCAGCCACATGATAAAAGAGTACCTGATTTATTCGGAATATTGAGGTGACCTTGGCACGCTTATTAAAACAACTGAGTTAAGACAGCTTGCAGCGCATGCTGTTAGGTTTTCCATTTGAACAGCCGTTCATTAGGCCGTCCATTATAACAGGCTTTTATCAGGTGTGTCATTAGAAAAGCTTAATCAAGATCTTTCTGTAAGTCAAATTTCTTAATGCTAATGTCGGCCTACTGGGAGAACACAAACACGTCTGGTGTTGAGATGTGGGTTCATCTGGAGTGATTATCTCCTCCTCTTGCAGGGCTAAACTAAGTGAACTGCCCTGCCATCTGCTGGATGAGTATACATATAGTGCATGATTAAAAAATAAAACTGACATACCGTATATCAATCACACAGTTTGACCAAAATAATATTAGGCAGTTCCAAATGTAACAGCAGGACGGAAGAAAATATTGATGCTGGGTACAAGAATTGACTCTGGAGGGGCTTCAATTCAATTCTATTCTATTCTATTCTATTCTATTCAGTTTTGTGTGCATGGTACTTTTTAAATCTGACATTGTCGCAAAGCGGGCGGCACAGTGGCGCATTAGTTAGCACATCTGCCTCACAGCAAAAAGGCCTGGGTTCGATTTCCAGTATTGGCGTTTCTGTGTGGAGTTTGCATGTGCTTGCGTGGGTTTCCTCCGGGTACTCTGGTTTCCTCCCACTGTCCAAAAACATGCACAGCAGGCTAACTGTCATGTCATGTCATGTCATTTTCTGAACCGCTTAATCCTAATTAGGGTCGCGGGGAGGCTGGCGCCCATCTCAGC
>JAOUQZ010000030.1:13130797-13142718 GCA_028564935.1 Neosilurus hyrtlii
CTGGCGCCCATCTCAGCCGACTCTGGGCGAGGGCAGAGTACACCCTGGACAGCTCGCCAGGCCATCGCAGGGCATTTACATATATTATCAATATAATTTAATTTCCTTACATATCAGCAATTTTTCAATGACATTTATTAAAGAGCAAAACATCATATTTTCTGTTACTAGAAAACATGCAGCTAGTGACTTTCCTATGTCCAAAGATTTGTAGTTTTTATTACTATCTGGTACAAGGTACTGATGCTGGAGATTACTTCCAAACATGCTAAATTAATTCCAAAAAGAATTAACTACAGTAGTTCAACAATTGCAGAGATTTTTTTTATCTGTTTATGTAGGGTATCCATTATACAGATTTCTGTGAAAGCTTTTATCCATAAGAACCAAAACATACTATAGTGTAGTCTAGTATAGAGGCATTATTGCTTCTGGGATGTTAAATCTAGCTCATCATCCTCAGGTGCTTTTTCCAAATACAATTTGATTTACATTGTACACATAGCAGCTGATGGCTATTAAATTTTTGCCAGTTATGATCTCACCGGCTCTTTGTACAGCCATGTGTACACTCCTACATGTGCTGTTTTTAATTAGACTGACAAACTAGTTAAACAAAGTGACAACACTGCCGTTTTCTGAGCTAGATACACTAGAGACACTGGACTAGAAAGATCTCGAAAGAAATGGTGTGATTTGTGTGCTTTAAGTGATCTTGCTGAAAAAGAATATAAACTGGAATGAACTATAAACATGCAGGTGACCACAGAAAACTGTAGCGTGCAACTTTTAACTTAATGCACTCAGGGGTGAAAGCTTTGCATAATGGCCAAGAATGTCCTGGATTTGAGCCCTGTGGTGTTGAATGGCTGTGTGTGTTGCTCTGCGATGGTCTGGTGAGCTGTTCAGAGTGTGCCCCGCTTTCACCTCCAGATGGCTGGATTGGGCTCCAGCCTACCCACAAACCTAATAAAGGATAAAGAGGTTCTGCAAATAGGAGATGAGATGAGATGAAGTAATGCATATGGTTCTGTATGTCCTACACCAGACCACAAGTCAACAGAAATCAATCCCCACTGATATTCTACATGCGTGACATTATAATGAACATGTCAGAATATCTCTGCAGGTAAATCAATTGTATGCTAGCAAAAATATAGTGGAGAGAAAACATACGTTAAAATATTTTCAGGAGGTTGCACTTGCATTACAGTTTCCAAGGAAATATTTACATTCACCCTTTTTTTAATGTTTTTAACTGAGTTTATTTTATTTTCACCTCCACCAAGGAGGCTATGTTCTACCCGTGGTTTGTGTGTTTATTTGTAATTATATAGATTATAATAATTGTAAAATTCTAATCTTGGTTTTCTGCTTCTTCTATGTGTCATGTTTGGTGCGTTTCCCAGTTTGGACTCTTGACTGTTTCCTTGGTTTCTGATCATGGATTTAACAATGAATCTGAATTTGTATGAATGAAGAGGAGAAATGTGTTGGGGTTGTAATCGTAAGTAAATGTACAATTGCTATATGATAACTTTAATGCAATTTCTTTATAAAAACAGGCAGGGAACACCCTGAACAGCTCGCCAGACCATCACAAGGCAACACAAACATTCACACTCACATCTACGGGGAATTTGGAACAGCGAATAAGCCAAATTTGCAAATCTTTGGATTGTGGGAGGAAACGGGAATACCCAGAGTAAAACTCAGGCAAGTATATAAATGAACATATAAATTCCACAAAGAAACACCCAGGCCAGAGACTCAAACTCTTCTTGCTGTGAGGTGGACATCCAAGCCATAACATCACCGAGCCACACAGTGATATTTTATTGTATATTTATTATAAATTTTGAAGGTGTGGCATTATTTGGCTGACAGAAAAATCCTGAACAAGCTGGATCCAGCACCGTGGACACATGCACCAGTACTATTGCTTTTACAAACAGGAGAACCGAATTTGAAAGTGATCATATACACGAGATAATGGAGGAGTGAATAAATAAAGTGCATTGAAGTGCAGAGCCTCGGCTGCGCATGCTTGAGCTGGAGAAAATCCGAAGTGTATGGGCTGCAAATTTCACATCAAAATTACTTAATTTCTATATATTACAACGTATAGTTGCAGTTCTGTCCATATTACATACAGTTGATGGTTGGAACATACCGCCTCTCTGATTAAATCTGTACTGATACCTGTTTTGGATTATGACGTTAGCTTTCAGATTTTTCATGCATCCTGGCTCCCATTACCCCACATCACGGATGTAGACATTTTAAAGACCAGGATAACGAGAACGCCATAATAAAATGTTTGGAAATTGTCATGACATGAACATGCTATATCAACACTTTTCTAATTGCAGTATTTTCATTCAGCTTCTACTACAACAGATGAGAAAGCGTCCCAACAGTGACTGAAACAAGCAGCTTTGATTACACATCTCGACAAACATCTTCAGCAGGCGAGAAAGCAGCGAGGAAAAATGCACTCTGTGATGCGATGCTAAGTTATTTCATATGAGACATGAGAAAATGTGATTCTCTCAGGCTTTCACACAAGGCTTAGTGTGATCTGTGAGATGTGAAGGTGAGGAGTCAGAGCTTTCATCCACTTACACATATCAAGCCATGATGCACAAATGTTTTGAAGTGTTTTCTCACCTTCCACTGGCTCTTGGCAAAGTTCTTCTGGATTTGCTCAGAGACAGAGCCATGTATATTTTTTTCCAGAGCTGCTCCACCTGAAATCCTGCAATAACATAATATAAATAAACTTTACACATGCAGCATGGATAATGTAGCACATTTGATGATATAGTAATGGGTATGGGTACTGGTTTTAATTACCCATGTGTTCATCATACCATATGTTCTACAGGATGTGACCGAATTAGAAGAAAAAAAATCTATTGTTTGAAGGATTTACAAAATGGCTGAGGTTTAACCTTTCAAGGTCATTCAAAGTCAAAGGTAATTGTCTTATTTGAAAGTCTATACATGGTTTCCTATTAGTGTTCTATAATAGTGGTTTATCTTTATGTACTTGTTTCAAAACTATAAGCGTTCAAAATCCTGTGTCCTTGATTTTCACTTTTTAGGGTTATTCAAGGTCAAAGGTAATTATCTCATTTGAAAGACCATATATGGTTTTCTATTAGTGTTCCATAGTTTCCAACAACATGGCTATCAGCACTCATTTCAAAGTTTTACCTCACCTTTGACCTTGACATTCCAAAATCCAGTCATCTCTGGCACTCAGGTTGGGTTGGGTCCCCAATAAAGAGACAAACAAATGCTTGTGATTAAAATACCTCTGCCAAAACTCTGCCACTCTGCAAAGTTTAGCTACTGTTACTACCCAAATGTTTATTATTTTCCATTGACAGAAAATTCTAGAGCATTTAATTTCTCTCATACTGCAACTGCCTTATTTCATTCATTAAAGAATTGCTCTTCTTATCCTTTTATAGTCGCATTCAGTATTGTGAGACATCCTTGAACATTAGCTATAAACAGTCATTCCCTCAGCATGCACTTTTAAAATGAATAAAGCAAAAACACAGAATGTCATGTTACAAAACAAGCACTGGAAAACTTCCAACGCAGTGACACTGGTGACTCCTTCCATAAACTAAACATCTACTTGAAGAAAACTTGACCATATTTTCTTCACCGTTTTTTGCTGTAACAATATGCTTTTACACCGTTTTTACAATATTATTAACATAATTAAAATAAAAAAAAAAAAACATAAATATATTATGTTGGCTTGGTGGCACAGCGAGAAGGTCCTGGGTTCGAGTTCCAGGCTTGGCGAGGGCGATTTTGGGTCAAGTTTGCATGTTCTTCCAGTGTGTGCGTGGGTTTCCTCTGGGTATTCGGGTTTCCTCCAACAGTCCAAAGACATGCACTTTACACCAAATGACTGTTCGAAATTGCCCAAGTTGTGAGTATAAGTGTAAATGTTTGTGAATGTGTTGGAACTATGATGAACTGGCAGAGTGCACACTGTCTTTGTCCAGAGTCGGCTGAAATAGGCTCCAGCCTCCCTGCAACCCTAGTAGGATTAAGTGGTTCGGCAAATGAATGACTGAATATTATGTTTAACATCCACCATACAAGTTCCTTTGAAATAAGATTTTACTATAAAAACAATAAGCACATTAATATAGTATAAGACTGATTATGGTCAGGGCTGCCATTATAGAAAATTAATCAACCCCTTCTGAACAACTCTAATCATTAATCCATGTATTGTACTGCAGTATTCTTATTTACTGTAGGTTAACCTGTGTCTCATGGAATGAGATGTAAACAACCATGCTTTATTGAAGTCTACATTGTTAAAGGTCTGTGTAAACATTTTCAGCTACACAGTCTAATGCAAAAGCGCACACCATCTCTCTCTCTCTCTATCTCTGTTCCTTTCTCTCTTTGAAAGCCAACATTTCTTTCACTAGCGATCGACCTCTCCATTCTCCTTCCACTTCACTGCGGCTATTTATAAACTCACCAAGGATGCCGCAAGGCCTGTTCACAATTGAACCTCCTGTTCGGATCTTTCTGCAGTAAGTGGACGATGAAGTCTTTGGCTGGGAGCATTAACAGGAGAAAACACAGGAGAGAAACATAACAGGATCAATGCCATTTAGTGCGCACAGAGGGTGGGCCACTCGGAGGTGGGAATCACAGACTGTAATGTATTTCCATTATTTGGTCTTTCAAGTTTCAAAATGGTCTTTTATTCACATTAGGTGTGTTTTTTCCTTTTCCCCTACCTCTTAGGCAATCTGGGTACTTGTTTCGCAGGTAAATGTAAACATGGTTCAATACAACCCTATTTTAACCTTATTCACACAGTAATTTCTGCTACTGCTCACAGTCGTTTTGCTACACCACTGTAATTTTTGGTGGTTCAGTACGACCTGCTTTAATTCCCATATCATCCTTTTAAATATGAATATGAAACTATACTGTACACAGTCAGAAACCAATAAACAAATCTAACTGAAATTCTGAATTTGATATATACATTGGTTACATTGACCTATAAAAAGGAAATAACGCCACTTGTTTTGATTAATTTTCTACAATTAGAATCAGATGAAAATAGTTGTTAGCTCCCACTCACAAAGTGGCTCAGGCGCTATACAAATGGGTTCCGTCTGACTGTCTGTCCATCACACTTTAGTTTCCGGACATTTACTTGCCGCGCGCTAAAGCTGGGGCTTTCAAACTTGTTATGCTGGCTCACTACAAGGAATGCTAGAATGAGTATGTGTGTGAGTGACCTTGACCTACTTTTCAAGGTCACAAAGGCGAAACTGTATATAAGGTTTCTGGACATTTACTTGCCGCGTGCTGAAGTCAGGGCTTTCAAACTTGCTATGCTTGTTCTATATTGGCATATTATGAAATGGTCCTTTCAGCAGGAAGGTCTGGAGCCCTGTGGTCTATTTATTTTATAATTAAAAATGTATTAATTGGCCAAATGATCACCTTTGGCTCTTCAATAAACAAAGAAAGGGTTAATCTTAAACTCTGTAGTGCTGTAGATTTCAAGTAAAAAGTTTAGTACCCTTTGATACAAATGGACACTGCTGTCTGTATGACACTTGTAGTTTCATTAATGATACACAATTTCCTCCGGCATCAATGAATTATTCTGATTCTGATGATTCCGTGTTTTGCGTGTACCTGAATGTGAGATGTCATCCCAATACGGCGAGTCGAACTCAAACTCTGCTTTTATGATCTGTTTGTAGAGTTGAGTGTCATTATCATCGTAGAATGGAGGATAACCACACAGCCTGTAGAAATACACCACACATGATATATCGAAAGGCCAAAGCTATGTGGACAAACTTTATATGGAAAGCTTTCCACTAGATTTGTGGGACGTGTGGGGTGTTCCTGGCATGCAGTGGTAAGTACCTACCAAAGTTGGACCAAAGTTGCTATGGCTGATTAGTGCATGTATGTTAACTGTGCGTGTACACTTACATAATAAATGAAATCACTCCCATGGCCCACAAGTCTACTTCTTTACCATACGTCTTCTCTTGTAGAAGCTCAGGAGCTACACACACACACACACACACACACACACACAGAGATTAACAAGCTGTCCCACCTATTTTCCCATATTGATGCAATGATCTTTATAATTTGAAAATCTTGCCAGGTTAGCTCACATTAGCAAGCTAGCTATCAATATTATTTATTCCTAAACATAACCTTAAAATCTTTTTGAGCATTTATGATTATGACATAAATGTTAGAAATCCTGTCAATTAGCTTTTATTATCAAACTACTAATGTACTACTACTCTACTAGTGTAGTACTACTAATCTACTAGTGATTAGCAAATCACTATGAACAAGGTTTATGAGTATTTGTGAATATAACACCAAAATTCTTTCAGAAATCCTGTCAAGCTAGTTACCATTAGCAAGTTAGCTAATATTATGATTAGCATTTCTGGATATAAATGAAGAAATCCTCAAGAATTCCATCAGATTATCTCACAAGATCATTATCACTGCAGTGTATTAGTATTTTTGATAAATATTACTATAAATATCAACATTTATGAACAATTCTATCACGTTATCAGTTTAGCTCATGCTAGCAAGTCAGCTAACATTATGAGTAAGGTTTTTGGTGAATGTCACTATAAGCATTTATATATATATATATATATATATATATATATATATATATATATATATATTTGTGTGTGTGTGTGTGTGTGTGTGTGTGTGTGTGTGTGTGTGTGTGTGTGTGAACGACCCACAGATTCAAACAATATAGCGAAACACTCGTGTGAGTAAAGCTCGCTGTATAGAACTAATCCATCAACCACAGTCATGGAATAGTTTTTAGTAGTTGACCCGTGTCCATGCATTTCTGTATAAAGATAACCCATTGAACCACACATGGTGGTCCCATATCCATCCCATGTCCGTGTGTCACTGAATAGAACTAGCCCATTGACTTCATTCTGAATGGGTGTTACCTGTCCGTGTATCACTGAATTGATGCTGATTAGCTGTCACGTATTGCTGGATTTTATGATGGAAGTTGTCAATTACCATGAAATCCGTCTATGCATAACATTATAAATAAACCCAACTCTCAACAACCTTAGGAGCTCCGCCTTCATGCAGTGCCTAAATCAATATGTTAATTTGTTTCCTGCTTGGGTATGCCGACAGTACAGCCACTGCTAAATTGACAAGACTCTCTCCATGAACATTAAATCTCTATTGAATTTTAAATGAAATAAATACTAAATTTCCTGTAATAGAAGAAAGATCATGTTTCAGTGATGATGCATCTGGGAAACTCACTCATAAGCCTCCAGTTTATATTCTCCAGTTCATATTACCAATAATCGTCCCAGTTTATTTTGAAAATAAATTTACTAGAATGGCTCGTACGGCAGATTTCATTAAACGTGATACAGGATGATGAGTACCTCCTACCTACATAAGCAGGGGTTCCACAAGCTGTGGTCAAGACACCCTGATCTGCTACTTTAGACAGTCCGAAGTCACTAAGGACAATCTTGGAATCTTGTAAAGGAGTCTCATATAGAAGGTTCTCTGGCTAGGAGGCAATAGAACAAAATAGTATTTACATGCATGAAAGAAAACAAAAAGTAGAGATATTCATTTATTCATTCATTTTCTGGACCGCCTAATCCTAATTAGGGTCGCGTAGAGGCTGGCGCTCATCTCAGCCGACTCTGGGCGAGGGCAGAGTACACCCTGGATTATATGTTATAAATTTTTGTGGTACAGTACATTATTACCTAATAGTAATTGTAATAATAATAATAATAATACTTTAGAAACATGTTCACTGGTGTGTTACCTTCAGGTCCCTGTGCACAATGCCGAGCTGATGGAGGTACTTGACCGCTTGTAGGACTTGCAGGATGACTCGGCTGGCATCCTTCTCTGTGTAGCTGCCTCGCTCCAGAATTCGGTCCAACAACTCGCCTCCAGTCACCCTAAGGCAAGAACATGCCACAGATGTTTATCACAGTTCAGAAAGGATGCTGGACTTTAGGGAATCTCATCTTTCGGTATTTGGCCCGATGTTGTGAGAAAATAGTCAATCAAGGTATGGTGTGAGGTGGCCGAACACGAAGCATGGTTACTGTTACTGCCGCAAACACTGATGATTTCACTGTACTGTTACTGCTGCCACTTGCTGTAGTTGTTCCCTCACAAGCCTATTTTGTTTCTTTTTTAAATGCTCATCAATGTGGTAGCCCTATCATCTGGAGATCATGAGCTTAAATTCCCCAGTGGCCAAGAGTCCAAAAAACCAAACTGGTCATGCTGACTGAGTGAGATGGGTGGCAGACCCTCTGTTTCCTATCAGTCACAGCAAAGATTGGCCAATCATAGGTGTCTGTGACCATGGGTATTTGTAAGAGAACAGGTAGCATTTGACTGTTTTTGTCTGTATTGGATGTTACTCTTCACCCTTACCTTTTTACTGGTCTGTAGCAATAATGGGAAAGGTGGGAGCTTGTGGGTGGGTAGGAATTACTCACACCATAGTGAAAATAGGGGATGCACATTGAAAGCTTCCATACTGGATTCATTAGTAAATGTATTAAATATAAACAAAATAATCATTATGTTGGTTTGAAGAAAATGCCATAAAAGTGGGCACGGCCTCCCAAATGGTGCAGCTGCAAGGTCCTACTATCAAACTGGAGATTGCAAGTTTGAGATCAAGCTGATGCACAGAGCCATCCATGGTTAGGGGCCCATGGGAAGTAATTGGCTGAGATTTCAGGGAGGTAGATATGGTGTATGCTTGCTTCCCTGTCCACAATCACTAGGCAATCATGGGCATCTGTGAGCTTATGCATATGCGAGGATGGATAGCACTTTCCTCCAAAGAATGTTACACCCCCCTGGAATTTGCATGCATGGCAGCAAAAAAATGCAGGTGGCAAGCTAGCATCACGTGTCTCAGAGGAAGCAGAGGTGATTGAATTAGATATTGGGGTTGTGTGGGTGTGTGTGTGGGTAAGTGTGTGTTGGGGGTAGGCTAGGAAGCTGAGAGAAGAGTGCGGAGGGGCTGAAGGTATAAACTTCTGTACTGCCACGCAAGGGCAGGGGATAATGAAGGTGGGCCTGGCCATCTATGATTGCAGATTACAGATTACCCAAAAAGTGTATAACATGGAGTGCCTCTTGGACAGCATGGGCATTTAAACAGTAGGCAATGTATTGATTGTAATTTTGTCAATATTAATATCAGCATTCAAGCACCTAATAACAGTACAGTTATATCGTTTCATTTGCAGTAAATACATTTAAGTGTGCAGTATCCCTTTAAAAGTATATTATAAAGTGCATTAGTTGCTACAATATAAACAATAACATACTACAGTGAACACATTCATATAAACCAGTGAATTCAGTTGCAGATGGACCTTCTGCCATTGGCATTAGCAGTATAAACAATATTGAAAGAAAAAAAGACCCAGTGACTTCTACAGTATCCTTCTGTATCCTTCTGAAGGCTGGAATGTGTCTAGTGGGACAGTAAAAGAAAATAAACTGAAATACTTTTTGTGGATTAGAATGACAAAAAACAGCCATTAAGTCACTTATAAAATGTTAGCATTGTTAGAATAGTAAAACATTAAAATAAGTTACAAACAGAACAATTCCTGACAATGAACAGAGTAAACTGTTGTACGACAAAAACCATTAGTTTTGGATCAGGTGTTTAGGTTACAGCTGCAAAAGGGGATGAGGTCAGGCTCTTGTTCTTCTCAATGTTTCTTCTTCATGTCACTTCAGGAGGTTTTTCCTTGCCATTGTCACCACAGGTTTGCTCATTAGGAAGGAATTGAACTTATACATAGAGAGAAATGTTTAAATGAAATTGTTTTAATTCATAACTAAATGTAATTAAAGCTGCTTTGCAACAGTGTCAATTGTATGAAGCGATAAACGAATCAAATAAATTAAGCCGAAAGTCTAGGATAGATAAAGAGAGAATGTGAAAAACATTTTCTGCCGCCCACTTTATATCCCCTGGTGATTTCTAATGATCAGTGTTTCCACTTTGGGAACGAAGATTTCACACAGTGTCTGTATCTCTCTGTATCGCTTCACTGGAGCATTGCAATACAGAAGGAACTCTACAAACAAACCAATTTATCTTTCTTTACACGGTGGTTACTTCTGCCTCAACATTCACATTAGTTATGGCTTTGTTTATCATAAGCCTACATAAAGTGCTGAAGGACTGGAAGGGATGACGGAACAAACTGAAATCCTGTCTTAAATTCTTCCACTGCAACCAGATCCTGAACTAAGCGCTGTGTTTATTTAACAGTTCTACTCACAGTGTCATTACCAAATACAGTTTTGTAGGCGTCTCAAACGTCTCCTCGAGGGAAATAATATTTTCATGCTTGATTCTGGAAAGAAAATGAAACACAAGCTTATTCAGATACATTAATGTTAGATTATAATAAATAAATATATTGACTTAGTTGTTTAATCACTTGTGGGGGTGAAAAGATCAGTAGCCTGAATGCCAAGTCAAATTGAAGCACTAGACTTCATGTTGGGTTTAGAATATGGCTCCAAGAGAGATTTTTGTAAGTCTTGGGACATTTTTTAAGATCACCAAATATTGTACATGTAGGTGAAACGTCTGGCTGGAGTTGAAAACTTGTAGGGGGTATTGAGCCATTTTGCCACACCCATGCATGAGACCCATACAGCATCTACATGTTCATCGCATCTGAAGCATCTAAAAGGTTTTTGAGCACCTTTAGCCCCTCAATAATGTGATTCACTTAGAAGGAAAAAACCCTAATAAGATCTAATAAAAAACAAATGGATTCCAATGCAGTCTTAGGCACCTTCAGTGCTTGAGACCTAATGCATAAATTTTGGTATGATGTTTAACGTTGCTACAAAGTTTGATGCCGTAAATACAGTTTGAGCTACTTCTGAATCCTACGTCCTGCTGTACTACACTCATCGGTCGTTGCACAACCTGGCAGTTGGTCAACCTTTTATTTAATCGGCTTTGGTGTTTTTGATTAATTCAAACTTTTCATAAGTTTTCATTAGTAGCAAGCAGCTATGAAAAATCAAAAACAAACATCAGGCAAGCTGTTGTGATATAACTCTCCATATATCAGTAATAGTCAACTCAGTGTTTCACAGAAGTTCCGAATAACCTGATTACCTCCACCAGTGAGGTTATGTTTTACCTTCCGTTTGTGTTTGTTAGCAAGATTAGCCCAAAAGGTATGCATGGATCTTAATTTTTTTTCTCTCTCCAAGGGTGGGCCTTTAAACACGGAAGATTCTATTAGATTTTGGAGATGATCTGGATCAAATTCTGGATCCAGGAATTTTTTAAACAATTCTTAAACATTGTTATAGCATTTGATTAAGGAAGTGCCATATTACAGCACGCCCAGCAGGGCGGTGTTGTGTACTTTCTATTATTGGCTAAAAGTTATGTGCAGAGTATTATGATATTTCTACCAGAAATTTTTTTTTTTTTTTGTCCAGTCGTTTACTCAAGAACTGCTGGACAGTTCAGTCTGAAGTTTTGCATGTAGGTTTCCTATGATGGAGTGTCTCTGTTTGAAATTTGACCTTGATCAAAATGACCTTGACCTCACTGATATTGTCCAGGTTATTTCTCAAGAACTGCTAGGTGGCTGAGGGGTTTCACCATCTCTGATGGCTGTTCTTTAAAGGATTTTTTTACCATTTTGAGATCTTTGTCAAAAATGGGGGATTGCAAGGTGCGCGACTATCAACCCAGAGATCGCAAGTTCGAATCCGGGTTGATGCCACAGCCATCCATGACCGGGAGTCCATGGGAGCTAATTGGCCGAGCT
>JAOUQZ010000030.1:13142818-13157042 GCA_028564935.1 Neosilurus hyrtlii
TCTTTTCCTGGACACTGGACTTTTGATGGCTCCCAGAGGACTCAATCCTTTGACCAAAGTAAGCTTAATCCTAATTAAGGTCACGGGGAGACTGGTGCCCGTTTCAGTTGACTCTGGGTGAAGACGGGGTACACCCTGAACAGGAGGGCCGACACACATAACGCATTGTTCACACTCACTCTCACGCCTAGAGGCAATTTCGAACCGCCGGTCATCCTACCGTGCTTGTTTTTGGAGTGGGGTAGGAAACCGGAGTGCCCGGCGGAAATCCACGCAAGCACGGGGAGAACATGCAAACGCCCCGAGCCCGGGGCCTTCTTGCTGTGAGGCGGACGTGCTTAAGCACTGCGCCGCCGTGCGCCGCGGTAAACCTGAAATAATAAGCCAAACTGTATGAGCCATTTGAACTTCAACTGAACTTCCTTTTTCAGCTTAAGGGAATCCGATGTAGGTGAACGGTCACTGGGTGATCAAGAAACCACAGGATTTGTTGGGGATTTATTTTTTTTGTTCAGCTTAAAGGGTGGTTTTAGTGGTTTGATTAGTTGATGCCATTAAATCGCGTCTCCGGGCTTTAAATTGTGCACATTTTCACTGGGGAGTCCACCCGGATCCACCCGAGGGCTCCAAGCGCCACCCCTGCCGTTTACTAGCTGCAATCCGCACCGTGATTGTGATCCATTTGGCGTTCCATAGTTCTGTCTGCGTCTACACACGGGTGGGGGGGGGGGGACTCGGAGTGACGCGAGTGCGCGACGACAGCAAACCCACTTAAAGCCGCGAGCGCCTGCGGACTCCGACTAGAGAGAGGAGCTCCAGCACCGCCCCGACACGCGCGCGCACAGCCCCGATACACCTGTTCTTTTATTTCTGCAGAAAGAGGGAACCGCACCGGGAACGATGGTGTAGCCAGATTTGTTTTGTGCGCGTGAACTGGTTGATGTAATTCCGTTGCATTGTCCGGCTGGTGAGCGCACGAGCGAGCGGCGCCCGGTTTTTTTTTTTCCTCCCCGACAGCCGCCTCCTCTTCGAGAGATACGTGCCGATGCGATTCTTCAGACTCACCTTCAAGTGTTTCGTGGATTGTTTTTGAAGGTGCCCCCTTTCCATCCGGTGATATTGGGTTTTTTTTTAGGGTTTGGTTTTGCGCGCGCGCGTCTTCCACATCTTATTTACGGTTATTTCTGACTGCGGGACAATTTTCCTCCCCCTGATCTCCCTGAAAAGCCTGACTGTTTAAAAAAAACAAACAAACAAACAAACAAACACGATAAAAAAAGCAAAAAACAAAAACAAAAAAACAAAAAAAGCAAGAAATCAGCCTGTATTAGAAATAAAAACAATTGATCTGTGTTAAAGCCTTGCTGGAAGAGAAGGCAGAGGAGCAGATCCTGGTTAACCCTTTAGCAGGTTTTAGCAGATAGAAGAACAGAAGGACATTTTGGTGTCAATAAAGGAAACTGACTCGAGCCATACAAATAAAAAGGAACAAAGAGATTGGGGATCATTTCCAGTCCCACAGGCATTGACTGACATTGTTGTTCTTCTTTTTTGTTTTTTTTTTCCCCCGGATTTTTGTGATTTTTTTCCTGGTGAGGGCTCTGTGAGTGTGTGTACGTGTGTGTTTAGAATGGAGAAGAGTGAGAAGAGCGCACTCGGGGACGCAGACTGCTGTGTCGGGGACCTGGCGACGGACTGCTGCGTGGTGGCGCTGGGGGAGGAGAAGAAAGGCCACCTCATTCCCAACGGCAAGCACCAGGCCGCCAACGGCGCTCTGATCGGCGCGAACGGGGACAAGAAGCACATCCAGCCCGAGAGAGAGACATGGACCCGCCAGATGGACTTCATCATGTCCTGCGTGGGCTTCGCCGTCGGGCTGGGGAACGTGTGGCGCTTCCCTTACCTTTGCTACAAAAATGGTGGAGGTGAGTTAAAAAAAAAAAAAAAAAAAAAAAAAACACCCTACTACTCAGTGTATTCCCCTGAAGAAATATCCCAGCCCTGATCCCAGTCTACGTCACGTCCCGACAGGGGAATCCCTCTTACGTGAGGTTCATTCATGCCTGACAGTTAAGGCCATGTGGTCACCAACACTCTTCCTTGATGTTGCCCTCCTGTAGGTTTCATTTCCACACAACTTCTGAACAGGTGTAGTGGTTAGTTTATCTCAACTGGGTTCGAGTCTCGGGCTGTGTGGAGTTTGCCCGCTCTCCCCATGCTCGAGTGGGTTTCCTCCAGGCACTCTGGTTTCCTCCCACAGTCACAAGACATGCACATCAGGCTACACAGCTGTTCCAAATTGCCCTAGGTGTGAGTGGCGTGTCGTTTGGGGTGTACCCTGTCTTCGCTCGGAGACGGCGAAGACAGGCTCTTGTCCCCTCGTGACCCTAGAAGGATTAATGAAAAGTCGCTAAGGCAAAGAATAAAGGGTCAGCTTGGAGAAAGGTAGGTATCTAAGATGAGCATAGTTTTACAGTATCGCTGCTCTTGGAGATCTTTGATACCTTCCTGTAGACTTCAGCTCCAAGCATAGGCCAACTGCGTCCACATGACCTTCTAATCATTGCCTTTAAAGGTTCTTAATCACCCAAAATAAGTCTGTTGAATTGGGTTTGGAGAGGAAACTTGTTGGAAGGGATACTTGGTAACGATTCATTTAGGACATGTAATGTCTTCTCGATAGTGCGGCTTCATTTCTTCTGTCCTTCTGACCGTTTCTAAAAGGGCTGATGACTCAAGTCAGGTGTGTTAGAGCAGAAGGATGTCCAGCTGCCCATTCTCTTCCGCTTGAGTTTCCAGCTGTCACTTAATCTGCTGTGGAAAACTAACGTTCATGCAGAAATCCCAGTTGTCCGAGATTAAAATGCTGGAGTTGTAGTGCAAGTGTTCATTTATTGATGAATAAATTGATTCAAATCACATAAACACACGTCCGCAACGACTTTTTACATAAAGATGAGTACCAAATGTACTTTTCCAACCCAGTGACAGAACTTGATCCAGTAGAGGGCATCCCTTTCACAAGATCTAGAAGTGTGGACACATCCAAAGACGCCTTAAAATAGCCTTCTATTAAAGCTGTAGGACAATCAGTGGGAGTCTCTCAATAAGACGTGTTTCGTTTAAGAAGTTAGAAGTAATCTTTAAGTTGCATGTTTGGAAGTCGGATTTCTGAAGTACACCATGTGCTTCACATTTTAGCATTTTTCCCTTCTCTAACACACCTGAGCCAACCCAGGAATGGATGGATGTTAGTCATCTAATTAGTTAAAGGGTTCTTTGGATTAGTGTTGAGATTGTCAAATATTTTATACTTCTAGAAAAACGTCACTAACACCAAATTCCATAGTTATTCGAGTGGTATCGTCAGTGGTGCACCTTTTTAACATGTATCTTTTACTAAGGAAGGCATGTATAGATTTACTGAAAAAGGTATTTGTAACCCACGAGATATTCATGTATTCGCTAATCAGTAAATGCTACTTTTGAGGAAATAGTAATTACAGTTACAGAACCAGTTTCTGAATGTCGGCATCTGAAACTCGCTAACATCCACAAGTTAAATGAATCCTGCTCTCGACCAATCAGTGCGATTTTCCTAGCATCTTCCTGGCAAAAAATGAGTTCTATTTACACCAAGTCATATCTGTTTTGATGCTTCTCATTGATTTACCGCTGTATGATTTGGGGACTCCTTCTGGGATTCTGAAAGTATTCTGGTAGTGAATATGGATAATAAGGAAATACCCTGAGCAATCACAAAAGCCGTTTCAAAATCGGCAAAATAAGTGGATATTTCTATTGTTTTACAACAACGTGGACATGAAGCCTTTATTCAAAAAGTATTTTAGCATGGATAGATTGTGCTTATGGATATTTGAACTCAGTCATGTCAAACATTATGCTTTAAAGGATGTATTTTTTGCGATATCACATTTTAGTCCAGGCACGCCATTTTCAACTTACTTTGGCTCTTAAACAAAACCGTACCTTGTTTTTTTCTGTGTGTAATCTCTTATGCCAATAGCTTCTGTTTTAGCAAATTTATAGGCAGTTATTTGAAAACTGAGTCTCAGAATGATGACGTTATCGAGGCCCAAGTTAAAATGAACAAGTATAGCATGTTGATACATTCATGCCATTTAATGATAGATTTGCTTTGGAGGTGTGAAAAGACTGAGATTAAAAATATTATTTGTGCAGTTAGAAACGATATATACACCAGGATTAGTATAGTTAAGCACAAACTAAATGACTTTTAAAGCCATACTGCTCCATCAGCATTCTGAGACTCAGTTTTGAAATAAAACCCCATAAAATCATTAAAATTGCAGGTATTATTCTGAGATTTTGCGCACAGACAGATTTCACTATAGAGTTCTAATTGAGAGTAATTTACAAGTGTTCCTTTAAAGGTCCAGTAAATATGCTGATTCCTGGAAAAAAAATTCAAAAGATAGAATAGAAAAGTTCCAATTAGTACATGCTTTTTCTCTTATTATATCTCTTACTATAGTACAGAAAAAGTTTTAAAGGTGATGTGCATGTAGACAAGATCCTCGCTTCCTGGGATTAGTTCTACATGGAAACCATTTTGACAGGGAAACTCAGTGGTAACAATTTACATACAGTAGCATGTACAAAGGTTTCCTAGAAAAGCACAACCTTCAGGCTTCTGGATTGAAGCTTTTCTTTATTTGCTGCTAAATTTGCCCAGATTCTCTTCATGTCTACAACACCCACAAAATATATAGCTACAAGATAATTGTAACAACAAGAAAGATGAAAATGATCTTACGACACAATATTTACTCCAAATTAAAAGCCATTTAAAATAGACATTTTCTAAATACGGCATATGGTATGTACGTCATACACAGGGTTTTAAACTTGAACAAAAATCACACACGTTTTCTTTTACTTTTTGTCCCCTGACACATACATAGCACAAACAACTATACAACAAAATAATGGGCAAATTCCTACGACAGTTCCGTGTGTGTCGTATATCACCTGTTGTGCGACGGAAAATGCCATCGTAGTCTCTCGTCAATTGAACATGTTTGAAGTATTTTCTGTCTCCTAGGTTATTCCAAGGCCAGATCCATGTCCAAGGTCCTTTGTGTGTTGTCCTTCAATGTGTTGTCTTGCAATAGTCACATGATTGCCCTACGTTAAACCCAATTGGACTTACAGGCTTGAACTATTTTTCCCATGACAAACGTACGACACATAAACGTAAATGCAACTACACAGCTTTAAAGTCTACCTCACCCAAACCTACATCGGTCCCCTCTCTCATAACTCCGCTAAATTCATACAACAGCCATCCCTCACCATCAAATCCGACTATACTCCAGTCCTTGGGGACCATAGTACTACAAAAAAATTACCAAAAGTTTAATTTGAGTTGGGAATTTTATTTTTTATTTATTAAAAATTTTTTTGGCTAATTTGGTGAGTTAGTATAGGGAATTTGGTGTATCAGAAAAGGGAGGAGCAAATCTCTGTATCTTTAAGTCACTATCACTGCAACTTCGTCTTATTAAAATACAATAGAGCACTTGTTAGAGGTTAATTTTATTCAAATCTTTAGATTAATTTCTTTTTGTGTGCAAAATCTCAAGCTCAATCAAAAGCACTTATTTAAAACCCGAGTTTCAGAATGATGATGTAATCAATGCCCAAGTTAACATATACAGGTATAGGGTTTTAATATATTCTTGCCATTTATCGTGTGATTTTTGTTGGAGGTGCCAAAAATTTTAGAATAAAATAATTGCCTGTACACTGGGAAACTATATATGCACCAGGATTCAGATATTTAAGCACAAAAACTGGTTTATATTTAAGATATTTAAGCACAAATATTTGTAGAAATGCTTTTTAAAGCCATACTCATTCATGTTAACCTAGGCCCTGATGACATCATCAGTCTGAGATTCCGTTTTCAAATAACTACCCATAAAATCGTTACAATAGCAGCTATCGGTCTGAAATTTGGCACGCAGACAGATTTTGATATAAAGTTTTGATTAAGATTAACTTTCAATGAGTGCTATCTTTCTCCTTTAAAGATAACAATGGTGCACATGAGCATTAATGTGGCATGGCTTGAGTTAATCCATTCATAAATTCAAGTTAAGTGGCAAACAGCTTACGTGACACATTTCTAATCCGACTTATTTATTTTTCCCCCCCTCCTCTAACACGCACATTCTAACCTCAGGAAATGCTTGTCAATTAGCTGTTGAGTTCAATCAGGCCCGTAGACAAGAGAAATATTAAAATGTACATTACCAGATGATGAAAATACCAAGCTAAAGCCATGTGGTCACTACACCAGGCATTGGCTGTTTTCCCTATACCACATTATTAATGTGGGATAGGATTTTCCTACCCACATATTTCTTTTGACTACCAAATTTATTCGGAGTGAAGGGAGTTCGCCATCCATCAAGCCCGGCTACAGGTACCTAAGCAAGAGGCATGAAAATATGTATGTCATTTGTAACATTTAGTTAAACTGCTCATTGTTGTGTTTCATGATTTGATTATATTTCTTCACTTAGACAACCTTGAAAAATGATATCTTGACCCCATGGACATTTTTATACCAAATGTTACAGGATCCTTTGCCGGCCTGTTATTAGACCTCTGTACACTCCATGCACTCTGTCCTGTGGTGGCTGAAAGGTCAAGGCAACAAATGTTGTCCTAGTACTCAGGTTTCCATTCCTTTTAGCATGGAATTGGATGATTTGCTTTCCTTGCCTTCTATGCTTTGTATAGATGGGAAGGGATCTGGCTTGGTTTGCCCCCCACAGTGGGCACAAAGGGCACAGAGAGCAAGCCGGTGGGAAAATAGCTTGGAGAGCATCAATTCTCACAAAACAATAAGTGATTCAACAGGGACCTGTCAGATAAAGAAAAGAGAGATGCTTGATAACATGTACTAAGGATTGTCAGAATGGCTGAAATATCTCTACACAAATACTTGCTTTACCCCCAAACGAGCAGAGCTAAGGTTACCACTGTGTGTTTGTCTTTATCCGGTTTTTCAGCACAGATACTTTTGGGACAGCCTTTCGAAAATGTCCTGCCATCCCGAATAAAGTCTCCCAGGTAGCCTGCTAGTTTAAATACAGTAAGACATCTCTTCCACATGTGGCAAATTCAAACGTGTACAGTTTTCCATGAGGTACTACTGTACCTGCGTTTGTTTTCATACACCTACACAGGAAAAATACTTTGGTTAAAATAACAAATGTATCGATTTATGCTCTGCCTAAAAGCGGTGCTCCCATATGATTTCCTTTACTTGACACGTCTCAAACCCCATACACGTATCCTATGTATATCAAGATTAATTAATTTTTCAACCCGGAGATCGCAAATTCGAATCCGGGTTGATGCCACAGCCATCCGTGACCGGGAGTCCATGGGAGCTGATTGGCTGAGCTCTAACGGGAGGGAGGGATGGCCTACGCTCAATTCCCTGTCACTCACAGCGAACACCATCCAATCATGGACGCCTGTGAGCTCATTCGTACAAAGAGGCGGATAGCGCTTTCCTCCCGGGTGTGTTAGAACGCCCCGAAAATACGCATACGCTGCAGTTTGAAAAAAGGCGGGTGGTAGCATTACATGTCACGGAGGTGGCATGTGCATGCTTACGCCCCTCCCTGGTTGCTGGTGGTCGTGTGATAGGGAAGGAAATAGGTGGGAACTGGATACGACCAAATTAGGAAGAAAAATGAGGGAAAAGTGTTTATAAAGTGGAATAAAAATGAGGGAAGCAAACACGCAATCTTAGTCCCGACATGTAAAGTACACCATTTAGAAGCCGTACCTTTAGAGAACATTTCAATAACACAAGAATATCATTAGTTGTTTATTTTTTTCACTTCATCAACGATGATGTCACATCACGTAACCCAAGTATTATATGCCTCCTGTTCTCTATAGTGCCCTGCGATGGCCTGGTGAGCTGTTCAGGGTGTACTCAGCCCTCGCCCAGAGTCGGCTGAGATGGGCGCCAGCCTCCCTGCAACCCTAATTATGATTAATTGCTTTAGAAAATGAATGAATGAATGTTTTCGATATTACTCTCTCCCAGAAACATTTTCTCATGTTTTTCCTTTTTTAAGATTTTCAAAGACCAACACAGGGTTCCCACGTGTACACGTAGCCGGTGGGACGTCGGGATTGACGGAAGTACACGAAAGGTTATTCTTGACGTTCCGAAATTATTGTTCTCATGAACCAGATCAGTGTTCCAGTCATGCTGTCAGTCATTTCCTCATGTGTCGTTTGCGTTTAATTGAATTCTTTTGGCTCCTCAGACACACTAGCAGTTCTGTGTAGCACTTTAGTGAACTCACTTCTGCCTGAGGATATAAAAGTGTTTAATAGCAGCTAATTCACTTTAATGAATCCTTTCAAGTTTTAACCTGTCGGATATAAAAATCCTTATTTCAATCGTCATGTATTTCTCATGGCCCTTCGGGGTCCTAAAACAGCTGACCTCCTAGTTGCTTCACGCCGCAGAAACCGAGATAAGCTCCGGTTTGATGAGCCATTACGCTCACGTGCCTTCAACACAAAGACGTTCCAGTGCCTCGTCCAGCCAGCGTCCTTATTATTACGCTGAAAACCACACTTAATATCCCCAAAGCTTTAGTCAAAAGTTTCATTACACGTCAGCCTGTCCCTGTTCTGCACTTATATAACAGCAAAGCCTTAAATCTCACAGCCCCACTCACTGTTGAAAGTTCCATCTAGTCACGAGGTCATCTGTGAAATGCAGTCACCTTCTCTCTACTGTTCAGCCTAGAGGACGACTGTCCACTCTTCATCCTGCGCATCAGTAAATTTACAATCTCTGCAGAGGAAACCATTTGGATGTTCCTGGTTTAGCCGCATTTTGCTCAATACACACATATAGAGCTACGTTTTTGGATATCCGCAAGCAGGAAACACTACAGTCGACCACACATTCAGTCCAGACAGCTCACATAATGATTATTTAATTATTACTGCAGATTTGAGAATACTGTTGTGTTTCACTCATTCCTGATCTGCAAACATGATAATAGATTATCTTACTTTGTTTATTTAAATATTCAATTCTGATTGGTCAGTTACAAAATTCAGCAGTCTGGTATTTCTGTATAACTGACCGTTGCTAAGTACAACAGACCGTTGCTATGGAGCAAGTCATAAGCAGACGGAATAAAGTAAATTTTTATTAACTAAATCATTCCTTAAATCAATATTTTGTAAATAACCATGTAATATGCAGGACTGTATCAGGCCAGCTGGTCATTATCGTGGAATAAACCCCTTCAGCGTGATCCAAAAGCCCTTTTCTGTAAGAACCAGCTTGCTGTACATTATCCTTTACATTATCCATATACGTAATAATCAGACATATTCCAGTACATCATTGTTGCTATAGTAACAACTGGGTCACAAGAATGATAAACCAATTTTAAGAATGTGTTATTATGGGCTCTAGTGTGGCACATTGATAAAGTGTGCAAGTATAAACCTGGAGATTGGAGTCAGTCTTCGTATCCAGGTTGATGCCACAGCCATCTGCGACCACAAGTCTATTTGAGCTAATTGGCTGGGCTCACAGGAGGGCTGGCTCACCTCCCTATCACAAAAATCACCAGCCAATCATGGGCATCTATGAGCTCATTCGTGCAAGGGGGCAGGTAAAGGTGGGTGGCACGTGCGTTACTCCTGGTTGGTGGTGGTTGTACTATAGGGAAGGCAATATTTGATGGGTGGGAATTGGAAACAATAACTTTGGAGAGAAACATTTAATTAGAATTATTAGAAAAATAAATTATGAATATATAGGGTTTTTTTTGCAATTCTTCTCTGTCAGTGATTCCAAACACCCAGCAATAAAGCTGAAACTGTTCTGTTAATGGTAGGGCTATTTCTGAGAGTTTTTTGATAACCAGCATTATTTATGTCTCATTAACTTGAAGGGAAAACTTAGGAAATAGATATTTTATAGCTGCAATAATTTAAGTAATAATATGAAATATTTTATAACTATTTCTTTTGTTGCTATTTTAATCCTTTGTTATGTAATGGCAAAAACTGTGTGAAAACAAATCTTTTATCTTGTCACAGCTACAAAACAAAATTTTCCTGAACAATATACTGTACGTGAGACACTTCCTTATCAAGCTGTTGGTCACGACACTATGACTCAAGCATGAGTAAAAACTCAAAACAGATGGGTTTTTCCAAAAAGTGCAACATAACTTTTCATGTTCTCTGGAAAAGCATTGAGAAAAATACTCCATTAATTTCACTGAGTTGTTGTTTGGATTTTTTTCATTTAAAAACTTATTTACAATTAAAAAAAAAAACAGTTTATAAAACTCTTAGTATACTGGATGATGTCACATGGCACGTTCCTGCCAAAGAGTGACCAGCCAATCAGCATCTTAAAGCATAACCACCAATTGGCACTGTGATGCGTAACAGAAAATTAGTATCATAATACATAACTGCCAAGCAGCATTTGTGATGCATAAGACCCAACCAGCATTGTAATGTGTAACAGCCAATCAGCATCACAATTCATCATAGCCAATCAGCATCGCTATTCAACACAGCCAATCAGCATCACAATTCATCATAGCCAATCAGCATCGCTATTAATCACAGCCAATCAGCATCGCAATTCATAATATCTAATCAGCATTGTAATGTGTAACATCCAGTTAGCATCGTAATGTATAACAGTCAATCAGCATCATGATGCATAAGAGCTAATCAGCATTATAATGTGTTACAGTCAATCAGCATCATGATGTGTACCAACCAAGCAGCATTGTGATAAATAACAGCCAATTAGCATTGTGATATGTGTAACAACCAATCAGCATTGTGATACATAAGAGCCAATCTGCATTGCAGTTCATAACCGCCAATCAGCATTGTAATGCATAACAGCCAGTCAGCATCATGATGCTTATGGACAACCACATGGATGGATGTAAAAGCCATGCAAAATCAAGTGGATGGTTTCTTATACATGGTGGTTGGGGAGTTAAACCATCCCTGTAGTGTATAAATACATCATACATCACAGATTGTTTTTGCTGCGGTGTAGCTATAGGACACTGAACTACAGTGAGGATAAAACCTGGCACTTTGCCTCCAACACCATTAGTTAGAACAGCATCTGTTAATCTTTTAATCCTTTTTTCTGACCTGAACTTTTCTCCCGATGATTTAGGGATCACAAACAGAAGAACTGAACTTAGACTCCATTTGTGGAGTAATTTACCTGTATAATTTTCTCTCAAATATTTAACACATATTTTTATCTTTTTGTACCAGTTAAAACCTGAAAACGTCCACACCTTTTCAGTGGATCCAGATGCAATTCCTCACTAACTCATAATAAGCCCTGCTCTACTAGTGTCACTAGTTACTGAACAATAACCGAAACATTTTTCAGGGTTCACAATAACACATTTTGTGCTACGCTTTACGATTAAAATAATTACATACTACGTATCTGATATCGATCAGTCTTAAAGGGATATTGAATAAAACTACAGTGGGTATGATGAGTATTTTAGTGGGAGGTGAATCTGGGAAACGGAGAGTGGAAAATATTGCTACTGCTAATAGGCTATTACTTTGTTTTGAAAGGAAGTGATTGCATTGGAGTGGCTTGGATTACTCAAGCAGTCGAAAGGCCTATATATAGATGAAGCTAAGCGTTTGTTAGCATGGATTAGCTAATTCTATTCATTTCTCTCTTTTTCACATTCCCTCTATTTAAAATATATATAGTATATACACTACAAATGGATGGATGGATGGGGATGGATGGATGGATAGATGGATGGGGATGGATGGATGGATGGATGGGAATAGCTGACTCTAATCCAGAGAGATTTAACACAATTTTATTGTTTGTGGGTGGTCCGGTGGTGTAGTGGTTCTCACCTCACAGCGGGAAGGTCCTGGGTTCAATCCTTGTGGTCAGCCAAGGCATTTCTATGTGGAGTTTGCATGTGCTTGCATGGTTTCATGGGTTTCCTTCCATTAGTCTAATTAGCTATTTGTTATTTCCACTTGATATGAATGTGAGTGTGAATGGTCCAGCCATGCAACTGTGGCAATACAGGTGCATACGTTCCCCAAGCCTGTGTGAATGGGGAGTTAAGGAAAGACCTGGCAACCTACCCTGAGTATTCTTGCCAAGAAATCTCTATGATAATAGAGTTGCCAAGAGACAGATTCAACTGATGGAATTGAATAAATGATTTTCCCCCCAGCAACCTAACTAGGATCCCTGTAGATTTCATTACTGAGAATAAAAGGGTCAGGACACACCTCTCTCAGGAACACCTTTGCCCTGCACACTGTAGTTGCAATAGTAGGTGCTACGTGCACAAAGGCATGTTGCTTTCAGTTGCCACGCCTTTAAGGTGCACTGATTCAACCGCTCTGTAAACCATATGACTCAGGATCCTGTGCCAGCAGTTGGCATCATGTTTACCCAATCTCTACAAAGCAAAATGACACAGGTCTGAGCATATAAATTCTGTTTAGACTCACTGTTTAGTTAATAGTGTGCAGTCGAAACCATGCTGGAATTAATTACAATTAAGTAAAATCAACTCCCACTAAACTGTCCTTGAATAATCTGCTTTTGAATAATAATCCCATGAG
The DNA here is from genome assembly GCA_028564935.1 of Neosilurus hyrtlii. Lineage (NCBI taxonomy): Eukaryota > Metazoa > Chordata > Actinopteri > Siluriformes > Plotosidae > Neosilurus > Neosilurus hyrtlii. Next base: position 13,155,539 of record JAOUQZ010000030.1, read on the forward strand.
AGTTTTGGTGATTTATTTATTTTCAATTTATTTCTTGGCCTCCAGAGCATCCAGAGAGGACAGCTGTTGCAATCTGCTTCATGTAACCCAGCCAGTAGGTCCCTTTTTTTTTTTTGTTAAGGAACGAGCAATTACAAATCCCACCAGGACTCCCTGGACTCAACGTGTTGATTGGATGCCAGTTTGCATGCGCTATAAGAGTGGGTACAGAGCCGTAGTGGGTATTTATAGCCTCTTTTCGTCACTACAGCGCCTGCTGAGATTGGAGTCAGACTGCATTTTTGCACCTGTTTCACAGCTTGTTCTCAGGCCTCATGATTACCGGAGCGGCCTCAGTTGATCTGGAGTCACTTGTACTGTATCTTTAAACATAATAATTAAACACTAGAAAAGCCTAGGCTAAGCACATGCTCGTCTGTTTTTGCTTGCTTTAATTGTTTTTCTGCTGATACAGATGTTTTTGTCGCATATTATTACCCAGTGGCATTTGCGCCGCTAATTATAGACAAAGCCTAATGACACAAAAGAAGTATACCCTTCATGGGAAAGGTTACTTGGACGACCCAGGTGACATCATGTAAAATTTATGGATTGTTTGTATCGCTGTGCGAGTCTCTCTCTCACTGAGGACATGATCATGTTCCTGTATGAATCACACTTCACAAAATGCTATTAGCTAATTTATTTATATATATATTTATTTAGAGAAATGCAAGGAACATTTACATTATTTACATACGCTGCCCGCGTGCACGCTCACCTCGTCTCCTTCAGGGTCGTAAATGCATAAACGCTTAGCTTTAATGCCTTCAGTAAAATGACTGCAACAGAAGACGCCATTAGCAGCCAGATGGTCAGAGCTGTGGATCACCTTGGCGAGAAAGAGAGAGAGAGAGAGAGTGAGTAAGAGAGCGAGAGAGACAGGGAGAGAGAAAGAGAGTGAGGGCAAGACAGAGAAAGTGAGTGAGGGACCAAGACAGAAGGAAAGAGAGAGAGAAAGTGAAATAGAGAGAGGGAGAAAAGGAGAGAGAGAAAGAGAGAGTGAAATAGAGAAGGAGAAAAGGATTGAGAGAAAGAGAAAGTGAAATAGAGAGAGAGGGAGAAAAGGAGAGAGAGAAAGAGAAAGTGAAATAGAGAGGGAGAAAAGGAGAGAGAGAAAGAGGGAGAAAAGGAGTGAAAAAGAGAAAGCGAGAGAGGGAGAGAGAGTGTGTGCATTTCTCAATTTAGAATTTAGGGCTGAGAATCTCTCGAGATCTTGTGATTCGATTTAATCTTAATTCCTGATGCTGTGATCTTTTTTAATCTTTTATGTAACTGTCAAATGCACGGGACCTACATTCGAGGTCATTTCCCCTTCTTTTTCACACATAAAAAATAATTACATTCAACTCGTGATTCAAACTTCTAGATTAAATATAATATTTCATTACAATAAAATTATATATATATATATATATATATATATGTGTGTGTGTGTGTGTGTGTGTGTGTGTTTGTGTGTGTG
>JAOUQZ010000030.1:13168537-13219503 GCA_028564935.1 Neosilurus hyrtlii
ACACACACACACACACACACACACACACACACACACACACACACACACACACACACACACACACACACGTGTGTGCAGCTTAGTGAGGCCGCTGATCCCTGCTGTAGTTATGACTCCAGTTGAAAGCCGAACCGTCACGTGGAGACAGTGACAAGCTGATTAAAAGCAGCGTTCACTGTATCCAGCTTCCTCTTTCTCTTTCTAGCTCTCTTTCTCTTTTGCTTGTCTTTTTTTAATCTTTTATACGTCACTGCATGCACCCATTCCCATTCCAGACCTTTGTGAATATATAATGTGAAAATCCTTCAACAGAAATGCATAATAGTGATCATTTAATCCATTTCCTTTCGCCACGCTGTTACATTTAACAAAGCACATAATAAGAGCATCAGTAAATCGTTACAGCCTTTCACACATCCTGGTTGCATCAGTAAACCAGAGCTCAATGTGAATTTCTCCTGTAGCCTTGATTTGCATAGCCCCCTCCCACTGCTGGTTCTTCACATCAGTGCACCGGTGATGCAGGAACATCGTTATGGCAGCGTCATCTGCCAGAGGGGGAGTGGTTTTGCTCATATCAGGGCATCCTGTCAGAAATCTGCAGCGTGGTTGGTCGGATAAGGCAAGATTTTCTGCAGTTGGACGTGACCAGTCTCTCATGCGCATGGCCACGAGCCAGCGTTTCTCTTTACTGAGCAGTGTGTAGGAGGATGAGATCACATGAAGCCTCACTGTCAGAATGACTGGAGTTTATTTCTGGTGTCTCATCCAGCAATGCTCCCTCCCCCTACGCATTTTACAACCACTTGCTTATGTTTCACATACCACCAGTGCAAAACCAGCTTCAACAAAGAAAACAGGCAGTAAAAAAAGGTCCAGTTATGGAATGGAAATTGCCATTTTAAATCTTTCTAAAATAGGTGCCAACCTCCCCTTCCTCCTGTTTGTCGGTTTAAAAGAAGTAGTCTGAGCTCACAGAGCTCACTGGGCCTTGTATTCCCATGCCATAAGCTAGTGTCCCAGTGAGCTAATTGGATTTTTCCAGAACCTGATTAAATAATGTGAGGGGCTAAAACAAAGCACCAGATTAGCCTACATCTCACAGATCAGGTGCAACAGAAAGTAGGGTTTGTTTACTGTTTAACAAAGTGTTGGGGAATTTTTTTTAGTTCTTATCAACCTCATAGTTTACTGTATGCAGTTCTTCTTTGCATGCTGTAGTATAAGAACGAACAATTTCCCGTCACTGGAAATAAGAGGGGTGGCATAGTGGTTAGCATGTCCGCCTCACAGCAAGAAGGTCCCTGGATTGAGTCCCAGGCTAGGTCAGGGCATTTGGGTGTGGAGTTTGCATGTTGTCCCCATGCTTGTGTGGGTTTCTTCTGACAGTTCAAACCCATTTGCACATGCACATTAGGCTGATTGCCCCTACATGGGAGTTTGAATGGTTGTATGTGTTGGCCCTGCAATAGATTGGCAAGCTGTCCAGGGTGTACTCTGCCTTCGCCCAGAGTCGGCTGAGAATAGGGTTAATTCTCCCACGACACTAGTAGAATTAAGTGGTTTGGCAAATTTACAAAAGAATTAGTTTAGAATTATACTAAAACCAGTTCCAGCATGACAATGCTCCCGAGCACAAAACGAGCTCCATGAAGACATGGTCTGCCCAGGTTGGACTTGGAAGAAGTCTTGCACATAGCCCTTACTGTATCCATACTAAACACCTTGAGATGAACTGCAATGCTGAAGCGTGTGCCACGTCTCCCGACCTGACATGACTAATAATCTGGTGGCTGAATGGAAAACCCCCCCTATAGCCATGCTCCAAAATCTAATAGAAAGCCATTCCCAGATAAGTGAAGGCTATTATAATAGCAAATGGGGATTAGATGTGGAATAGTAAAAGGTTTGATGGTCAGTTTTCCCCAAAATTTCAGCAAAATATTTACTACATTACAAATATAACAAGAATTATCATGCAGTAACAATTCCTTGAAATCCTTTAATGCAATTGGACGAGGTCATGAATGAAAGATCCTCCATCCTATCCAGATCTATTTAGTTGCTGTTATGGGTTAGATATAAAGCAACCCAAGTGAAGCCAGCAGTGCCAATATTGTAATATCCATCAAAAAATAGAGGGCATGGGCATAAATTTTAAGAGTTTAATAGGCATTTCTGTTCTCCTTGTGCTTGTGTGGATTTCCTCCGGGTACTCCAGTTTCCTCCCACAGTCCAAAGACATGCACACTAGGCTAATCGGCTGCTCTGCTCCAAATTGCCCCTAGCTGTGGATGTGAGTGTGAATGGATGTGTTTGTGTGTGTGTGTGTGGGTGTGTTGGCCTTGCAATGGAAAGGTGACCTGTTCAGCTTGCACCCCTGCTTTGCCCAGAGTTGGCTGAGATAGGCTCCAGCAGCCTTGCGACCCAACTTAATGAGTAAATTAATTTATTTCATGTACAACATGAAATAAATTAATTTTGAGAAAGCAACATTTAAGATTCATAAAAATCATTAAATTGTATACTAATTATATACTATTTTAAGAGTTTTTGAAATCTATGCTGTCATTTGTTTATCATCACAAATACTGTAGGAATGGTCATAATATCATTTAATATCACAAAGCTTTATTAAACTGGCTGTTTATTCTCCCAACAAGTTGTTTGCTAAAATTCCAGTAGAAATAAAAATAGAGTGTTTTTTTTTCAGACTGGTTTTAGGATTTAGGACTTGAGCTGCTGTAATAAGTTTTTAGTGTGTAAAGCGTAGAGAGACACTATATGAGTATAGTATATTGTTTAAAATGCTTATGAAAGACATCATTTTTATCTTTATTTTTTGTTCTGGAGAGACTTATTAAAGTTCTCTGTCTGATAGAAGAGACCCATAATCACACTTTTGTTGATTCATTGTTCCACCTCTACATTAAGTGTCACAGTTCATTCAAAGGCAGCCCTGTTCAAAGCCCGTCTCTGTACTATGATCACATGAGAAAGCCAGAACACAAGGCCGATGTTACACAGGGACTGATTCACAGAAGGTGAGAGGGGACCTGGTGGGTTCATTGTGTGAAGTGTCTGTCCTGAATAGCGTCCCTGTCTCCGAGCTACATTGTGCCATTATAGTTGAATTCATCATCCCTGAGGGTCACTGAGAAATATGCAACCCAGCCTTAGCTTTCCATGTCCAAGGACAGGCACGGGGTGTGTGAATCATTTCCACCACGGCCATGTGACGCCACATACCGAAATGTGTATTTGGAGTTAGAGCAGGAGTCTGTGAGGGGACTGTTGCCTGGAGAGCACATAAACAGAACCACCACAGCAGAACGTATTAGAGGAATAAAACATCATTCAGAACTTTGCTAGAAGTTTTATATTAAAGGAATACAAGGTGCCTCATTTATACTTCCTCTCTCAAAAGAAGTTATGTCCTCACAATATTTGACAGCCTTGCCCAGTATAGAAAAAAAAATAGAACGATCATGGATGTTTCAGAGCCAGGGATTGTACATCAGTGTATGGAAGTGTTGCCACCTCTTTTTATGGTAAATGGGTGGTTAGACGGGCTTTAAGATGAGTCACCCGATGATGTCATGGACTGATTTGCATATCAACACGTCTTACATGAAGGTGGTAGATGTTGTTTGGTATGCAATAGCATAGATTCTTTTTTCTTTAAAAAAAAAAAAAGAAAGAAATCTTTAGTCACAGCAGCACAAATTATGTATTTATATTTTTACCAAATGCTACAATATTCTATCAAGAAAGCTGACAAAATGAAGACTTTATAGGGAGACCAAGATCTAATAAAAAGCCTTTCCCAGATCAGAGGAGGTTATCATAATAGCAATTGTGGACTAGATGTGGAGTAGGGATAGGTGTGATCGTTACTTTTCCAGAAGACTGGATAAAAAAATATAGGATATGTATATCTATATAGGATATAATAATACATATTAAAGATATCACCAAAAAATTCAAATGAAGAAGAAAGTAAATGCACAATTGTGACTAACAGTGGTGGTCCGTGATTGGTCGTTGAGAATGCAGCTTCATGCAAGAAGGGATGTGAGCTGACGGTTGCTAATTTCTGCTAAGAAACTCTCTAGATTTGCCACTTTTTAAACAATATATATAGTATCTGTATAACATACTTTTTTTACCTATAGAACTTGAGATAATGTTTAATATTTCTAAATTGCTGTGTCTAGCCGTAAGCTAAGTATTGCTATTGGCTTTGAAGAGGCACAAATTAATGTCTACACACTGATCAGTAACCACAGCACTCGTAAATGTTCCTCAAACAAAAAAAGGAAATTTTCAGCAGAGCCCATTCTTAATATATTCATATTTGTCACATGTGTGTTTCAGATTGTTTATTTCACTGCCGTGTTTCCCTATGTTGTCCTGGTTATTCTCCTGGTGAGAGGTGTGACCCTTCCTGGGGCCTGTGGGGGTATCATGTACTATCTCAAGCCTGACTGGTCAAAGATTCAAGAAGCACAGGTGAGCACTGAACGAGTCTGTAAGAAATCAGCACATTTAAGTCATAAGGTTTTACTATTTACCTAACCATGAAGTTTGTGGTTTTATTTTATTTTTTTCAGTTAGCCTAAATGTTAACCACTGCTACTCTGATTCAATTTGATAAAACAATCTTGACTGCAAATGCTGCTCTCATGGTTACAGTATTACTAATAAAAACTTTATCAGTTTTAAATAGTCTATGTTTTATAGCTGTATCTAGCCTGCTAGATAACGTGAACTAACCTGATAAGATAACTTAAAAGTGTTTAGTGTTTATAAATGTTCCTAATCTTCACTGCTAATGATGTCTGCATACGTAACATCAGCTAACGTGCAGGATTAGTTGGAGGATATTTAAGTACTGATAGATATCTGTAATCGTTTCATTTTGTTTTCGGAATAATATACTGTGCAAGAACAGAATCTATAAGATTTATAATATGGTTTTGAGAATATTAGCCTTTTATTTCTTACTCAATGGTGGTAGACAGGAGAGCTTGGCGTTCCGGGATCAGGGATGGCATGGTGTTGTGTGAGAAACACCTCATGGTCAGACGTGAAGCTGCTCGTGCCAAACGCAGAGCTGGAGGGAGCCCCAATCGTTATACGTGACATGAATGGTGATGATGATGATGATGATGAGTTGGGTTATCCTAAAATTAGTCTCTTCTTTTTTCACACACAGTTTAGTTGGTCTGATTTTAAGAACTTGATTTTACTCAAAAGAATTGACAAGCTAGTTTTTTGCTTTTATTTGAATTGTAATGAGTATTTTACCACTTATATTTTAGCCATTTCTCACTTTTCTAAAGCTCAGATTTTTTTATTTTTATTTTTATTTTTATCCTACCAAGTGTAATTATCCTACTGCACTGACAGAAAATTTAGTTTGTAGAAAAATTTATAGTCAATTTGTTCTCAAATTATTCATTTAATTCTTGTATTAATTACATATCATATCATTCATTCATTTTCTATACCACTAAATCCTAATAAGGGCTGCGAGGAGGCTGGTGCCCATCTCAGCCGACTCTGGGCGAGGGCAGAGTACACCCAGAACAGCTCGTCAGGCCACTGCAGGGCAGAATTATATATCATATTAGATTAATTCATTTTTGTTTTGTGGATATTAAGTAATAACGTAATAAATGTTTGTAGTCCTCACTGCTAATGATATCTGCATACATCCCATTAGCTAACCTCACAGGATTAGTAAAAGGACTTCTAAGTGTTTTGAGACACATCTTTAATCCCCACAGATAATGCTATCCAGCTAGATAATATGTTTTAACCTACCAAAATTAGTAGTATTTAAGGATCTTAAAGTGATTATAAATTTTTATTATCTATATAACACAAGCTAACCTGGAAGAATAACATGACTGTTATAAATGTCTATAATCTTCACTGCTGAAGTTCAAACGCTGGATAGCATGAGATAACCTGACACTAAGATGAACTTTAATTATTTATTGGTCAGATAATTGTAGGCAGGAATATTTCAGAAAACGCTGAGTAGTGGAATTCTGCGCCTACTCAGCAATGTTTGAAGTTTCTTATTTCTTTAGGTTTTGATTACCTCCAAACACAAAAAGCCCTTAAAATAAACAATGATTCCGCACGAAGAGCGTGCTATTTGAAAAGCGTTCATCTTTCCAAGACCCTCTAAACGTTGCCCCATTTAGCTTTCTGGTTTGTTGGAACACTTGTGGTCGGATTGATTTTAGTGAACTGAAGTCTGGTAGGATATTTAGCATTGTTGTCATTTATTTAAAATGATCTCTCTCTCTCTCTCTTTCTCTCTCTCTCACTTTTTCTCTCTCCAACATTCAGGTCTGGATCGATGCCGGCACTCAAGTGTTCTTTTCTTATGCCATTGGACTCGGAGCCCTGACTGCTCTTGGCAGTTATAACCGTTTCAACAACAACTGTTACAGGTAATTTTCAGCTATTGTTAGCGCACTGTATTTCCCCCTCGTTCTATTTTTGTTATGTCTGTGGTCGGCCTAGTCTCTGCTTATTTGTTGAATGACTTTCCATTATCAGAATTTGGGTTTTAAGGAAATGCAAGCTTTAACACACTGAAGGACTGTCACACAAGGGTCATGAAGGCTAAAAAATTGTTTATTGTTTTCAGGGAAGCGTAGTAAATTTTGCATAAATTACTTATAAATATTGTTATTTTAAACGATTAAAATAATTGGCAGGTTAATCAATTGTTTAATATAATGTAATAATGCCCTAGAAACTTATAAAAGTGAAAAGATTATGGTGTTAAATTTTACGAACTTCGCCTCTTAGCATACCATATTTAATATCACAAATTAGGCTAACTTAGCCAGTTAGCTGTTTTGTGCTAAGTTAGCCAGCTAGCACATTATAGTCACTTTTTTCACAGGTAGACAGGTTGACACAAGTGGGATTTCTGTACCTGGGTCAGAAATAGCATTGTCATATATATTCACAACGATTTACACATGACATTACGGCTATTTTCCTGAAAATTACTAGCATATGATAAGTTAACATAAGCTAACTTACATATTACTTGTTAGCAAACTAGCTCACATTTATTAAAGGTGGACTTTATGTCTGGATTTATATTTTTATATTCAAATAATATGCTGTAACAACCAAAATTTTGCTTAGTATTTAATTTGCATCAGCTAGTTAACTAGATCACCTTGCATGCAGATTACATGGTTAAGCTTTCAGACAGTGTCCTCCTGTGGTAATTTGCATATTAGACATATTTACATATGAAATCTAATTACTTATGAAATAATAAACCATATCATCTAAAAAGCAGTAAACAATTGAAAGTCGTGTGGCTTTTTAATTATTTATTTAATCATTTGTTTGTTTGGTAATTTATTTATTTTCACCAGGGATACCTTTGTGTTGGCCCTGATAAACAGCGGCACCAGTTTCTTCGCTGGCTTTGTGGTTTTCGCCATTCTGGGCTTCATGGCTGCTGAGCAGGGTGTGGATATCTCTAAGGTGGCAGAATCAGGTAAGACTCCAGGAACTGTCAAGTGTTTTCAGTGCATGTTTATTAAGTGTGTATAGTCTTTACTCTGGTCTTTCTGGCTGGCTTCAGAAGAATTTACTGGAACTGAGAACTGCTTGTGTATTATATCAGGGGAAAGTTTACAATCATATCGCTGTGATGCATATGTATCAAACTATTAGTTCATTTAACTCAAGGAAAATCTGTGACTGCATTATTTGCACTGTAATAAATTGCTTTTCACTCTTGAGAAGGAAAAGCGAAGAATCTTTGAGTAATGATTAATAAGTCTGAAGTTGATGTTAATGTTCTTCATGACGCTTTTATCACGCTTTAATTATATTCAGAAATTTTACTGTGTTTGTTTGTAATGTGTTCAGTTGCAAATGATTAATAGAATTATCATAGTACGAGAGATCTGTGTGTGTGTGTGTGTGTGTGTGTGTGTGTGTGTGTGTGTGTGTGTGCGTGTGTGCGTATCCCCTCGTTTGTGTGTTGTCATCTGTGTGTCGTATGTGTGTCTTAGTGTGTTAATAAGAATTTGAAATCTAAAATACAAGTGAAATTATCAATCTTTTTTGAAAACATTTCACTTTTTACATTTCTTAGTGGTGCATGAGGTGTTTATTTATTTGTTTTGTTTTGTTTTGTTTTGTTTTTTAAACTATTATGCGTGCTTGTGGCTAAAGCAGCTTTTCTGTCTCAATATTTGAATATCTTTATGTGTGAGGCAAATATGAAGAGTATGTGTGTGTGTGTGTGTGTGTGTGTGTGTGTGTGTGTGTGTGTGTTCTCGCATAGACATAAGTGAATCTTTATGTTTATTTTTATACAGTCGGATCAAAGGATTTAAACAGTCCTGCACTCTGCACACGTCCCATTTTTGAGCCACTATTCAGATACCGAGATCACTGATCCTATGCGTGGCTTCACATAACATCAGTTAGAAAATAAAAATTTAAAAATGGCAATGTTTTCAACAGAGAGTAGCACTTATAGTACAAGTGCAGGTTAGTGTATACTACCCCGGTCTATACTGAGGAGAAAAAAAAGAATGTCTCCTGGGCAGGTGGTTTTTACTCTCATCAGATGCAAAATCCCTGGAAAAAAAGAGAGATAACATCCGGTGTAGCTCTGTTACACCCAGTACACCATGTCATAAACTACAATAAGTTAGGTTTGCAGATCAAGCCCATTTCAAACCAGAAGTGATTTTATTCTGCTATAAATTAAGCGATTACAGGAACTAACTTTTGTTGAGGTTTTGCAGATGTTCCTCAACTGATAAGAAAAATATAATGTCATTCTTTTGCTAATCAGATATGGAATCACTGCAGTATTGTACGAGGATTGAAAAGCTTTGGGTTGGGCTGTTTTTAGGAAATAATCAGGTTTGAGGGGCTACTGCATCTCACCACCCTGCTGCTAATTATTTTCTTACAACAGCTCAGCAGGGTTTTATTTTTGTGTTTGAAATTGAGTTAGAACAAAATGAAGGCTTTGGTGGAGGTGAACCTGAAACCTTCACTCATTATAGAATAGCAGAGTAGAGTAGAGTCGAGTAAAACTGAGAAGTGTAGATTAGAATATACGACACAGGAACTGTGCCATCTGATTGGTCCACTATCTCGGTATTAAAATAAAAAAAAATTTGAGGGGATATTTCGATCAAAAACACGCACATTTTCAAAAACACATCACTTGGAGCTGGTAGCGTCCTCATTATCATGCTTTAAAATGGAAAAATAAACCATAAAATCCTATTTTGGTTTGCTTTTCTTGTGTTTCTGTATAGTATATACTAAAACTTGGAATGAGCTTAAAAACACATAATTATAGAGTGCAGTTTACTTATTTGTGCATGGCATATACAAAAACATTGAATGAGGTTAAAAAAGCACCAATTAACTTATATAGTGCTCAGCTCTGCTAAGAATATGCAGAGCTCCCATGACCTGCCTCAGTAATAGTTCAAATATGTATAAAAATCTTGATTTGGTTTGCATTTATGTTTCTGTGTAGTATATGCTAAAACACTTATTGGTCTCAGGCCTATTCAGTGACATCCACGTCACCCTCAGCGAATAATTGTTACTATATAAAAAAAGCAGCAATATAACCTTTAGCAGGCTGTATGCATCCTTATGCATATTCATGCACATTATAGATAAAATAAAAGGAACAGTTTTCCTAGTATTGCAAATGTCTTGCAGATCTCATTATATAACAGTACACTGTATTAGAATTAATATTACTATTAATATTACTATAAATATTAATATTTTTATAGTTTTTATTTACATATTTTAACCATTCGAGTCAAGCTGAGCTAATTGCTATGTAGCCAAGGGCGTTTTTTTTATAGACTACTTATTCAGAGTTTAGCATATACTACATAAAGGTGGTTAGTATATATTACACAGAAACACAACAAAAACAAAGTTTTTCATGGTTTATTTGTGCATTTTAAAGTGTGATGATGATGATGATGATGATGCCGCCTGCTCCAAATGACCGTGACAAACTATGTCTGTCAATTTCATTCAAGCATTACGCAATCGGTGCTGTCGTTCGAAACGAGTAGGCCATTGGATCAACGTCAGTGTATTTCTGACTTGCAGTTGCCTGGCGAGTTGTCCAGGGTGTACCCTGCCCTCGCCCAGAGTCGGCTGAGATGGGCGCCAGCCTCCCCGCGACCCTAATTAGGATTAAGCGCTACAGAAAATGAATGAATGAATGAATTATCCAATTGAAATAAGGATTTTTAATTCTGAGTTAGCGGACCAATCAGATCACGGCATTTACTTGTTGTATATACTAATAAACAATAATGATGGAAAGAATATGGTGGAAAAAAAAAATTTCACACAGATCATGATTATGATAATGATATATTTTCCCATAATTACTGTTTACCAACTGACAATTACTGAATGGCCGTTTGACCAAAAACGAAAACTTTTTCTCCATAGTGTTTAGACAGGTGTGTGCTTTGACTCGGTGCTTTAATAAGTTCATTTCAATAGATTTGTACATCACTTTTTACAACTGACATTGTCGCAAAGACAGTCCCCATAGAACGTCCTTGTGGTCTTCCACTGCCTCGTGCGCTTGGAATAAAAGTGTCTGAAGAAAGATGCAATGCCGCAAGTAAACCCCTTACATTTCTTTAAGATCTTGAGCAGGGCTAGAGCTCATTGGTGTGTACTGGTGCTTTTAATCTGTCCTTCCTGCATGTTGTAGGAGCACTAAGTGTTCCAGATCGAGGTTTACATCTCAGAGTGTTGACCGATTCAGCTTAATTTGTTGCGTCTAAGTAAAAGGACAACAGGTTCTACATTCAATGCAGAGAGACAAAACGATAGAGAAGGGTGTCTTAGTATACATGTCAGCATGCACGTATACTCCGTATGCCACTGCATTCTCTTATCTGCATGCAGTTATTCGGCATTTCTATGACATTGACTTGGATTTTATGAAGCCGTTGTCTGATTGGCTATATGCCATGTGCAAAAGCAAATACAACAGTGAAGTAGCAAGTTAGCTTTATTTAGAAAGCAACGAATTATAAAATACATTCAAGTGCAAGCAAAGCGGTGTACATGAATAAAAATGATACACGAAATTAAATATCTGGACGTCTGTGTTGGCCCCGTGATGGTCTGGTGAGCTGTTCAGAGTGTATCCTGCCTTCACGTGGAGTTATTAGCCTACCGCCATAATAAAAGATAAAGTGGTTCAGCAAATGAAAATGAAATAAAATAATTGATTTTGCCAAAACAATAAGAGATTTTAAGGATTTCATGTGACGTTACAGCGTCACCTTCACTGTTATAAAAGTCTCAGTGACGCCAAGTGGAAAGCTGTGTGCTGATTTTAGTGCATTATTATGTAGTTATTTATTCAGAATGAGTGTCTATCTATGTGTGTGGGTGTGGGTGTGTGTGTGTGTGAAGTATTTTTGGGATGGGTGTGTAAGACCTTGTCTGTCCTTGTGGTGACTAACCTGAGTGTGACTGCGAGTCCGATATTAACATCCTGTGGAGCCTGTTCTGTTCTGTGTGAATGTGCTTGAGGGAGGAAAAATGCCATCACTGTATAGACCTATACGCATCCGACCTGAACAACCGGAGTTTTCTTTTTTTTTCTTTCTTTCTTTTTCTTTTTTTTCTTTTTTTTTCTTTTTTCAAACAGGCTTCTTTCAGATCTTTCTATTATAGGTACCTTTGATTCTTTAACCAGATATCCTTGATTGTCTTCAGGCCCGTTCTCTTTCTTGTTATTCATATTTATTCATTTTTATATTATCTATATTTTGGCTTTAAGTATTAATTTAAGGATTATTTAACCAGGAGCTTTGCCCCTTGAGATGTGCACATCTCGATTTCAAGAGGGGTCCTGGAGCTGACTGCCGATGCAGGTAAACCTCTGATATCTAATGTCAGCATTTACACCTCTTAATGTGTTAGGCCTAGCTACTGCTGCGGGATGCACATTGGCCTAGCACATAGCACACTGGCCAGCCACAGCCTTGGCATTAGCTTTAGCGTTAGAATAGCTTAGCATAGATAAATGCCAGCAGTAGAGCTGTCCTCTAATGAAAAGTTTTGGAAATCCAAATAAGAACACAACTAGATAAAAATCCCAATGAAGGCGACTATGCAAACTATTATGTACTGGCAAGTTAGTCTAACCTCTTTAAACCTGAACACCATTTCAAGAACAACACTTTATTGATGGCTAGTTTTACTGTGGAGTTTCATTAATAATACATCATCAGTCATTTTTAATATGTATCCATTATGCCATGAATGTACCGCAGTATTATGTCGTTGGTAATTGTAGATCTTTTCTGGTAAGATTTTCGAGCGAGTGAACCAAGTCAGCGTTTACATCTCAAAGAGAAACACATCAGAGGTTTTTAATGTATTCTCTATTTATTGCATCTGTAGGATATGTGTGATTACCATGGACATATTTCACAGGTGTTTACAGTTTACCTGTAGGATTTATTGTTTTAAATGCTACGGCACAGAAGTCAGATCAAACTTTTGTCAATGGAGAATGCAAATTTACTGAAGGGAAAAGGACACACAGTATAAAATTAATGCCCATCATCTTCCGTAACCTGTGAATTCATAAAACTGCATTTTGAGAAGCAACAAAGAAAGAGGACGAGGCCGTGGTCACTGGTTGGTAAAAGCGTGAGGTATTATGTGCTATTTATTAATATGTGACCTGCTCCAATATTATACGGATTAAGAGGTGCATTCATTCATTCATTCATTCATTCATTACTTACTTACTTACTTACTTACTTATTTACTTACTTACTTACTTAATTGATTGATTGATTGATTGATTAATAGGAAGGGTGTGTGGCGGTGGGGGAGAATCCCAGAAGGATATGTAGAATCATACAGAGGTAAACCGATGAGAAGCCTCAAAACAGACATGACTTGGTGTATATTGAACCCATCTGTTGCTAGAAAGACGCTAGGAATGCCACGCTGATTGGTCGAGAGCCGGATTCATTTAACATATGGATGTTAGCAAGTTACAAATGCGGATAATCAGAAACTGGTTCTGTAACTTGATATTTTCTCAAAAGTAGCATTTCCTGATTAGCAACATCCAGTGATGTCAATTTTCATGCTATAATCATGTATCACACCTCATTTTGACGCATATCAAATTTGCTTTCCAAATACAGTATATCAATATCTACTCAATTTGCTACTTAATCCGTATTATGCTGGAGCATGTTACGTAAATCCACTGGGATATGGGATATAAAGCGACATCTATGCAAAGTTATAGGTTTAATCCCTGCAGTTTCTCCAAGTAATTTATTGTTGGTCAGTACACTTTCAGCTGTGCGATTTTAAGTCACTCTGAATAAGAGCATGTGATTAAGCATCCAATGGGAAAGAACGTTTTATCAAAGCCATTTTTTAATCTCATCCGATTTTAAAATGCTAGAGAAGAATTTCAGTTCTAGTTCTGTATGCTTATCCTAAGGATATGCACTAAATATTCATGGTTAGACCCTGAGAAGTATGTTGTTAGCACCACAAATTATTTCTTCCAACAAAAAGGAAGGTCAGTCACAGATACACTATATGGCCAAAGGTTTGTTGCTAAATAACCATCACTCTGTTCTTGATGATCATCCCACCCCTTCTCTGATATAGAAGATACCCTCTTCCAGGTAGGTTTTCTGGGTAGGTTTTTTGGGTATGGCTGTGGTGCCTGGTGCATGGCCGGCATTTTAGTTTATCCCAAAGGTGTTCAGGGTGTTGGGTTCTTTACACTGTGTAAGCCATATCTTCATGGAGGTTGCTTTGTGCACGGGGTCATCCTGGGGCTTCTGTTGAGCACAGAAGTCATGTTCTACAAACACAGACTTCTTTCTAGCTGCATGGTGTTGCCTCTTCATAAAGCTCTCTCGGTGTTAGGGTTACACCCGGGTCTGGGTGTGAGATTTATGCCGTGTTATTTGGGTAGGATATCCTCTTGCTCCTCTAGAGTGTCAACCATGTTTGAGGATCCACAGGCCTAACTTGTGCTCTAAGACCTTTCATGGGCTGCCAGAGCTTGATTCTTTTTCATCACAAGAGATTTATTAGATGTTCACAATAATTTGGAGACACTGTCTGTGGAAGACATGAAGGATATTGCACGGGGTAGAAGGCACAGAGCAACACACTGAGGACTGATACTTTAAACATTCAGATCTTCAGTCTGATGTCAGCTATGGACTTTCAAAACCATTCGAGGGTCCAGATGGCACCCCAAGGCTTTGCTATTTCCCAGTTTTAAATCAGACATACTGCCTATAACATCCCGGGTTTGGCGGGGCCATTTCTGTGTGGAGTTTGCATTTTCTCCCCATGTATGTGTGGGTTTTCTCTGGGTACTCCTGTTTCCTCCTACAGACCCGAGACATGCACATTAGGCTAACTGGCTGTTTCAGATTACCCCTAAGTGTGAGTATGAGCGTGAATGTTTATGTGGGGGTTGGCCCTGCAATGGTTTGGCGAGCTGTACTGGATGTATCCTGCCTTCGCCCAGAGACAGCTCTTGCCTGCATCCCTAGTAGAATTAAGTGGCCCAACAAATGAATGAATGAATAAAAGAATTACTGAATGATTGGGTGAATGTTTTTGTTAAATACCTATTTTATCTGGGCTCATGACTAGACCAGTCTGTTTGGCTGAGGTAGCTAGAAAGGCTTCTTGTCCTATTGCATCATGGGTGTTATTTTCCTGGAGCACAAGGCCATCTGTGAATTTCACTTTACTAAGCTTTACTTCTGAAGGGTATCCAGGCACAGTAGTGAAGGCTGGTTAACATAGACTGTTGCCACAATGAAAAGGAAGGTCCCCATGGAGAACTCCAGATGATAAAATAAACTTGACTTGATTAACGGTGCCTGAGCTTGTAGAGTCCTCATACATAATGTTAATTGCATCAACAATGATCCTGGGAACACTGTAGGCTCGAAGGATCTTTAGCATTATATTTAGCATTCGATAGATCGCACTATCAGATGCTTTCTTGAGGTCTACAACAATCACAACAAGAGTTAAAAACCTGCTAAAGCCTACTTGATTGACCTTAAGGGTACTGCCAAATGTTCATGAATTTTAATGGGAAGCATCCTGTTGTAGAGTTGGGCTGGAACCGACATCAGAGAACCGAGGTGGTTGTCCATGTGGTTCATGACCTCCTTTTTTTATGGGTTTTGGTGGAATGAGGTTTTGTGCCCACTCAGTGGGAACTTCCCCTTTGTGTGCAGTGGAAGGTCACAAATGGAAACTAAATTGGATTAAAGAGCATATTCCCCCATGTCATGTTCCTTGACAGTTCTAACTCAAAACAGTTCCAAATTTGTCATGCTGGAACCAGCTTGAGCATCATAGTTCCAGTGAACTGAATTATAATTCTATAGCATTCAGAAACATTCTATATCACGTGTATTTTGAACTTTATGGCAAGAGTTCTGGGAAGAACCCTTTAAGGGTGTGATGATCAGGTGCCCACAAACGTTTGGCCACATAGTGTACTTTGACTACAACAAAATCCATGTAGGTTTTTTTGAGCAGGCTTTCATTGAAAGCCTCAACAAATGCCCTTAGACCTTCATTATAAATTACTAGACAGGTTGTTCAGTCTTTTCTCAGTGCAGGAAAATGTACCGAAGCTATTGTTCATGTTCATCACATATTCACTACAGATGTTGAAGATAGAGATTAGGATTAAAAAAAAAGCCGACCAAGATTTGCTTGAACTAAATCTTTAGGAAAATCATTTCTTTAGACCTCGCAACCACTGGAGTTTTCATAGAACTAAACAAGGATCAAAATCAAGTTCCATGAAATCAGTGAACAATTATCAAAAAACCCATTTGTGTTCTAATTTAAACAGGTTGCATAAACTGTTCAATTTTGGCTGACCTTAAACTAAAAAATAACTGTGGACTTGGAGTAATCAATGGTAACTAACTAGAACAATTCGTTTTAATTGGTTCTGCTGAATGAAACCCACTTATACCACAGCACTCATCTAGGCTGTTAGGTCCTGATTAATTTTTAGCTACAAGGTAAAACAAAAGTTGATAGTGGGTATATTCTGTTATTGAAATATATTTTATTAGTCTACAGCTGCAGCTAAAACACGGGGACTTCAATGACTGACGTGTCACATCATCTAACATCATCAGGAACGGCATGATCTGATCATGTTCCAATATCTGGGGAGTAAAAAAACATTAGTCTTAGTGGATAATGCTTGAATTAAAACGATGGACACTCGTGATTTGTCATGGTCACCTTAAATGGGTGGCATCATCATTATCAGGCATTGAAAAACAACAACAAAAAAATAAATACAAATCTTGTTTTAGTTTGCTTTGTTTTTCTGTGTAGTATATACTACAACTTTCAATGAGTTTAAAAACATGCTATTATAAAGTGCAATTTACTTAAGCCTCTATGTAGTATATATTACATTATGAATAGATTTATAAAGACACCATTAGCCACACAGTGCTTAGCGCTGCTTGTAGTGGGTCGAGCTCATGTGACCTGCTTCTGTAATAGTTCAAATATGTGAAAATCAACTATAAAAAAATTGTTAGTTTGTTTTTTATGTTCATATACAGTACATACTAAAATATTTATTCACCTTAGGCTTTGTGGATGTTCTCGAAGTTCCGTCTCGGGGACTATTCGTTGATATTCACCCCACCTTTTTCGAATAATTGTTTATTATAAACCAATTAAAAATTTAATGTTATTTATTAAAGCTATGAAGATGTTTTCTGCAAGGAGACATTTATTTAACATTAATGAAAGGAGTCTCTATGTCAGTGATTCATAACAGACAGTAAAGTCTTCAATACGTTATGATTTATGGATCTTTGCGACATGATAAGCTAAAGTTTTTTTGTCTAATTATCTTTAAAGGCTAAATCAACATGAGAGTGAGTGTTTATAGCTTCTACTGAATAATGTCGGTGATAGTAGACGCTAGCAGCGAACATCATTAAATGTACTTTTAAAAAAAAAATGTGGTTATATTTTGGAAAATATAGAAAATTGCTGTGGTATAAGAGGAACAAAACACTTTGAGATGCACAGTCTTTAGAAAATAATCAACTTCTGGCTGGTAACAGCGAACCTGTTTTGTGTAGTATAACAAAAACTCCAACCCGTCGATGGTTAGTTTCCTGTAATTGCACACACTGAAGTTATTTTTAACAAAACACTGTTTAATACCCGTGTTCCAATTCAAACGCATCCTCCGTCAGCACCCTCCCTTTACCAAAATTGAAGCAGTAACCAGTACAGTAAAACACTGGTGTGACTAGACTCTGATCGTGAATCTGAACACTGCTGTCGCTAAAACAAAGCAGCTCGACAGAAAATAATAACATTTTTTCACACACACTTTCATCCAGATGCAGCTTTATCTCTCTTTTCCTCTCAGTCTCTCTCCCTCATGCTTTCTCTGTCTCTGTGAAGTTGGTGTTGTGTGTAAGTGTGATGGTGTGTGTCGTGGCCTGCCCCTAGGCCAGTATCATAAATGCGTCTTATGCTGCTCTCCTGATTGCAGGGCCGGGCCTGGCGTTCATCGCGTACCCCAAAGCCGTGTCGATGATGCCCGTGGCACCAGTCTGGGCTGCGCTCTTTTTCTTCATGCTGCTGATGCTGGGGCTGGATAGTCAGGTAAGTCATACCTTGTCACATGGTGGCGTTAAACTTGTGCTTTGTTAACACCCTGGTGTTCTGTTCACTGTTTAGCAATTTGCTAGACTAAATTATGTAATTAATTAGTTTCATCCGTGCAAGATAATTCAAGGAAACCACTAAACCACAGGTTGACTTTGGACTAACCCATATCCTGTTCCAGGGAAGAGTTTTTCCTAATAATGTGGCCAATCAGAGTTTAGGGATTCTTAATACGACATGGAAGGAATGAGACCCTGACAAAAATCTTCGTGAAATTACTATTCAAATAAAATACATTAGTATACACTTCACGGGAATGGAGCGATCCAATTGGTCCTCTGTCTGGGGATCAGAATCATTATTCCAAATTTACTCAAATTTAGACGATAGACACTGACAGTTTGTCATGGTCACTTGGAGCAGGCGGCGTCATCGTTATCAGGCTTTAAAATGGAAAAATAAACCATTAAAATCTAATTTAGTTTGCTGTTCTTGTGTTTTTTTTGTGGTAAATGGTTAGGCTAGAATCGAGCCTCACTCACTGGACACATATGATAGCTTTTTTTTTTATGGAGGCCTGTGTTGCGGACCAGGCTGATCAAGTCACGTCTGGTTTAAAAAAAAAATATTGAAAATAAAAAAAAAGGTTTTTACCCATCAAATAATTTCAATTCAAATGTTGTTTTTCATGAAATAAGCCAAGAATAAATGCAAGAGCCAGCTGGAAAGGGTTAACTTAGCTTGTCCTTAACAATAACTTAGCCTAGCAACCACTTAGCACACAGAGCTCATCTGACCTGCTCTGTCATGGTTAAAATATGTAATTAATTGATTGATTGATTGATTGGTTGATTGAGGGTTAATGCAGTGCACCAGCTTTTCTAAACACCTGATTATTGTAATCAATCCGTGGTTTCATGCGTTTAATTTGCTTCCATTATAAACTCAATCATGCATCAAAGTGCTTACATTTGTTCAGAAACAGCACCAGCAGTCAGTCTGCATAGCGTGTGATCTGAGGTGTTGTGTCTCCTCGTGCAGTTTGTTGGAGTGGAAGGATTTGTAACTGGCATCATGGATCTGCTCCCTTCGAAGTTTAACAAGCGAGAACTTGCTGTGGCGATCTGCTGCCTATTGTGCTTTGTTATCGATCTCTCCATGGTTACACAGGTACGTGGGTTAAAGGAAAACTCTGAATTTTTTTTAACCGGTGCACAATTTTCTTATTCGTTTCATTCCTATTTTTTTACAAGGCGGAAAAAAAATATTGAGATCGGCCCATTCCTGAGTGAGGACACTATAACCGGAAACCACAAACCTGCTATACACTGAATTTTTTTTTTACTGACAGGCTCATAGCGTTATTATAAGTCTCTAACAACATGGAGGGGATCTCTTCAGTGATACACCTGTATCTGTTCACCTCAATAATATAGAAAATGATGTTTCTACACTGTTTTTACAACTCACGGTGACGTCTTCAGAATTTCAGGATCACTTTTCCTTTTGTTAACATCCCGTGTGATATTTGACTTTATTATGTGGCAGCAACAGTACAAGCAATCTGATTGGTTGACATGTGGCCAATTGTGTATTCGGAACTGGGTGTATCTGAACATCACCTTAGCTGGTAGCTAGCTGCATCGTGTGCTATGATCTTTAGTAGCTTCCAGAGAAGCATTCAGAGTTTTCTTGAAGAGAAAATGGTATACAGGAAATATCCTAAGGGATAAACTGTTAACTAATTCCCATGAAGTATAGAAAGCTTCCTTGTTCGTCATAGGAAGGAAAACAAGCTGAAGGCTACCAAGGACCTCGCAGAAGTAGATGAAGATGCCTTTTTCAGAAGCGGGAAGTTTGGAGATTACACCCCACTAGGAATGAAATAGTAACCAATTAAAAATGGCATTAAAATAAACTACTCATTAAGCTTGCTTGCCCGGTCTGTACAGAGAAATCGCAGCCCTTGGTCTTTTAGCACAGACCTCGCGCTCAGTTTATACTGTATGTACTGAAGGGGGCACTGTGTCAGAGTGTGGAGAGTCATTTTCTTCAGTGTGTTTACTGTTATTGAGGTAAAAATATACAGGTTTATCTCTGTAGAGATTATTTCCATGTTGTCAGACATTTATAATCACACTATACATTTGCCCTGTAGGGTTATCCTATATAGCCTTTCTGTGGTTACTGATTATATCATGATGTTTCAATACTGGACCGACTGTAATCATTTTTGTTCCCGATAAAAATAAATAAATAAATAATAAATAAAAGGAACACAACATAATTTATTAAGCAAACATTTTAGCCAACATTCATAGTTTCCATGTATTGAACACTGTTGTTGCTCCAAAAAAAAAAAGATAGCTCATTCATTCATTCAAATGCCAAACCGCTTAATCCTATTAGGGTCATGGGGAGGCTGTGCCTATCTCAGCCAACATTGGGCAAAGGTGGGTCTTGCAGACCACTGCAGGGCCAACATACACACAGCCATTCACATTCACACACCTTGGGTCGATTTGGAACCGCCAGTTAGCCTAATGTGCATATCTTTTGACCGTGGGAGGAAACCGGCATACCCAGAGGAAACCCACACAAGCACAGGGACACAAGCTCCACACAGAAATGCCCGAGCCCCATGACTCAAACCCAGGACCTTCTTCCCGTGACACGGATGTGCTAACCACTACATCACTGTGCCGCCCATAAAACATCATGTTAGCGCAAATTGTTATGATCATTTATGTCGGTGTCGGATCATTTATATGCATTTTATTAAAAGGAAAAAGATGTGCAAGGGTTTTTGGAGAATTTTTTTGCTGTTGTTGTTTTTATTTATTACAAACTATTATACTAGATATTACTTTTTAATTTGTGTGTGTGTGTGTGTTTGTGTATAGGGAGGGATGTACGTCTTCCAGCTTTTTGACTATTATTCAGCCAGTGGAATGACCCTCTTGTGGCAGGCATTCTGGGAATGCGTGGTTGTCGCCTGGGTTTATGGTAAACCTCACCAACACCACATAAACAAGAATAGCAGTAAAACCACAGCACTGTTTAACACTCAGTTCTTTTCACTCGATAAATATTCTATAACGGTAGCTCAAACACTTCTGGCTGCAAGATATAAATTAATGTGTCTGTTTGAATACATTATTATTTCCACTGTAACAGTTGAGACAAGGGCAGACACTCCATTTAAAACCTCTCTCGCTCTCTCAGTATAAGCTTTTATATTGTGGATATAATGAGGCGTTCTTTTTTGTGGAGATGAGTCAGTTTAAGACAGCTCTCAACTGACATCAATGAAAGTCTTAAGGACAACGAACTTTGTTTCTTAGTATCAGGAAAAGCTGCATTTTTTATTGTTGTTGTCATAAAAAAACGATCCCAATTCGCCTCGATCATATTCTGGTATTACATCAGAGAAAATCAGAAAAACATCAGTACACATAATAGAACGTTGTACAATTGTACAATTTCGGGGAAACTTTGCAGAAGAGTGAATTATTTTGTAGGTGTTAAAAATGTTTTTCGAGTACATTGTGAAAACAGGAAAAAATCGGTAACGTGTAACATCGGAGAACGTCGGTAGTGATCAATGTAGCAAAAATTGGAGTAACATGCGAGAACATCTGTACATAAGATAACATTGGGTGAGACATCAGAATAGCATGGGTATAGTTTGGAGAACATCGGTACATATTGGAACAGAATTGAATGATTGGCTCATATTGGGATAATGATAGGAATAGTGTGAGCGCACCTTTATTAACATCAGGAGAGAGAAAATAAGAGTGAAAGGAGAGTGCAAAGCTGATCTTTGACATTCTAACTGTATATGGATAACAATTACAAGCTAGCATTATTTATTTATTAAAGTATATGTACCCTCTGTGTGTGTGTGTGTGTGTGTGTGTGTGTGTGTGTGTGTGTGTGTGTGTAGGTGCTGATAAGTTTATGGATGACATTGCCCGTATGATCGGTTACCGGCCTTTCCCTTGGATGAAGTGGTGCTGGTCGTTTCTTACTCCATGTGTTTGCATGGTGAGAGAATATTCTACTCAAATCCTACAGAATGGAGAGAAACTACAACACCTGTTGTACAATTTCTCAGCAATGTTTGTGTTGTTTTTGATGCGTAAGCCTCGGATTGTTTCGTGTGTATATTGTACGCTGTACCATGAGCAAGATGGAAGTTCATTCTGAAGATGAACAATTCTGTACTCATAAAACAAAAAAAATAATTTTTTTAAATGTTTAATTAGAACAGATTTTATGTGTACAAGAATTTAACACCAACTGTGTATAGGAACTTTGTCACATTTAACGTACATGTTAGCGCTAATTACTCAACCAAATGAATTCTGATGTTTTAATTGATGGTTTGCATGAAAAGTATACCTCAAGTGGGGTTTTTTCGAAGATTTGGGTGCCTTACCACATCCAAATCAACAATATTTTCTAATTCGACATTGGCCACATCCTGGGTACCCGTGCGTGTACCCGGCTGGGCGTTTCTTCGGAGGAGGGGGGGGTGCTATATTAGGGAACCTTTCTCCTCCACCCAGTGCCCACAGTTGTGGGTTAAACGACCAGCTCCTGCAATAGCTGTAAGGGCAGTCCTTAGGACAAGGACCCTGGCCAGTCCCTCCGCCACGCCCTGCTGGCTGCACGTTTTGGTTTCCACACCTGCCACGGACACTGGGAGTCAGGAAGAGAGGGTGGCTTTGGGACTGCACACCTCATCGTGACCTAAATCATCATGTGCTGGGCGCTCTGATACCTGCATGCTACGGTCAACTAAGTCATGGTTTGATTAGTTCGACGCTCGTGCAAGTTTAAGGTGACCGATATCCTCGAACAACTCTTGTTCTGATCATTAGCAGGGGAATTCAATCAGATGTGTAAAGGACAGGGATAACACCCATAATGCCATCTTACTCAATTATTAATGCATGCTTATATCTCAGGCATTAATAGGCTGGCCACATACACACACAATATGGAACCAACTGACTGGTATTCTCTCTCTCTACGTCACAGGGAATATTCGTGTTCCACCTGGTGAACTACAAGCCTCTTACCTACAACAATGTGTACGTGTACCCATGGTGGGGGGAGGTAATTGGATGGTGTATGGCTCTCTCCTCCATGCTCTGCATCCCCCTTACCGTCATCTACAAACTCATCATGGCCAAAGGATCCTTCTCACAGGTACATCCAGCGTACACAGCGTTCTCTATTTGTTTGGAGCCCAAATGCGCTCTTACTGCACAGTAGGCTCCAGTGTACACATCAAGGTTTTATTAAATCCTTCAGCAATTTTCAGGCTAATTTTAACATACCGCACCTACTTCAGCTTTGTGGTAATCATGGGCAAGAAATTCAGTGCAGAAACCAGTGTAGCAAACTCTTATCGTGAGATATTGAGGCTTGAAATAAGGGCGTGTAAAAAGCTTCTGGTGTTTCGTTATGACATTTCTGCAACAAACACTGCTCCGAATTTCCTCAAATCAGCATGTTTTAGTCCTCAGAGATAAATATATGTGTATGTGACAGGATATATACATATGAGAGCTACACCCCTGTGTCCGTTTATGGTACGGATGCATGCTAGTTTTTGTATGAATTTTTGTACAAATTTCTTCATCTTCTTCTGCTTGAGCCGGGGTCGGGTCGCTGGGGCAGCAGCCTAAGCAGTGAGGTCCAGACGTCCCTCTTCCCAGCCACTTCCTCCTGCTCTTCCGGAGGGGGGGGGGCACCGAGGCATTCCCAGACCAGCTGAGAGGCATAGTCCCTCCAGCGTGTTCTGGGTCGACCCCGGGGTCTCTTCTCGGTTGAACACGCCCAAAAACCACACCAGGGAGGCGGTCGGGAGGCATTCTAATCAGATGCCCGAGCCACCTCAGCTGGCTCCTCTCAACATGGAGGAGCAGCGGTTCTACTCAGAGCTCATGTAAAGAGTGTGTAGAGGTCATTAATACGCTGGCCACATACACACACATTTTTTTGCACAAATTTCTAAATTTGCCAATTTTGTACATAAAATGTTGTAACTTTATGATGTTTGGTTCATACATAATGTGCGTTCCTTTATATAGCTATACAGATGATCACCATATCATGCTGTAAAACATTCAATTAAGGATGTGGCGCAGTGATTAGCATGTTCAAAAAGTCCAAAAACATGCACAGTAGGCTGATTGGTGGTTCCAATTTGCCCCTAGGTTTGAGAGAGAGTGTGAATATTTGTGCGATTGTTGGTCCGGCAATGGTCTGGCGAGCTGTTCAGGGTGAACCGCACCCTCACCCGGAGTCGGCTGAGATGGGCGCCAGACTCCCGGCGACCCTAATTAGGATTAAACGGATTACAAAACATATGAATGAATAGTCATGATATATCATGGTAAAGACATATCTTTAATCCCAGGTCAAATCCTAACGTACACTAAACATCACAGACTCACCACTTTGAGCCATTTGGATGAGTTTTGCATTCGGGTCAACAGTTTCCTTCTGACTCAGTGCCATAAAAAGGAAAGCAGTGTATTTAATTCAGATAAGTGGGCTAATGGCTTTCCATTGATCTGTAATATAAATAGAACCCAATGACTGTTGAGTCCAGGCACACAGACTGATGCACGGGAAAGCACGTCAGGGTAAATACTCTTGGTGGAAACGGCGTTGATGATTCTTACTGAATAGTGCATCAGTCGAAATTCATTTATTCGTCCATTTCTTGAATCATTTAATCCTATTAGGGTCATGAGGAGGCTGGAGCTTATCTCAGCCAACTCTGGGCGAAGTCGGGACAGACCTTGAACAGCTTGCCAGTCCACAACAGAGCCAACTCACACTTACAACAGCCAATTAGCATAATGTGCATGTCTCTGGACTCTGAGAGGAAACCAGTGCGCCCCAACGAAATCCTGGGCTCGAACCCAGGACCCTCTTGCTGTGGATAGCACACCACTGTGCCACCTTCAGTCCAAATTTCTCCTTTTATATTCCAAGCAGATAGCACGGTTATTTGAGCTGCAGTTTGAAAAGATGGAGGAGGAAGGACTCTTTCAGCAGCTCTGATCCTTCCAGATTAGGAAGAGAAAAGGACTAAGCTGAGGCTAGGAACTTGACTCCTGTACTGTAGGAGAAAAAGACTTCAGGTTGACATCTTGATGTTAAAGATGTGAAAAGAACAGAACTCCGGACTGATTCAATCCTCACGTGAACCTGTTCATTCCTGGTTTATTTATTGAGCACTGCCTGGAGAGAGAAGAGTTTATAGCTGAGTAAGAGGTTTTTTTTTTCTCCGAGGAACAAAGTGCAGTGGGGAGGATCGTCAGGATGATAATCATTCAAGTAGTTTGCGGCAGCTTAATGGTAACATGGCTAGAGCGTACATATAAATCCATCGTCTGAGTTGTGTGTTTGTTTTTCTTCTTGATCCGTAGCGCTGGGAGAGCCTGACCAAACCCGTGTGGGCTGCGCATCATTTGGAGTACATGGTACCTGATGCGGACATCAGAAGTCTGTCGTCACTGTCTCCAGGCACCGAAGACAACAAGGTCATCATCTTCGAGAGCGGCATGTAGCCGCGGCGCCGGAGGATCCGCACACCAGCCGAAGACAAGCTTATAATGACGCTGCCAGTATTCCCGTTCAGTTTTACATTTCCCTGAAAAAAAAAATCTGTAGATTTACAACACATAGCTGTGAGAACGAGTTTACAAGAAGCCGATGATTTCGTTTCATTTCTTTCGCTTAATCGGGTGGAACTCCCGGGTTGAAATCGCTGCTCTTTCTATTTCACTCCAGCAGTTCTGCACATGTCAGCAGCACACTATTAGCTTGTCCTTGGTTTCCGCGGGAGATGCGTAGCGTGGGAGGGAGTCTAGCTTAGTGTAGCTTTTTTTCTTACCATCACCTCCTCAGGGCAGAATTCCCACAATCCTCCTCATTCAGATAAAGGTTGTATATGAAAGGGTCCTTGATGTGAGGAGGATCCGTACGGATACGTCTCAGACGCTCATCAGCGCCTGCTTTGACGTAGGCACGGCAATCGGGTCCACTGTATTTAAAGCTAAGGGCCAAAGTAGATGATCTGTAATCACATTCTCCCTTCTTTAGGCTGGCATTACATAGTATTAATTACAAAAGTGTATTTGTGTATATTTAGGTCAGACTAATAGAATATGAGAATAAGCATTGTTTGACCACTGAGGTACGAATTAACCAAATCATACGAACAATTCCTTTTATTGCACAGGGTTTTTTTTTTAATTGAATGTGTCTGCTAATTGTTAGCACATTTTTTGTGTGTAAAAGTCGACTCACTTTGCGTGCCAAACAGTTAAACTTCCTTCATCTCACTCATATGAGGAAGGTTTCATTGCCATAAAAGATTCAGATTTCACCTGCCTGGTTAAGTTGAATTTCTGCTCCTTTTGTGCTTGAAGTAATTTTTTAATGCCTGCGAAAGCAGATCTGCGGTGGTGACAAACTCAAAGAATGAATTCTACATTTTGCGTGTTTTTTTTGTTAATCGGATTTTTGTATATATATGATAATTCAGAGTTGACTTCATTTGAAGGCAGAGACAATGAGATGCTGAATGAATGCTGTATGGTACCCAGTGAATACATGATAACAGGGAGGATGAGGAATTAAAGGGGTGCTTCAACCTTATCTCAATCCAGGCATTTTCTATCAGAGCATGTGATGTGCGGTTACCATGCGAAGAATGTCAACATATTTAAATGCACCGAGAACAAAAAGGTAAATCAAAATTCACTTACAGTAGACATCGAAGGGCAGATGTTGGTGCAGTCGATAAAAAAAATAACCAAAATAGACCGCAGGGCTCCAGACGCTCCCGCCGAAAGGACCATTTCATGACATGCCAATATAGAACAAGCACACCAAGTTTGAAATCCCCAGCTTCAGTGCGCGCCAAGTAGATGTCCGGAAACCTAATATACAGTTTTTGCCTCTGTGACCTTGAAAAGTAGGTCAAGGTCACTCACACACAAACTCATCCTTACACTCAGTAATGTGCAAGCATACCAAGTTTGAAAGCCCCAGCCTTCAGCATGCGGTAAGCAAATGTCCGGAAACTAAACTGTGACAGACAGATGGACGGAACCCCACCCGATGTGTGGGAGGTTAAAAAACCTCTACTGTATCCACAAAGGCATCAAGAAGTTCTTTCCAATCTCACACAACAGCCACCCAAACAGAGAGGACGAGGCAAGCAGGTGCTTCCACCCCCTGATACCAACCTTTCAAGCAAAGTGCTCTCTTCCCCCTTGTTGCTCCCATACGTGATTGGCTAGTGTGAGATCTTGATCCAACCCAAGATCTTGGCCAATTAGCTTTCATGGACTCCTGGCCATGGATGGTTGCACACATTAACAGAGGCTCAAACCTGCGGACTCTCGGATATGGTGGACCACCCGGGAGCCAATCT
This sequence comes from Neosilurus hyrtlii, assembly GCA_028564935.1. Lineage (NCBI taxonomy): Eukaryota > Metazoa > Chordata > Actinopteri > Siluriformes > Plotosidae > Neosilurus > Neosilurus hyrtlii. Next base: position 13,195,788 of record JAOUQZ010000030.1, read on the forward strand.
ATAACAACTTTAAAATCTCAATCAATACTCTCCAACACAGATGAGTTTTCTAAAATATAACATTTCCAAAGTTGTTTATTTTTGTGTCGCTCCAGCTCAAAGGTACAAATTTCTTTTGTCATCTGCGCTTAGACTTCCATTATATAACATCACATGTCTGTTTTTTACCTCAGTATCAAACATTTAATCAAACGTGTCCAAAAACAAAAACAGATTTATAGTTATGACACATAGTAAACAGATCCGGATCGGGATTAGGCTAAAAAAAAATTTACTTAAAGTATTCCTTAAATATCAGAATATAACCAAAATAATTAAATATAAAGCTAATATAATCTATATAAAGCTTTTCTAGCACCACGGATTGTCTAGTATGCAGATATTTTAACTATTTGCTAAATTGTTTGGGTTTAAAGTGGACGGAGATCCACAGCGAGCGAATGAAGGGGCTTTCTGCCAGCGACAGGTGTAGCATGTTCACTCACAGGGTGATGTACAGCAACACTGCGTTCATGTAAGAGTAGAGATTAACGAATAGTTAAGGCGTGATGGCTGTGCAGAAGTGCTGTACAGCCTGAATGAACGGGTAAGAGTTGCCAAATTTTGCCTTTTTTATTGTTTAACATAAGAGCCCATTAATGTTTAAGTGTATATCGTGTTGAACTGCACTGTGGGAATTCTGCCCCTCTTTCCTTACTCTAGTGTACCTTACTCTAAACCTTTTTAACACCAGTGAAATCTAAAAAAAAAAAAAAAAAAAAAAATACTAGAATGTAAAAAAAGAAAAAAGTGTAGATGTTAAATTTGAATCTTAGCTTTTGTTTTACATGATGTGAAAGAAATCAGAGATTTATTTTGTGAAGGCTTTTATTTTGCTGATATACATATATACATCTATATAGTATATATAGAAGTATAAATATACATATTGAATATCTGTGAGGTATATTTTAAACGTTTGGTGCAGGATGAATTTTTTGATAACGATGTAACTGTGGAAAGGAATTTCATTGGTGATGCGGTTCAGTGGTGTTACAGACAGAAACACTAAAGCAGCACATTGCGTTCTCGATTAGAAGTATCAAGCTTGAGTGTGCGTGTGTGTGTGTGTGTGTGTTATGTGTTAGATTTCAGTATTTTCAGCTGACCACCCAGGGACTAAACCCAAAGGATATTAATGTGATTTATAAGATTGTGTCCTGTTTGAGATTATATTTTAAGAAGTTAATTATACAACTGTCTAGTCGAGCTATAGTTTTAATAATAAAAATGATAATGTGTCATATCCAGCTTCAGGAAACAGCCGAGTGCAAAGGGTTTTACACCTTTAAAACAGTATGAAGACTATGGTACTGTAATGGAAGCATAGTATGTTAGAGATCAAAGATTTTGCTTCATTTTTATTAAAAAATTCAACAAATTAAACTCGGTGTATGCTAAGATATAAGGAACGAAGTAATCCATTTATATATTTGTGAATGTAATATATCTTGGTAAATGTCAATCTGCTGCCTCCAACCTCCTTTTCTCCAATTTCTACACGATTTTATCACATAAAGGAACATTTTCCTTTTTCACCCAACATATAAAACCCAGACTTTTATTTTAATGTACTGTATTAATTCCGCAAAGGAAAATTTGGCTCTGCATTTAACCCATCCAAAGTGAGCACACACACTCGGCGCAGTGGGCTGCCACACATTGCGGCGCCCGGACAGCAGTTAGAGGTTAGGTGCCTTGCTCAAGTGCAGCACACATCCCTCGCCACCACACATTTTTCCTGCTGGTTCAGGATTTGAACCAGCGACCTTTCAGTCCCGAACCGGCTTCTCTAACCATTAGGCCAAGGCTGCCCCCAACATGCAAACTTTGCACTTAATATTCCTCCGTTGAGTATGGCATACACCACATTTTATCCGATCAAGGACTTTGTTCACGTTTCTCTGATCCAAATCAACCTTTTAAGTTATTATTATTATTTTGCTCAAAACCATTTTATTGAAAGTGAAACCAGCGAAGTTCATCACAGATCACAAGAGCAGCTCATTATAACGCGTTCACAGTTGTCTGCTTTTACATCAGTATGCAGGGAAATAAATGAATTATTGCAGTCTATGAGACATCAGTGACCGTGGAGTAATGGAATTAATCAGATTAATCCCTTAAAGCAGACAGCATTTGAAAAGCACCTTCAAGGCAGTATTTTCCTAAGGACTTTTAACTCCAGTGAGACCAAAAACACCAGCGCAACTGCCAGGAATGATCAAGTGTTCTGGTTCAAATGTTTTAAAGTATTAACCAGGTTGGAAAATCGATTTAAACTCAACGGCCACTTTACGAGGAACAGAAGTGGAAGTTAAAGCAATAAGGTGATGTTTGGAGATGCTTTCCTGCTCTCCGTGGCCCTAATGAGGGGTTAACCAAGTCTAAAGATTGTTATGAGTTAAAAATAATAAGAGTAAATCGTTCGAATATTCAAACCAGCTCATGAACAACACCTGTGCCACAATCCAAATCCCCCGTCTCATTTATTTTCTCCATTTGGATATTTTACCTGAATATTATCTGAATCTCTTGACTTCTAACTGCATGATTTATAGCATGGCACTGCTGCGATATGATTGGCTGGCTGTTAAATTTTTGTCTCCTTTTGCTTTTCATTACCTGTAGCAGGACATCGTGACAAACAGTGGGATAGACTGACACAAAGTCTGGCTGCCATGTGTACCACTAAGTGGGCTGTCTATTACATGGGGCATCCCACAATTAATCCAATAGTACAGCCAAAAAAGCTCTGATTTGAACATCTGGTTCTCGTTTCACAAATTAAGATAAAAATCAAATCCAGCGAAACTACATGTGATGATCCGTGATCACAGAATCAAACACTGAAGAGGGGGTTTTTGTTTTGTTTTTTCTAAATTTCTCCGAGCCCTGGGATGGTCAGCTGATACAATGTTGTTTAGTTGTTATATGTAGAAAAGTAAAGAAAAAAAAACACAAACATTACCATGAAAAAAAAAAAAATGTTATCTTGACAGTAGCTTTGTCCCAAAGGCTTGCTCACTGCAGGTGGACTGGAGTTCAGTGGAAGCTGATATAGCCATGTTCATCATTTTAGATTATATACAAAAGTACATTTAAGTACAAAAGTTTGGTTTAATCAGCAATTTTTTTTTTTTTTTTACCTTACTAAATAAATTAATAAATTGAAATGTAGGAATGAATTCATCTATATTATATATAAATCAGATTAAATAACTAACTTTTAATCTTCTAGAAATCGAAAGCTGTTAAATTTACCATCATATTTAAAACCTAATCACTGAACATGTGATCTGTATGTTTGAGATACATTAACCAGCATTACCCATTTTTATTATTGGGGGAAAAAAACAAACTAATAAATAAATAATGGAACAGCAATGAATTGCTAGACTGATTTTTTTTTTTTTTTTAACAAATCAACTCTTCATAAATGATGATTTTGGCTAAAATGTTTTAAATCCAGTTAAAATCCAGAATCATTAGGGGGAAAAAACCCAGAGTTTATTAATAATAATAATAATAATAATAATAATAACAACCCAAAGCTTTGGGTCAGGTTACTGTCTAGACGGTTCTCTTTTTACCATAGTTAACTTGAGTTAACTAGTATTAACTCTTTCATCGTTGTGCTTCGTGACATGCTGTGAGCTGTAACCACAGTCTTCCATTCGTAAGCTGAAGTAGTAATAACGTAACAATACATGCTGTAAAAGTCATTGCTCATGCAGGAGCTGATCACTGATCATGATGTATGATGATGTATGATGATGTATGAAGGGCTTCATGCTTTATACCACTGTGACTGTGTGCTGAAGATCCACTCACCCACATCAGACCGGCAATAAACGAACTAACTCCATGGCAACACCCTCGCGTCCTGTCTTTCTTCCTTGCTGATAACTGCGTATTAGTAAAGAATGTAGAAGGTAGCAACAGCTCACAGAGTTCATCACAGAGCTCTAACATACATATTCATCAAAAACCCCTCAGGAAACAGGGTACATATTAGGATTGTTATTTAACTGTGTATTAGAATACGGAGACTGTTTATTGATGCTGTTTATTCTAGAACATTCCACTCCAGAACACATTTCTATTAATTTTCATTAGGTGCAAGTTGAGATTATGAGTACTGAACTTGTTTTTAAGATACCGAGGTTTTGATTACACCACTTTTTACCAAACAGGCTAATGTTTTTCTAAAATAGTATGTGATTTTTTTTTTTTTTTTTTTTTTTTTTTTTCCATTTATAAAACAAAAGCAAATCTCCACCATCCCAGTAATATCCCACATGTCAAAAATCACAACCCTCTCACAGTGTTAAGGAATCCTTTTTTAAAAATTTCAAAATGTGATCCGGATCATCTCCAAAATCTAATAGAGTCTTTCTTGTCCAAATCCCTGCCTCTGGTAGAAGTATCATGAAAATCCACACAGTTTAATCCTGCTTGTCCTTGGTAAAGGTAAAAAAAGAGGTACTGATATTATTTTTGTCTGTGAATTATTTATTTAGTTGTTTTGGGTTTTTTGTAAAACACTGAAAGGTCATCCATCAAGGTACTGATCCAAAGATCAAATCCAAGTCAATAAGGGAATAATGGAACGTCCCAGTCAGAGCCTAGATCTGAACCCTATAAAAGAGGGTTGATGAAGATGGCAAATAGGAACTTTTTTTAGTAAGTAAGAATGGAATATTGTAAAATGGCCAGATCGGTAGATTCTTACCCCCAAAAAACTGATCGGTGTATTATAAACAAAAGGTGCTTTAACAAAGTATTTAATGAAATCATGTATAACCTCTTCCTACTTAAAATGTTTCTTTAAAATTTCTTGGTTCTAGACCACAATACATGTGAAAAAGTGCTTAAAGGGTACATGTGGTGAATTTGTATTACTAGCTCTTTAAAATGGTCCTTGGTTCACCGAGGTACACCGGAGTGCTGCCACACTACTGCTTTTACTACTAGCTATGTGCAGCAACATGTTGCCTTCTTCATGGGCTGTTCCTGCCCTGGTAGTGACGCAAATTCGTTGTTTTGTCCTATTGGCTGGGCTGCGTGCAGCCGACGCCAGTCTAAGATGACACATTATCGGTCAGTGCTGAGCTGTATGTCGCCAGGAAAATGGCGGAGTGCAAAGCATACGGCTGCACAAACACCAAGCGCAGAAATCACGGAAAACATGACACAACATCGGCACGGGCCGTACTCTGAAAACGTTTCTTTTTGGACACAGTCCGGTAGTCTGTGAAGACCACTTCAACCTGACCTGCTATCTGCGTGACCTCCAGGCAGAACTACTTGGAATGAAGCCCAAGCTTTTACGTCTAAAACCGGACGCTGTTCCTACGGAACTCCTTTATAAAAAGTCAAAAGATGATGACGGACGGGAGCAGCACCTCGCCAAAAGGAACCAGTAAAAGGTAAAAGCCTTTAGTATGCTGGGAGTTTTATCACCTAAAATGTTTCTCACTGCTTGTTTACTTGTGCAGGACGACCCAACCCAACGAGTTCACGTCACTTCCAGGACAAAATGGCCCGTTATAGTGCTTTTTATGGTCAGTTATGGTATTATATTATAAACAATGCTGTAAGGACGACCAATACCGGTGCTCCTTAATACAATTTATCTTCATTTAATTTTCATTAGTTCACAATAACCTTTGGGTGTGTAGACTCTTTAAGAAGAATTAAAGAAGCATGGACTGGAGAACTGAGATGCACTCTGTTATAAGCAACCATGTATGAATGAATGTATCATTCACACAGGAACAAACACACAAGAACCCTGAATTCATTTCCTCTAGCACACTGAGGTGCCTTGTGTTGTTGTACATTATACTCAGCCTGGTGCAGTTTAAACTGGTTTTCCTGATCAAGGCTGTTTGGAAGAGGAAGGCAGCTGCCATATTAAGCTCAGGCAGTAGCCCACTGTCACACAGTCTGTAAAGGCTATGTTTAGCTTTCTCACTCGGATCTATTTTTGGACCACAGTGGATCTCCGGATAAACAGCTGAAGCCCTGCACTGATGCTGACTTCACCATCTCCGCCAATCGAATACACTATACATACTGGGTGGTTCGTGTACACACACACAATGTCCATCTTGAGGAACCTTCTGAATAAAAGGTAACAGAAATGTTCACTCCAAATATGGCTGAAAGTATGCACGATTTAGCACCGGTTAGTGTATTGTGCACCAAAAGCATTTCTTCAGTTCCTTATAAAATTTGGAACGAGAATTCAAATCTTGGTTTTTAAAAAAAATTCAGCATTTCCATTTTGAAACACAGTTCCTTCCAGGCTGGGTTCTGGCTGCGTTCTGGCAAATGGATCTGGCGGAGATCGCCTTCAGCATTCCGCAGCAATGTGTAAGCCAGATGAAGCAGTTAGGTGTAGGCCTTTACTTATTTGCAATCAGAGATACGCTGGGAAATCAATCATGAGGAGGAATAAGAGCTGCAAGACAGAAGGCCAAATATTTGCAGTATGACTGTGCCAAATCATTTGGTGGCATTTAATTTCATCACCAACTTGGCAGCTATTGGTGTGGGTTGGGGTCCTGCACAGCAAGGTTTAAAAACAATTCGGAGCTCAGAATAAAGAGGTCTTAATAAATAAATTAAGTTTAGGGCTCTTGGTTTCTGGGTCCCCCAGTCAACAGGAAACAATATTATAGACTTCGACTTATACAGACTTTGTCATTTAGATTTACATTAAAATGAGATTTCGATGCAATGGCTCAGGGCACAGCAGGGATAATAAGAAAAATATTAATAAAATTAAAATGAATAAATATACGTATAAAAACATTTGTATAAAAAGAGAGATATATTGCACAGTAATATGGCTCAGAGGTCCTTAGTGGTACCATGCTTATTAGTTGTGTGTGGGTGAGGAGGAAGGAATGGTTTACTGCCTTCATGGCATGCGGGAAGAAACTATTGTTGAGCCTGGCTGTTCTGCTCCATAGGCTGTGGAATCTCCTTCCAGAGGCCAGCAGTGAGAACAGTCCATGGTGGGGGTGGGAGGGGTCTCTGGTGATGTTCTGAGCCCTGCTCAGACAGCGTTTCTTTGCAATGTCCTGGAGAGGAGGAAGTGAGGTTCTCCGCTGTCCTCGCCACCATCTGTAGGAACTTCCAGTTGGAGGCACTACAGGCCCCTGACCAGACTGAGATGCAGCTGGTCAATATGCTTTCTACAGTTCCTCTGTAGAAGGTGGTGAGAATGGGAGGTGCACTGTCCTCACCCGGCGCAGAAAGTGCATACGCTGCTGTGGCCTCTTTACAAGGGTACCAGTGTGATTTGACCAGTTCAAAGAGACGTTAACTGCACCCCCAGGAACCTGGTGCTGCTGTCGATCTCCTCTGCTGAGTGGTTGAAGGTGAGAAGAGTGTGGCTGGGCTGGTTTTTCCTGGAGTTCATAATAATCTCTTTTGTTTTTGAGACGTTCATGAACAAGTTGTTAGTTTCACACCAGTCTGCCAGATATCTCACCTCCTCTCTGTAGGCCTGTTCATCGTTGTTACTGATGAAGCCCCTCTACTGCTGTGTCATCTGCAAACTTCACAATGTGGTTAGTAGTGAATCTGGTGCAGCTGTTGTGGGTCATCGGCGTGAACAGCAGCAGACTCAGGAACAGCCCTGGGGTGGACCGGTGCTCAGAGAGATGACATCGAAGACATTTTTCCCCACCCGCACACACTAAGGTCTATTTGTGAGGAAGTCGAGCAGCTAGTTACACAGGTGGGTTGCTGAAACCAAAGGGGGCCAGTTTACTTATCAGATGCTGTGGGAGGATGGTATTGAACATGGAGCTGAAGTCCAGAAACAGCATCCACACGCGTGTGTTTATCCCTTCCAGGTGCTCTAGACTCCGATGGAGTGCAGAGGAGATGGTGTCCCATGTGGAGCAGTTGGAGCGATAAGCAAATTGCTACGGGTCTAGTGTTGGGGGGAGACTGGAAACAATGTGATCCTTTACCAGCCTTTCAAAGTACTTCATCATGAGAGGGGTTTTTTGGGTACCGGTACAGTTATTGCAGTCCTGAATGGATGGTACCACAGCCTGAGCAGCGAGGTGTTGAAAATGACCCCAGTCAGCTGGTCAGCACATTCCTTGAGCACCTTTCTGGGTATGTTGTTGGGACCAGCTGCTTTCCGGGCGTTAACCTTCCTCAGGGTTCTCCGGCTATCAGCAGGATCCAGGCAGAGTGACTGCTTATCTAGATGAGAAAATGGTATTTACCAAATTTTTTAGGGTTCAACATTGAATCTTGGTGAGCTGAAAAAAATCTTACTGAACTCACAGTAATTGTTTGGAAGTGTATCTAATATTGGGAATGCTGCAATAAATCAAGAAAGTAAATGTGCAGCGTACAGTCTTTAAAGCCCCTCTTAAAACCAGTATTCTTAATGCATTCCCTTTCTACACTATAGTAATATTACACTGGTACTGTGAACACAAGATACCTCAAAATAAATTTAAAAAAAAGAAACATTTAACTCTATAACCCTAGTTCTTTTGTAGTCCTTTGTGGGTAATTTTTAAGGGTTAGATTTAGAAATCTAAAGCCGGGAGTTTTCCAATGAGCTATAGGCATCCAAAGAGTCCTTGGAGGATTATAGTTAGGACTTCATGAGAATTTTTCTCCAATAAGGTGGAAAGGAAGAGTTGAGTCAACCAATCCTGCCTGAATTTCCAGTTACTGTACGGTGGTCTGGGGAAAACCCAATAAAAAAGCCAAATAAGAGGGGAACAATTTGTGGTTTCACCAAAATAATGTCTCCGGGAACTATCTTATAGGGTAAGTTTAACAAAAGTGGTGGTAAGAATAATCAGAGTGCATCAATGTGGCTTAATATCTTTTTGTGATTTTTAATATACTGTATTAATCCTGCAAGGGAAATTTGGCTCTGCATTATAACCCATCCAAAGTGAACACACACACGAGCAGTGGGCTGCCACACTGCGGTGCCCAGTGAGCAGTTGGGGGTTAGGTGCCTTGCTCAAAGGCACTTCAGTCGTGAAGGTGGAGGTGGGGAAGAGGGGAGGTCTTTCCTATGCCATCAGACATTTTTCCAGTTGGACAGGAATTGAACCAGCGACATATCAGTCCCAAACCCGCCTCTCTAACCATTATGCCATGGCTTCCCCATCTTAAAGCCAATGTTGCACTGTCAACTTGCAATGACGATTTCCTGCACAATGCCATATCATTATGGTGATTGCACGTTGATCCGTGTAACACCCACTTTATTATCAGTCATGTTGCTTTGTGTAGGAAATTGTTTTTGCAAGTTGGTCGTGTAATGCCAGATTAAGTTCCTCATAAAGTGAAAGCCACCCTTTGATCAAATTGATGAATAGGTGTGTGTCACATAATTGACTCAAGCCAAAATAATTTACCCAGTCACTACTTCGGGCATGTTCTTGGAGATCTACATCCCTAGAGGATTTACCTTGTAATAATACCCAACCTGATGCCTCTGTCAGCTGATCAAGGACTTAAGTCAATGATTAGGTGGTCAGGCGGGGGCATGATTAGGGTTGGAGCCAAAGTTTTTCAGGGAGGTATATCTCTTCGAACAATCTGGTGGCCACACTACAATGGCTGCTTTACCCTACAGCCTGCATCACAAGGCCTACAGGAAGTCCATCAAGGTCCCTTGAGTCTTCTGGCTTAGCTCAACTCTGTCCCTTTCCCCTTTCATTACACCACACGATTTGTTGTCTTGGAAAAGTCTATTACAGAATGAAATGATATGCTCATATTTAGCCAGATCTGTGAGTACATATAAATCCATATAGCCAATTACAGCAAACTGAATCTCTTCTGTGTCATATTTAGCATTATTTTCTACTTATCCCTGAACCTGCATGGCTATTTTTATAATACAGTTGCCATGCAGCACTCTACACCCTGCTCACTTCATATTTAAATCAGAGGCCTGTCTGTACACCATATCGCCTCCAAAGAGACACTTTAGTGCATCACTACAGACCATGAAAATAAGCTTCTAGAGTCTCATGCTCAGCGAACAATATGGAATGTTTTTTAGTGTCCAACTGATCAACAAATAAATATGCTACGGCATGTTCGTTCGTTCGTTCTGGGCTGCTGACTCATGTTTGGACAAGTTATTCCTATTCCGTAGGGTAAAATTAATTTTCCCTTTCAGACAGCATGAGGATGGATGGATGGTTAGGCTGAGGAATGGTCTGCACTGGCGTTCCTTCTCCAGTGGAATAAAATCAGACAAGGACATTCTTTCTCTTGAGCCTTTTATTTGATTTGAATGATTTTATTCAAAGCAACATACAACTGAGAAAAGATACATTCGAGGTGGCGGCACGGTAGCGTACTGGTTAGCATGTTCGCCTCACAGCAAGAAGGTCCAAGGGTTTAAGTCCCGGGCTCAACAAGGGCGTTTCTATGTTCTACCCATGCTTGCACGTGTTTCCGCTGGGTACTCCAGTTTCCTCCTACAGCTCAAAGACCTGCACATTAGACTAATTGGATGTACAAAACTGCCCCGAGTTGAGTGTGAATGGTTATGCTGGTGTGGTCACCCTGCAGGTCGCACCACGTTTGCCACGTTTTGGGTGAGATAGGCACCAGCCTCTCTGTGACCATAGTAGGAAAAAATGGTTTGGCAAATGAGTGAGGGAGTACACATGAGGGTTAAAACTTAAGTCTCTGTTAATGACCAACTGTGGAACCCTGGTGATGCTGAGGCTTCAACGTATGAGGTTTCAATTAGGAACCTGATACCTTAACCAAGAAACCACTGAACTATGGGCAAGGCAAGATCCAGGACCTGCGATTGCCAGGCGAGCTGTCCAGGGTGTACGCCGCCCTCGCCCAGAGTCGGCTGAGATGGGCGCCAGCCTCCTCGTGACCCTAATTAGGAATAAACGATTCAGAAAATGAATGAATGAAAGATCCAGGACTTCCAAGTTGCACAACTGTTATTATAATAATATAATTGGACTAACCAGCACCAAGAATGTATTTCATGATCAGAAATCAGCAAAATTTTCCCATTCATAAAGGGGCAGTGCCATGGGGCATTCATCAAGTGGCAGATAGTACCATATCTGAATAAATAGCCTAAATATCATCAATAGTGCTATCAAGCAAAACAGTCATAAATATAAATGGAAATTTGGTTTACGAAGGATGCCAGACCTGAATTGAATTCATATATCAACTTTAATAGGAGTTTGCAATGCGATCTCCATCTCTGAAAACTGTTCAGCACATGATTTCAAAAAGTCCATGTCCACTCCATATTGGGCTGTAAAATTTTATACACTTGATTTACTAGATTAGAGACAATCTAAAAAATTTAGACAAGTATTTTGGCGTATTTAAACGACTCTGTGAACTGAACTGTGACTCTTTTAAGCTCCACTAGTAGGTTGAACCAAATGACTGGCACACATCACCTCAGTAAAGGTTCTCCTCCGGACTCTATTTAAATATCATCTCATGGTGTATGGGCCTCCATCCATCCATCCTCGATACTGCTACTCCATCGGGGTTGTGGTGGAAACTGAAGCCAATCTCAAGCCTGAAGCCTTCGGAGAAGAGGCCTACTGCAGAGACCAACATCCTCTTACACCTATGGGCAATTTCGAGTAGCCATTTGATCTAGTCTGTATATCTTTTGATGGTGGGAGGAAACCAGCACACCTGGATGGAACTCATGAAAGCATGGATAGAGCATGTAACATTACATTCGGACATACATTACATTTACCTTCCTGGTGATGTACAGAATCTTGGACGTACAGAATGCGTAGTTAAAGGAGTGGGGAAAATTCTGGCAGGGGAGAAAAGAGTACCTGAGAACTACGCTGAGAAGAAAAGTTCAGGAGTTGAGATTAAATATGGCTTAAAATATCACAATGAGTAAACAAACCAGAAAATGCAAATGCAAGCCACTAAAACAACAAGCAGAACACAAAACCTTCTCCACAGTAGTTGAGTAATAGATGACCACAGTATTACCCTGGGGTTATTTAACGGCCCAAGTACGGTCGTAAAACTTTCAGCACATCAATGTTGTTGCACTTTAGAGCACAGCAGGCACCAAAGTATTAATTCTTCATTAGAGTCAACAGAACCAACTTTAAATTCAGAGCAGCAAGGCATGCTGTGTGTTCATTGCTGAGAGCAATGAGAGTTTGTCTTGTTGTGTTGGGCAGATTGTGCCATTAGTGCTGCCCCAGTGTAATAGACAGAAGCAGTCACCATTCCAACCTCTTTTCTCACATAAGTACTGTTTGTATAAAGTGCTTTTTCATTTGCCTTCTTCATCATTGCTTTTAGTTTTCCTAAATTGGCAGTTGCTCACCTTCCCACATACAGCGATGAACTATGAGGTCCCCTTCCAACCAATCAAGCCTGAGCTCAAACCTGACAGCCAACAGGTCGTGAAATGTTCACCTCAATCCAGCAGCACTCTTGTCTTTAGTGGACGCATTACCATCTTAAGAGCTCTAAATCATTAATAAGCTCAAGGCAAGCCAATAGGACTAGACCTGAAAGGATGTTTCTCAAAACACTATACTTTGGACCTTCATATCGACTCAGCATGTTTCTTGAAGATACAAATACATCCATCTGTCCATTGTCTTACCACCTATTGGTCAGGGATGAGACGCAAGCTGGAGCCAATCACAATGATTTTGAGCAAGAGGCGACGTACACCCTGAACCACCCCCACCACCTGCACTCATACACGCGTTCACACCTATGGGCAATTTAGAGTAGCCAGTTGACCTAACCTGGAGGTGTCTGGATTGTTGGAGGAAACCAGAATTCCCGAATGAAACATGCCCCAGCATTGGGAGAACATGTAACTCAGAACCTTTCTGCTTCCTTCATATCTGTGGTTGTGACTATAGAAGACTTTATAGTCCAAAATCCTGCCAGATAGTACACATCTCTCTGCTACAGCACTCACAGGTCTAATTATTAGCTTAGCTTCACGTTTAAACTTTTGTTAAAATTAAAAACATGCTTAAATGATGCATGAAAAACCATGGCAATGGTTCCCATAGAAGAATGGCATATTGTACTCACAGTTGTACAGTTCTATCTAATGCTGTGGACTGTCCATGAGATAAGGAAGTCCTGTTATCACTTTTGTTACAGCAGCTATAAACAACCATGCCCCCTTAAGTTAATAAGAAACAAAAAACAAAGCTTGTCATGTAACTGACAAATCTACTTCCTGTGCATGAAACCAAAGTTACAGATTTATCTCTATCAGTTACAAAAAAAATTCACACTGGAAATTCCGGTCATTCAACAGTCCTGATGTTTGATTTAAATGTAGCCGATTAGCCCGGACTGCACTGTGCAAAGCCTGTGAGGTTCCTTCAGAAATCCCAGGTGTTTCAGAAGCCATGCAGTATGCATGACTCTATTCACAGCTATAGGATTAACTGTGATGTGTCAATATTAACATTACAGAACTAGAACAAATATAAAGGAAAAAAAACACTTCAGTAACTAAATCTAATTCCACTTTGGGGTAAATCAGGCAAATGTAATTTTTGGCCAAACAATAAACTTTTTTGGAGAAAATCTATAACAGACAGGCAGTTCCAGTCAATTATACGAGTTTATTGCTTTGTGTGCACTCCTCTGACTCAAATTAGGAGTTTGATGGTTTGCAGAGATGGTTTGGTTAGCCACACCGCACGCGTGCACACACACAGATACAGATAAACAGCCAGCGCTGACCATTCGTGACTCTGATACACGGTGAATCTCAAACGAGATGGATTGCAGCGCTGCCATTTGCGTAGATTCGACGTAATCAAGCAAAGAGATTTGCACGAAATTGAAACAAGACAAAAAGAACGATTATTCTCAATTAAGTCTTTAATAGATGCACTTTATCTGCTGCGGTGAAAGCACATTGCCAAACATGTGAAGTGGCGATACAGACAAAACGCGGCATGCTGGGAAATCAGAACACAATTTAACCATGTGCTATTAAAATCAGCCAGAGCTTTCTGGATAATTTCACACGCACAAAAAAAAAAGCTAACATCTTCGTGCAACATTCTGCAAAAAAAAAAAAAAAAACCCACTACAAATAAACTGGTTTGAGTCGGACAGCCATTTATTGATTACCTTGTTTACAGTCAGAAGTCACTCATCAGATGAACACGTACAATTAAAATTCATAATGCTACCATAGAAACTAGCCGAAGAGGAAAGCAAAGATAACCAGCCTTAAATATAACCTCGGGTCTTTAAACACAGGGACGTGAAGTACCTGGTACAGTGAAGTTAATGTTTCACCCGCGGCCATTCTTAGAAGCAACCGAACTGTGATCTGGTGGTCACGGAGGAGATTAAATTCCTCGTACACTTCATGGAGCCTCACATACACACAGGCACTATATATTCCATAATCCTTTGTGATCCCTTTCAGCTCTACTTCAAAAGGAGTTTTATGATGTGCTGGGAGGTTTTGAGAGCAAAATGACCCAATGCAAAGAATTTCTCAATCTTCGAGTAATATTTTGGGTAAGAAAATCTTTCCTCACTAAGGCTAGACCCTTCTGACTATAACTATACACTCCAACTGAAACCTCCAGCACCAATCCTGTCCCAGGCGGACCTTTTTTATTTATTTTTTATTTACGAGCACTGTATTTACCATCATTTAGAATTCCCCAGCCTAAACAACAGCTACTGATCTGCTCCTCTGTACTGGGGAAGTGAAACTGCGAGCCATTAAGAGAATGACGCGAAACATTCTGCCTCTCGTATATCACAAACCTCTAGCAGTTGATGGCGTTTAAAAACCTTGACAGATGCTGCGATGTTTGGAAACGTGATCTGAGCTGCCTCGGTTGCTGCGATCATAGCTCTGCCTGTTTCATGGACAGCAACTGAAACCAGCATGGACTGGAATAAACTAGTCCGCCGTAGGCTTCTATTACCTGTCAGGAAGAGAGGGAGCCATCACTTCAGGAGTCTAGTACGTGGGTGATTTAGTTTCCTATAGTGAAAGCTCTGGTGGGGGGGTGGGGGGGGTTGTAAACAGTGAAAGTAAACAGAGAGAACAGTTTTAGGGCTTTAGTGAAAGTGTATAGTGTAATGACGGCCAAAAAGAAACACCAAAATCCACACACCCACCAGCGTTTACTTACAACACACACTCATACAATCGTTTCCTTTTAAGGCTGAAAAAATAACAAGAGAAAGCCTTACAGCAATCTCACGGAACTGGGAAAGATTTCACACCAAAACAATCACATAATCATATCATTTCACCATCTGGACGGGATTATCCACATAATAATCCACAAAAACTGCAGAGTTCATCTATTAAAAATATTAAACATGAGAAACAGCTCAATCCCTCCCTCCCTCCCACTTTCCCATCAACCCACGCACACACGATTTAACAAAGACAAAAAAAAAAAAAAGGTCACATTGATGAGAGAGAAAACCATCTTAAACCGTAACCTACCAAAAAAATTGAAGGTGGAAAAACAAACAAACAAACAAAAAAAAAAAAAAAAAAAAAAAAAAAAAAATGTGACACACTGAGCACAGCGCTGCTAGATAAAGCATACAGGACGGGATCGCTCCTAAATCCTGTACGGCACAATCCAGCAACAGGAAGTGATGCGTAGTCTTGGCTTCAGGGGGAGGAGGCGAGGCAGACAGGTGCGTGGTGTGAACTCGATCAGTCTGACTTCTTATCATGCTGAGAATCAAAGGCCGTCTGGAAAGCAAACACCACACACAAAATAGCATCCAAAATTAATCTTCGTCAAGGTAACAGCAGTGAGAAAAAAAATGGCCACTGGTCTTCAATAGTATTAGAAAAACAATCCATTTTAACAGTAAAAAGTCCCATGAGGGAAGATCCGCTGGACGGCTCCTGAATTATTGAGCACCGCAACTTCCTGCTCCATAACATCATGATTAAATACAAAGGACAAACAACATATGGAGCCCAATCAGAAACCCACCATCAGAAACACAGGTGTATTCCTGCTAATTTCTTGATGTGTGTGTGTGTGTGTGTGTGTGTGTGTGTGTGTGTGTGTGTGTGTGTGTGTGCATGCGCGCATGAGAGAATTAACATCCACATACACTATTCCTAGTCAGGGGAGCACTGTTAACTCTACTACAGCAATGAATATCACAGACTAAAAGAGTTCAGTTTTCATTCAACAGCCTTCCACATTGATTTACCGCTGGATAAAAAAAAAATGTTCATGTTTTCTCATCAGTACTTTCACATCTTATTTTTTTAATGCATGCTCAAAACCTCGGCAAATGCCTCAGAAAATGAAAAAAAATTATATTATACACACACACACACACACACACACACACACACACACACACACAGAGAGAAGGCGATTTAGTGTTAAGATGCTGCGATTGTGACTCTGAGATTGGTTTAGTTCTGTTTGAAATAGTTCTATTTTCAAAAGATTTTTAATTCTACAGACAGTTGTTCAGAGTAGTTTCATAATTAAATACATTTTAAATGTACATGTTAAAGACTGGTCATGTAGGTCATATTGTATAGCATCAGTCACTTTTAGCTTGGACAGTCACCCCATTTCTCCGGGAATTTTTTTTTTTTTTTTTTTTGGCCTAATCAGGCTTAAAAATAAATAAATAAACAAACAATACAGGTAAATCAGAGGTGCTGCAATCTAGTCGCAAACGCAGAAAAACATTTCTACACAACATCGGAAAGGCAAAGAGGGGGCATATATCTTCAGATACACCTTTTAAGAGCAAATGGTTTACAGCCATGTTTGATTTTGATTTATTACACACTGCAAATGCTGCAATCAACTTGGCCTGAAAGTGGGAACTTTATATTACACCATTTCTGATCATGAGGTGTTGACATGCTGTGATGATTGATGTATATTTATCTAATCCAAACAGCTGTTTTAGATTTATCAAGCTAATTAGTCAGTACGCTGTTTAAAGCAAATACTAGCATTAACATCATATACACCAATCAGGCTTGACATTAAAAACAATAGGAGCACTGACAGAAAGTGAAAATCATTGGCTATTATTACAGTGGCATGTGCCAAGGAGTGAAATGTATTAAACAGAGGGAAAGTGAAGAGTTTCTTGAAGTAGATGTGTTGGAAGCTGGAAAAATGAGCAAAGTCCAAGGATGTGAGTGCTGTAATTGCCACATAGTAAAGGCTAAACAACTGGGTCTATTCATCTCCTGGCCTAATGGGGTGTCCCTGATATGCAGTGATGAGTACCCCCTAAAGGTACTCCAAGGAAAGACAACCAGTGAACTGGTTCAACAAGAACGTCATGAGCGCCCAAGGCTCATTGATGCTCATTGATTGATTGAGGAGTGAAGGCTAACACGTCTGATCTGAACCCACAAAAGAGCTACTGTAGCACAAAATACTTAAACTGTTAATGTAGGCTGTGACAGAAAGAAGTCAGAGCACACAGTGCATTGCAGCTTGCTGTGTTCTGTAACTAGCCACACACCTGTCAGGCAGTGTTAATGTTATGGCTGGTGGGTATAGTATATAACCACCCCCTAGTAGTTTATTAAAAATTCATAGTTAGGAGCTTGACTGGAATGCAAAGCAAAAAGGCTCACACTCAAGCAATACTGTATGTAATTGCACCCCTAACAAGTGGAACATTTCGTAGCGCAAGAGCCTTTGGTTGGTTCATTGGTAAGACTTCTCATGCATATCTAAGCAAAAGGTATTACTGACACTCCGAAATATTCTCCATGATAGCAAGTGAAGAGATAAATCACCGGAGACTTCTTAAATGAGTATGAGCGCACAAACCCGTTCTTTTCTTGGACCGCACCACATCTCAATCTCATAGAACGCTCTGGAACAGCAGGTGAAACACTGAGACAAACCCCATGAACTTGAGCTGATTCACAAACACAGTGTGAATCAGTGTGTCTGTGACTAAAATTGATGGGAAACTACTGCAAGACACTGGTGAAATATTCACCAGACAGGACTGGAATGGAGACGGAAATAAATATCAGGAAAGAACTGACACATGTAATACTAGAACTCTTTTTTTTGACAAGCTTCATTTTCCACATAATATTCCTGGCTGTATATGTGGGAAATTTTTTTAAAAACTGTACAAAATGCAATTACAAATATTAGGTGAACCGAAATTAGTTGCATGGAGGATCCTACTCGCTAGTATCGAGAACAGTCTGACAAGCTTGGAGCCATTACTAAGTGTTGGACAGGTCCAAAGCACCACTGAAGCCTGTCACAGGCAAAAACATCTTTTGTAACTGATATCAGCTTCAGCCTCTTCAGAAGCCAATCTTGGTATTCCGAACCTCTAAAAGACTAGGACTGGAAGTAAGCCTGTTTGTTGGGGGGCAGCAGTAGCCTAATGGTTAGAGAAGTAGCTTTGGGACCGAAAGGTTGGTGGTTCGATTCCCAGCAGAAAAAATATGTGGCGGTGGGGGAGTGACTTGCACCTTCCCTTCCTCCACCTTCATGGCTGAAGTTCCTTTGAGCAAGGCACCTAACCCCCAACTGCTCTACGGGCACCCCCACAGCTCCGAGTATGTGTGTGTGTGTGTGTGTGTGCGTATGTGCGAGTGTGTGCTCACTTTGGATGGGTTATATGCAAAAGGCAATAATTTCCTTGTGGGACTATTACAGTACATCAAAAAAAAAATATTAAAAAAAAATCTAATAACACTGGTAAAGTTGTTAGCATTAGCAAACATAACATTAAAAAATCAACAAAGTTGTGTCCTGATCAAAAATAATTATACTAATGATAACTCTTTATTTCTCTTTCTCACTCACACACACTCAACTTGAGTTCATGTGTAATTTGGCTGAAGGGAACTGACCCGTTTATGTGTGATTGCACCACTGATCCGTGTGTGTGTGTTAAAATGAGATTCATTTGCCTTAAAGTGTGATTTGAAACTATAGAATCATATCAATCATATCTCACGTACATTATCAAATCACAACCATACTCTCCATTAATCTCAAAATGAAGGGTAACAGTGAGGGGCGGTGTGTCCAACACTCAGATTGAAACTACGAAAACTAGTATCCTGCCGCTTCACTCGGCGTTCACAGTAAATGATGCTTCAAAAGAAGAGGAATCTGTCGGGTTAAGTGACAAAACAAGTGACGGGTTAAGGGAAATGTTTTCGTTGTGTCTGTATGCAAGCTAAAGGGTACAACAACAGCAGAGCCGGAACTGGAACTTTTTCGGCCTTAATCAGTATAATGACATGTCTACAGTAAAACCAGACATTCAGCAACTAGAACACTCAATTAAAGGATCACCACCACAGATTTCATAATAATAATTATAATAATAAAACAGCAACCCTCCGTCCTTAACGCACCTTCAATTACCTTTTTTTCTTCCTTACACACATGTGGAGATGTGTAGCAAAGCAGAAAAGATTAACTCGTACCAGAAAGTCAGTCATTAGTATGTGGGCAGGTGGACCGAGTTCAAGGAAAACCCAAGTAATAAAAGGAAGGTTGACAGTACAGCTCTTGTGTGTGTGTGTGTTTGATATATCTGGATATATACTGGTCCTTACTGGCTACAGTTGGCTTCAGGGATCAGGGCCAGTTTATGCAACAATGGTGGCCTTCATAAAACAGTTCCAAAGCAGCAGCACTGACTAAGGAAGGTAAACAAACGTGTGCAGTTTCCATAAAAATATATTTACTCTCCTGTTTGCACCGTAAGAAGGAATGAATTGCGAAGGCTCACTTGCACAATAATAAACCCTGGAGCATAGCATAGTTCTACTGATTTATCAGACAATTTTTAATTTTACTATTATTTTGGTCCCCCTGTTTTTTTCTTCCTAATTTTAGTCGTATTCAATTCCCACCCTTCAAGTATTTCCTTCCCTATCACACCAGGGAGGGTGCCCCTCCATGCCATGCAATGCTATGCACTCGAAGAGAAAGTGCTATCCGCCCCCTCATACAAATGAGCTCACAGACGCTCATGATTGGCTGGTGATCGCTGTGAGTGACAGGGAAGTGAGCATATGCCATCCCCCTCTCCTGCAAGAGCTCGGCCAATTGGCTCCCAAGGACTCCCAGTCACGGATGGCTGTGGCATCAAGCAGGATTTCGAACTTGCGATCTACGGGTTGACAGTCACGCACCTTGTCGATGCGCCACTCAGGAGCCCACAATTTTTTTTTTCATAAAGCGGCCATTACCGAACCAATAAGCAGAACAGACTTTTTAAGGGTCTTTCATACTTGGTGATTTTGATTCTGTTCTACTTTGTAGCAGAACTTTGGTTCTCAAGCCTAAAGCAGAAGCTGGTTCAGGAAAAAAACAAACAAAAAAAATTCTTGGCTTAACAGTATTAGGGGTGGACAGTTTGTCACCAGGCAGGAAAGAAAAAAAAAATGTAAGCACTAACTGCTTATACAGCACAAAGGATCAAACGACCTGCGTGATGCTTGCGCTCTAACTCTCCATGCAATTTAGAATAATCATGTCTGATCCAAGCACGGCCAGCGAACACGTCATGATTACTGATCTGTGAAACTCCAGTGCAGCAGCCTTGCTCTTTTATCCAGCGCTCATAGCACTGTGTCTCAGAGGAGTACAAGTCATAACCCTAGGACTGGGAGAACTGATGCATGAAAAACAACGGATGTACGGTTTAACCTTCAGGAAATATACTTGTGCTTTTACAAGCACCATTCCATGTTATGCTCATCCTGTTACATAGGTCCGATTTGAGGAGGCCCCACGGTAGATTTTCCTCTCTTCGTACTCAACATGTAACACCACTGGTGCTGGTGACTAAGGGGCCATCTCAAAGACCTCGTCTCATCAAATATATTAATAGACAGTATGTCGAAAACCAAAATCCTTGGAACTCAATCCCTCCCACTGAGGAAACAGGAAGAGATGCGAGGGAACGATGTGAGGAACACGGAACACAGAAAATGTGGTTTAAGAGAAATGAGTCCTCTAAAGTGTCATTTGGTGTGACGTCAGTGCAGATGACAGTGACACAGCTGAACTGGTGCGTAAAAGCATACAAGTGGGCGAGTTATTTATACACCAGCATGCAGATCTTCCAGGAAGGCTGCTCTCATGTATCCTCGCTCGTCACACCTCACTGCACAAATAAAAGAATTGGGATAACTGGCAAAGATGGCAGTCCAGTTATCGCTGTGCTCCATGCACAGGCCCTCTGTAAATGACTGCATCAAATTGAAATCATTGATGCAAAAAGATAAAAAGCTGAAACCAAAGTGAAAAAAAGCAAAACCAAATAAGACCAACTACTCTGCACCACAATCCCTTCGAGCCTCTAGTTGGCTCCTGTATCAAAATATGATAAACGTTGATGAAGTCTCTTCTTGGTCCTGGTGCTCAGGCGATGGAATGAATAGTTGAATCACTGGCCTATATAACATGCACTCACTCTTACTTCATACATGTGCGTCTCCAGGAGGTTTCCAAAACTTATTCAATCTGGAGATCATTTTATTTGCTTTAAACTTCCGCTATTAACATCAATGTCAATTTTTTTTTACCCACAATGCTGTTTCATCATGGTGCTTTCATTTAATCTTCCGCTCAAGCAGAGGCTCATTTGTAATCAAATGTAACAGTCGTACTGCTGCATTGTATTCTGGCATCACTGTCTACTTATTGTACACTCGCTTTCTCATTAATACGTCCTTGAAAATTGCAAGAAAATACTGAGTGATGGCCTCCAAGGTGAAGTTTTCCTGTATGTCACTGAGCGTAGTATTCAAACTCGTACTAACTAATAGGAACGCAAACACGAAGCTGTTCAGGTGCACTTTCAGTTCCACACATGCACCCAAACCTCTTTCTAAGTGGTCAACAGTCACGTGGGCATGTCTTTAAAGGAAACTTGTGGTGAATTTGTATTACTAGCTCTTTAAAATGTTTCGTCAGGCAACTTGCTTCTTGTCAAGTACGCCGGAGTGCTGCCACACTATTATTACTACTAGGCATTCACAGCCACATGTGGCCTTATTCTTTGGCGGTTCCAGGCCTCATAGTGATGTGAACTTGTTGTTTTGTCCCATTGGCTGGCCTACATGCAGCAGACACCAGTCTAAGATGACACATTATCGACCAGTGCGTAGCTGCATCGCCGGGAAGATGGTGGAGTGTAATGCATACGGCTGCACAAACAACAAGCGCAGAATAAACAAAGTGTGCAGATAACATCACAACACCGGCACAGGCCGTACTCTGAAGAACTGGGGGGTGTCTGAATATCAAGTCTTCACATCTTTCTTGACCTAGAATGAGTTTTACCTCTAGCTTCAAGAGACCTTAATTCATAAAAGACAAGCTCTGAGGCATGTCTAGGGGGAAGAGGAAGGCTGGAAGTTTTTCCATGTAGGAACAAAGACTATAAAAACAAAAAACCGCTCCTTTAAAGTTTTCCCCTAAGGACTTACAGTTAGCAAGACCACCTTATCTTATTTAAAGAAAAAAATGGCATAATTGGCTACATAGCTGTTATTAGAACAATTATGGATTTCAGTGGTAACCACATGTTGGACAAATAAATATAAAATTTAGATTACATTAATTTATGAGAATTATCTTTTGTTTTGCGTGGACCCTATAGGTCACTTCTTGAAGTTGTATGTAATTTCTTTAACTCTATAATTTCCATTCCTCTATATGGTCATATTTTGGAAGACCGTGGCAAATTCAACCTGAAAGCAGATGTCGTGATGCAAAAAGAATTGTATGTAAGTATCACTACAATCGATTACAAGAACTGCCGTTAAAACTTCCAACTGTTGGTGTGAAAGTGCATATGTCTACAGTCAGAAAGACATTGGACAATGGGAGGCAGGTCAAGGACCCTTTGCTGTCCAAAAATATTTTTTGAACAGGCCTTTTGGAATAATGCACTCTGGACAGATGAATAAAAGACTGAGTTTGTTTGGCCACAGTCACAGTACACATGAAAACAGGAAAAGAACCTCACACCAACAGACTTTTCCATGCCCACTGCCCTACTGCCCAGTACTGCAAACTCTTCACTGCGACCATTTAACCCGTTTTCCAAAGCCGAAACCCAGTTGGATGAGTGTATATGAAATTTCTCATATACTAAATACTGAAAAGTTAATTCATATGTTCACCGAGAACATTAACTCAGTGGACAGCAACTTCACATTCACCAGAGAAGACATACAACAACAAGCTACCTTTGTCGGACTGTTCTGTGCACATGGTGGAGGATCAGCATTGAAGTCTACAGGAAACTAACACACACTGACCAGTACCTGCTTTTTGATTCACACCACCCATTGGAACACAAACAGTCTGTCATGAGAACCCTGCAGCACCGAGCTGAAACTATTCCCACCAAGACGAAGGGGAAAAAATGGAACAAAAACACGTCAAGAAAACTCTGCAAACCTGCGGATACACAAACGGGGTTTTTGTCAAATCAGCAAAGAAGTAACAACACTGCCTCCAATGGAGAGAAGAAGAAGAGCAGGGCAAAAATGTTGTCATTCCATGTGTCAGGAGTGTCTGAGAAACTTCGAAGGATTTTCTCTAAACATGACATTCCAGTAAATTTCAAGCCTAACACCACCCTC